>JARLTB010000108.1:962500-1412500 GCA_030141615.1 Unio pictorum
ATTTTAAATTTAAACTGTTTTTGCTCTCTGTGAAGAATAGCGAGCAAACATGTTTTGTTTTGGTAAAGTCGTATGACAAACGTCTTTGGTATCAACTTTCAGCGAACCTCTCTCAATTCGGCATACGTTTATTCCGACTGGAACGCCTTTTCACTGGCATGATCCAATGATGTGATATGTTCAACTATTCAGGTTCAGTTGTATTAAAGGGAGGTCTCCCTTCCTCCTTTATATATCTCTCCTTTATCAGTAAGTCACATCTTCACAATTTCATATCGGTGTTTCACTGATGGGCGAATTCTGTTATATTCTTTGAATAACTATACGAGCCAATACTATATATCTCTGCAATATCTACCTGTATTGGTCAAATTTATGGGCAAAGGCGAGAAGTAGAGAAAATACTTGTTATGCTTCCTAACAAATCTCTGACATCATCTTTGTCCCGTTCTTGCCTGCCAAAATATGTTATTTGCTCATTAATTATAATATTGCTACAGGCTTATAATGTATAAATGAGAACAATGTATTGCATTATTCAATTATGGCCAGCTTGCCATCATTAACTGTCTTGAACATGATCTGAATAGATGCATAATTCATGAGACGATTAATCATTATGAGCTTTTGAACAAACCTCCGGTCATATATTTAATTTACGTGTAGGATGTTGGTTCTGACAACATATTTCACGCTGAAATTGTATTGTAAATATTTGTTTGATATCACAACTTACAACATTAAGGAAAATTTGAATCATAAAAGAGTCTTGCAAGTGTTATTAGCAAGCATATGTTTAATACATCAACATTCATAAAGTGTTTTGTGCATGGTTCCTTTCAAGCTATGTGAAAAACATTCGTGGTTTAATTGATATTGATCAGGCTCTTGTTTACGTATCTTGTTCGCAAATAGGTCAAAGGACCCTGTCATCTTTATGTATGAGTCACATATATTCCGTGCGATGCATTGTTTAGATTCATACAGTTCGTTTCAGTATTCTAATCTATCGACACACATTTGTCCAAAGTCGAACATCTCGAAATCGAAAGACAAACATTTTTCTGATGTTGTTTTTGTAGGGTACCGATCCGATAACTGTATGGTTGTTTCGCAGTGACGAAGAATAAGGATACGACCAATTTATTAGAACAAGCGGATAATTATATCGAAATTAAAATCTACAAAAGGAGATGTATAACACCGCCGCTAAGTATACAGATAATATATCCGAGATAACAAAAAATTGTTTTAGAGTGCCATCGGATGCAGCGCGTTTTGCCAGAGAGAAAAAGTCTTGGAAGCCAACCAGATATGACTTTCTCGAAGACATCCAAGCTAGCTGTGACGTATATGGCCATGGTGGACTATGGAATACAAAATATAACATCGAGTATATGATTTCCGTTGATATGGCAGCGTGTTACCCGGGGAGTTTTCTCGGGTGTGGTGAGTGTAGTGAATATTTCGCACGGTTCGGTCATCCTACACATGAGATGACCAGAGTAGCGATTAATGGAGCATTACCTGACTTTGGCTTGATAGGTTTTGCCAGGGTGACATCATTTAAATTCGCCGATGATCTTCATCCGCTATTTTATGTCTTGGTATGAAAACATCTTTCGGTGAAGAGATGAGCTCCGATACTGCTACTACGATTCATGTTAGATAACAAAATGTTGACTTCGTTGAATGTGTCATATAGTGCACAAAAAGATGTTTGGCTTCCAAATCCTGAAACATGTGACGACATGGATATGAATCAACGACTAGAACGACAAGCAAAGGATCTAGGAAGAAAAATAATTGGGACGTTTACTCAAGGTGGATCAGCCGATCATAAACGACTATGTACCCGATTGGTATTGATGACGCTGAATTGGATTTTATAATCGCGGATACAACAGCGAATGAGATATTTTCCTCGAAGAAAAAAGCTTATTTATCCAACAAAGAAAATCTAGGAACTATCGTTGAATACTTCGAGGCGGAATCACCGCAGTATACTCATTTGAGATCGTCAATGCTTGGTTATGTCTCGATAAATCTATTTTCGATGATAGAAAGATTTTCTGACATCGCTGTTAGAGTAGCAACTGACTCATTTTATTTTGATGGAAAACATCGGAAAACCGTTGAAGAGTTTACTACGTACGAGGGTGACTGGGGGACTTGGATAATAAAACAATAAACGCTACATGGGTACTGGGAGTCGGCTCATGTTCCCATCGAAGATAATTATCGCGAGGAAACCAACGATGATATATCATTGTAACCGCCTGTGTACGATCCGATAACCAGATATAAAACTAGCTATTCTGAATGGTCTTTGAGGATGTGGAAAGACAACAAGAGTAATCGATTTTTTGCGGAAAACGCTGACATGATCGTGCTCACTGCAACTCATCGTCTTGCCAGGAAGATGAAATCCAGATGGTTAACGAGTGCACGCATCATAGCTTTTTTTCGATATAATGGCACTGAGTGGACTCCAAATCGAATGGGAACAAAACATATTCCGCGGATAATTATGTGGGATGAAATTTGTATAGTATCAGTGACGTTGTTAAAAACATTCTTGGAGTGGTTGTTAAAGAAAAACACCGTGGTCATAATGTGCGGTGATCACTATCAACCACCACCATTTACTGAATTATCTCCTCATTGTTGGTTGAAAAACACCGTTGATTATTATGAGGAGATTAACAGAGATTATCTTTCACTCGACGCAGAGTTAACCGAGTCAAGACTACAATCAAATAAACTTCAATGTGAGCAAACACGTAAAGCAATTCCTGGAACATCAATTATTAACTATTTCTGGGAGACGTGGAAACCAACAGATTTAATAATCGCGAGAAGAAAAAAATCAAAGATCTACTTCAGATGAAAGTATTTTATCTCCATGAAGAAAAATTCCCGATGTGGTTGATACACGACGACACAACATCGAAGTTGATATTCCTGGAAAATCTGAGCGACAAGAACTAGTGTTAAATGATATTGTCCTAGTTGATATCTATGTTGTCAGAGATGCAATAAACGCTGATAAATCTCCATGGAGGTTAGGTTATGCGATGACGATACATTCTTCTCAAGGATTAACAATTGTTGATACTACTGTTTTGATCATCGATGATTTCATCGAATGGTCAAATTTAGTTTATCTTACGGTGTCAGGAGTACGAAGAATAAATAGCTTCGGCGAGTTTACGTCAATTTTAATGACGAAAAATATCATTGATGTGGCCAATGATACCACGATAAGAAAAGCACTATCTGGGTATAAACAACAAGACAAAAGCAATAACAGAGACTTTGATCTTGATGTCGAATTTATTCTAAAATTAAAACAACAACAAGATAATCACTGTGTATGTTGTAATTGTATCATAGAATGGTCTGGAAAATCTCCTAAACAATTTACCGCGGATAGAAAAGATAATAGTCGCGGCCATACCCGAGATAATGTAATATTGACTTGCCTGGAATGTAATCGAAATCATTACGCTAGTTAAGACCCTTGGTGGCAATTGAGTAACATCTGGGATGACTTGTAATTGTTCACGAGTAAAACTCCGTCGTGGAACGGTTGGATCTAATCTATATATTGCTGGTCTACTTTTAGATGTGATTGGACTAAATATTTTATGTAAGGTGATACTCCATATCGGATCGGTTGATCTTCTTCTACCGCCTTCAATTTCCCCTGGTTCATACAAATAGCTCACTGTGACATTGCTAGGTAGTATTTGCGTGGAAAAATCATTTTTGGACACATTTATATATTTTTTTTGTTACCGCGAAAACTGGTTTCATGTTTAAAGTCCGAATAACCTCGTTGTTGAGTACGGTAATTACCTCTGGTAATCTCTTTACCCGTTCATGAGACCGTTTATCATCGATAAATTCCTTCGCGTACTGATCATGAAACAATTTATCCGCGAGGGTTCTGTTAAATCGTTCAACAATTACCTGATCGTGATGGATTGTAGTGTGTTCTCGTCCTATCGTGGTATTATGTTGCTTCATCGTTGATGATACTTAACCTTGAAATTCTTTACCAGGATCAACTTGGAGGAAATTTGGCCATCGTAGAGGACCTCGACGATAAATTCTTTTGAACGCGGAATCAACTTCAGATGATGTTTTTGTTGTTAATGTCTAGGCCTCCTTGTATCTACTACCAACATCAGCTACCGTCATTGCGTATTTATAAACACGTTTTGTAAACGTATCATGTGGTAAAACTAATATATCGGCCTGATGAACTTCATTTGGGATATTAACATCGCACGACGCATATTGAATCTATTTTGGCGATGGGAGATACATTTGCCATATTGCCTGTTTGGATAACCAATCCGCCGCTATTGTATATTTTACTTTTGCCGCGTTGGCGAGTTTATCGATTGCTGATTTTCCCTTCCAGTATTAGGTTGGAGAATAATAAATCGATTCCATGATATTAAATACCGGAACCCAACATTAATTTACCTTTCATAGCTGTTTTTATTAACCAAGATGTTAATTTTTCTTTAAAGGATTTATCCGGGATTGAATTCAACGAGCGAATTAGTTTTACATCTGCGATGTGACATTTTTCAAGATCTTTACTTTGATATACGACATCATGAGCGGGACAAGCTTTATCGATAGTTTTTTTATCGAATATTAACCAGGATGAAGTTGATCTTGGTAAATCAAGTCGGATATCTGATCGAGTTCCCGGCCCACAATAACTATATCCCAAAATATGTTTTTCTCCTGGGTATTTTGCCCACGGTGCTCCTGTGGGAGTTTTGTTAACTTGGCGGCGATATCACATCCCTTTTCTTTGCTGACAAATGTAATTTTTGTATACCACCTTGTGCACACTTGCCGGTGATTCCATCTCTCTTATGTGTTTGTTGTAATAGGAGTTGGGTCAATCGATGATGTACGCGACCTACATTTCACACAATATAAATCCATAATATATTTAGGTTATATCTAATGGAAATTATTGACTTTTCAGCACTGAAAAAAAACAAGAGAGAGTTAAACATCATCCAATGTTACCAAATTCAATTAGAATGATTATCATTGGTCCGTCATATAGTGGTAAAACACAGTTGCTACTTAATTTGATAATGAAGTGTATGAAGTGGGATAAACTATATTTAGTTGCACCGAGTGTAGACGATCAACATTGTTATCAAGTGTTAAAATATATCAACGAGAATGCAACAAAGATAACCGGAGAAGATATTATTGAATTTATTACTGATATTGATGAGTTCCCTCTGTTGTGATATCAACGGGAGTATCAACAATTTAGTTGTATATGAGGATAGGATATTTGCACGTGAAAGACATATAAATACTGACGTGATATATGTTACTCAATGATACACACAAATTCCATAGTTGATCCGAGGCAATTGTAATATCCTTGCGCTGTTCAACGGAGTTGAGACTCATACACTTAGAAATATTTATCAAACTTGGTGTTGCTGTGATTACTATTATAACAAATTAAACAATTTCTTTCGTCGTGCCCAGGCATCTCCACATGGATTTGTAACGACGAATTCATACGACCCTAGAAGAAGATATCGAATCGGACTAGATAAAATATGTGGTTAATTAAATCGCAACCCTGTTTTTGAAATCCGTAGGATTTTCCACGATGAAATACTCGGCCCGGGAGACTTGGTTTTTACCACAAATTGGTAATTACAAAATAGCTGTTATTTTACCAAAATAAGGGCTCCACAAAAATGATGGGCTCAGCCTCCCTGCTGCTGAAACAGTTAATGTGCAAATTAAAACTAAAAAATACAGACTGAGACTCTCCTATGGTGTCTTGTATGGCAGCAGTGTAAGTTTATGCATCTTAATTTGTGTTTCAGCTAGAATAGAAAAGTAAGTTATTAAACGTACACATCTGGTTTTAATTGTAGCTAACTATAAATGAAGATGTTATACGTTTACTACAACATTATTGTTATATACGAATACTTAACACATCCAGCTATATTATATAGTGCTAGCTGTAGGCTAGGTTCAATATGTTGATGATGCAGTTCCGACCAAACTGAAACGTTTTCTCAACCGTACACCAGAATCCGTTAATAGAGGTATCATGCAACGATTGACTTGAGTTAAATTGCTCAATACCTGAAATGTAACAAAAACACAATTTCTAGTGTTGAAGATGAAATTCATGAGTGTTTTATGGTACAAAGTGAGAGCAAAATTACAACTTTGATCTCGAATATATGCAATAAATAGTAATAAATAAATACCCTCAAAATGTATTGAATACACTGTTCAGAGTCTGTAGGCAAAGTTGCACAACCGAATGAAACATTTGCAAAGCCGCATATTACTACCTGTATAATAATGCTTTCATTAGAAGAAGACTTGTCAGAAAAAGGCAAAGTACCTGATAGCAAAAGACGCTGAGAAACTCTTGTGTCCCTCAAAATTGTGATAGACGCGATTAGCTGAATGATTCATGAATGATACAGAACCGATTGACATGAATGGTTCATAATTATCCATAATAAAATCAGACTGCGATTTACTAGACCCAACTAAAATATTGCTTTTAATACATAACTGTGGCCTTGGTCTTTTAGAAATAAGATAACTTGTAATAGGTCTCTATTGATTTTGTTACTTGATATTTCAGTGTATATCAATTAGAAGAAACGTAACCATTCTTCTTGCAATAGGTATACGTAGGATGAGATAATGATTTCTTATCATTCTTATCAGAACCTTAATTCCTAAACGTTGTGCCAGATTGAGATTTAGAAGGGCTTGTATTAGGATGAAATAATTGTCTACCAGAAGACTGCTGAGTTGAAGGCATGCATATAAAACAACGGTATGAGCTAAAGAATGCTCGCCATAATGTGGAGCAGCATTTTCGACCTAATGCTGTTCAAGATAATTTTTCATGTCAGAATTTACAGCGTTCTTGAACTCTTCAAGTAATCAAAGCTGCCTGGGATTTACGCAGTCTTGTTCAATGTTCTTGGCTAAGCACCACCTATCAAATAACTGCATTTTTGTTATTGCATATGCGAGAAGTATGTATCAATCTTCTTTTATATTTGAGTATGATACAAGTGTATTGATCAAAACGTAATCACTTTTATCCATAAGGACATTTTCCAACAATTACTTGACCATACTTTTCTTTATTTCTTGCATCGTTAAAAACGCTTTTGCCTCAGAAAAAAGTAATATTGTCTGGCATTCTGAACCATTTCACATTTTTCGGCAAAATGTTTAACTGCTCTTGGGTATAATATGAAAAGAAAGATCTCCACTTTTTCTGACATTGTAAAAGGTTTTTTGGTTTGACTAAAGAGTTCTTTACTGTAAAATAATGCATGGGATATAACATTTTCAACCTAGGGAATTTAAATTTAACAACATTTTCTAAATTCTTGTAACACAATTAGTATCCCGAATGAGCCTCTAATATTATGTTACCAGTCAATGCTCGTACAAATGTAACAGAGAAGAGTGAAGACAACAAGCGTTTCATAATTTAGCAAATCATTCTTGTCCTCAGACCACAAATTGAAAACTAAGAAAAAGAATTTGCGAATTAAGCCAGATAATAATCCAAGAATTAAAACATATCACTATCGGTTAAAGAAATTGTGGACTATGATGAGATAAAAAAATGTTTCATAAACGGTTACCTTTGGTACTTGAAACATATCGATACAGATTTAGATATTATATAAATGACCTAGACACAACAACAATGTTGAGTTTTAAGGAAAGAAAAACAAATATTTGACAGCTCACATTTAGTCAAAGAGTTCAAGAGATGCTTTCATAATGACGCCAATACCTATATTGATGAGCAAGCGGTAGATGCGTTGGAACATTCTGCTCGCATAGCTCATGATTATTCCGTCACTTTCAAATTGTCATTTGGCAATAAGTGTTTGAGCATTATTTTGTTACAAATACATCTCGCTTTCATCAGAGAAAATGCACATCAGACTTGACATACTTCTGACAAGACTGATAAGAAATTGTTATCTATTTCATATGCACTAATTCTACCTATCCAACTGAGTGCGTGTGTAAACAATTGAGTGTAATCAAATGTACTGGCATTGGTTTAACGAATCTGTGAATTTCAGAAATATTAAATTGTCCGGACCAGATAGTTTTAGAATTTCGGCCACGATACACGAGTCAATTAAAACAGCTATTATGTACATGCAACTTTTATCGCTCTTGCAGTTCTAATATAAACACAAAATATCTCATATAACGTTCAAATTGCCGATATATGAATGGTATTTTAAATTTTTCAAGGTTAGTAAATTATGCAACAAATGCAAGATTCATTTTTCTGACAAATGAGAGTAGAATTTTGATGAGTTAATGGCAATAATTTTGAGAGCACCAGTTCGTTATGATCCAAACTTCAATAAATCATTTGAAATGTCTCTTGAGAAAAATGACTTAGGGGCTGATAGTTTCTTGATTCAAGAAAATACAAACACAAATAGTAAAACTGTGTTGATCATCCGGTGCGTAATGTTTGTTACAAATGGAATAATCAACACAAATTATTCCACAATCTGCGTGTCGGATACTTGAATTCAGCTATAATAACCTCACTAACTTTATTAACTTATGATGCAGAAAATTCAGAGATTGTGGCTATGGAGGTAATAGTTGCTGGAATAAATCATTGACATTAGGCACATTACAGAAAAATAATCTGAATGCATTTGCACTTGTATGCCGTGTTTAAGTAGTAGCCTTATGTAATATTTGTCGTCATTCGTAAGACATCTTTGTATACATTTGTAATGATCGTATTATAAGATGTATGTGTCTAAACTCTAAACGAGAGCTTTATTGTGTATTTGTTTTGTAGAGGAGGTATGCTGTTTACATTTCATCCTCATTTTGTTCTTTTGTTCTTGTCTTTTGCATGTAATTGAGGACTGGAGTTTTGCCCTACCTGATTAATGTCATTACAAAAAAGTATGTTTACACACGTTGGCTTATCTCTATCAAGTCGTTTACTGAAACTGAACATGAAATTGTTTACAAATTATAATCTTTTGTAAATAACATTTCTGTAATACGTTTAGTTTGTATAAATAGTGTTTGTATTTCAGATGTATTTTGGGAGGATACGATGTTTTAAATTATTCTCTCAAGCAAAAATTCCTAATTGACTCTTTGGAGTGAAACAATATTTTGAAATTTTTGTTAATTCATTTCAGGACTTTCTGGTTTATCTCAATGTCATACATAAATATTATTGGTACATAACACTTGAATTCTACTGTCATATCACCAGGTTCAAGATTCGAATTCTTTATGAACACGTAATACAGTGTTGGACTTCTTTTACGTTTTTTCTTTGTAGTATAAAGGTATAATTGGGTTTGTTTTGAATTGCACAAAATTTGTTAGTTTTCATTTTCTTACTGTTACTTAGCTTAAGACCACAGTGCCATAAGAATATATCCATACATTAGTATCTCAATGTATGTACTTTCTTCATACAACTTAAAGGAGGAAATTCGTCATTTTAGTCCTTAGTATTCTAAGATCATATAGAGATCATGTCACGAATGTGGAAGTGGGAAATATAATTAAACAAGGCATTGGGCCCTATGAAGAGCTATTGACCATTGTGAAAAAGAGCAAAATTAAATTATATGGACATGTAACACGATCAACAGGGCTTGCTAAGACAATCATGCAATGTACTGTGCAGGGAGGGTGAAGGAGAGGAAGACAGATGAAAAGATGGGAGGATAACATCTCAGAGTGGCCAGGAATGAAGCTGAGTGACACAGTGAGAGTATCAGAGAACAGAATGGAATGGAGGAAACTGGTTGTCAGGTCATCCGTGGTGCCCCAACGGTTGGCAAGATCTAGGGATAGATAGATAGATAGATAGATAGATAGATAGATAGATAGATAGATAGATAGATAGATAGATAGATAGATAGATAGATAGATTCTGAAAAATAAGTGTGCAATGGACATGTTTTTTCTATTAAGTCCATAATGATTTTGTTGTAATTTTTATCACTTATCCTAATAAATCGTTTAATGTTTTCAGTCTTTTAACAATTCTCTAAACAATGTGAATGTCATACCTTATTGTGATATTCACCTTTTAAAAGGTCAGGTCTGTTTCCTTACAATTTAGCAAATAACCTTACAAAAGTTCGCTAGATCATGGTTGTTCCAAGAGATTGAAGGGGAAAACTATGTAGAAATATTCATTTAAACTCCTTCACAAGTCCCTCTTATCATCTATTTCATCTTCCGGGCAGCCACTATATGACATATTCTTCTTAGCCATTCTGTTGCTCTAAGTTTGTAATGTATACTTCAGTAAATTGTGTTGCATACATATGACATATTTTCCTGAACGATTAAGACATTAGCTGAATTGCAGCGTCAGTGACAAGTTGTATATCAACCAGCGTAGTATACCTTTGTATCTTGTGTAGCCATGTTCCAACATTTAAAACGTAGATATAACGCTAAGTCAGTCATCCCAGATTGCTATTTATATATTCTTGAGAATTCAAGTAGTGCTTTAATGGGCGGTATCACAACAATTTATATATCATTTTCTTGGTGCAGTTAGCGCTCACTAGGTACATAGATTATCAAGTAACATGTAGTTGCGTGAGTTTGATGAAATATTTTTGCTCAGACATACATACTTGCAATATTTATGTGTCTTATATGTATTCAGATACGTTAGGGATGGTTACTCCTAATGATGTTGGTCCTAATGCTGGTGTTATTGTCGGATCTGTGTTAGCAGCTGTGGTAGTGTCTATCTCTGCAATGGTCATAATTATTGTCATCCTGAAAAATAAAAGGTGAAATATACAAGGAAATTATATTATTATTATTATTATTATTATTATTATCATTATTATTATTATTATTATCATTATTATTATTAGTAGTAGTAGTATTAATAGTAGTATTAGTAGTAGTAATTGTAGTAGCAGTAGTAGTAGTAATGGAGGTAATATTAACCTGTTTGAAATACACTGGGATTCCATTTTAGACGTCTGTTTTCTTATCTTAAATTTGGCCGTGTAGGTCTCAAAGATATGTTCTAGTATTTCAGCTGTTCCGAGGCAAATTGATTTCTCAAACAAACAAGTCTAACTTCAGCTGTGCTTTAGGTTACCTAGGCTGTTCCTTAAATGTGACAACTGCGATATGTATGTTTTTGTTTTTCATCCCATGTTTCGATCGCCGACGTGGCACTTTTAACTGCAACTACTGCTACTACTACTACTAATATTAAAAAAAGAACAGGAGGAAGAAAAAGAAGATGAAGCGAGAAACTTAATTTGCATTATATACAAATCATCACCAAACTCGTATGCTTCTGTCTTTCCTATCACTTATGTTAGTTTCTCACTTTAATTCTTTTCTCTTATTCTTCCAACTACTAATATTATCATTAGTATTGTCATTTTTATTATTATTATTATTATTATTATTATTATTATTATTATTCCAAATTCTTTTTAGGTTTTGTCATTTTCTTACATGAAATTATAAAATATTGACGGCGTCATATGTATCTTTATCATTTTGTCATTCATTACATATTTAATAAATAGCTATATATGTAGGAAGATTTGCTGTTCACAAACTCGTGAGCCCTATTTATACAGCCTAATCATGATATCAAGGATGTAATGTACCAAAATTTCTTCATACAAACTAAATTTATCTAATACATCATAAATTCCATAGATTGAAAAGCATACGCCGCTATTTATGCATTTATTTGCTTTCTGTTGTTTCGATTTGATCTGATTGGTTTGTCTTATTATATTTGTAACTTCAAAATACCTTGCAGTAAGACGCCAATATAAATTGTGCTGTTATTTGTTTTTAAATTGTTTTTGTTTAGTTTTATAGTACAACATGGTAAAACACACATTAATATTGCTGAAATGATATTTATGACACTGCATGCAACGTTTTAAGTAGGTTACATTTGGTAACATTTTGTTTGGACTCGACCGATTAGTATCTTGGTATGTTCTACCTTCTTGAATGTTTGGCTGTCATTGATACATTTGAATTTCTTCTTACCGAGACCGTAGAGAGACTATGTGAACTATAATTATATGTGAACAGAAGCATATTAATTAATGTATGATGGAATAACGAAATTAATGTAGGAAGTTTGTTCAATATACAGGCAGAATTACGTAAGATTGAAATATACATTCTTACATTTATTTTGTTAAAGGAAGAAGGATAACAATGAAACAAGAACAGACAATGTGACAGCTGCTGCACAATATGCTAATGTGTTAGTTAGCAGTCAAGGTAATTATCATTATTAATTATTAAAATATGTTTTACAGTTGTTTGTTCTTCTTTCATGTATAGAACGATATGTTTCAATGTTGTCCTTATACTGTTAAGTGATCATTTGTGATGAATAATAAGGTATATATCTTCTAAGCATGCATTGTTTTTTCCAGAAGCACTATACAGTTTATCTACTTCAAGAATCTAAAGAATATGCTGACCATCTTGCGTGTAACATAAAGTACATTTGCATAAAATAGTAACTAAATTGGTATAGGATATACTGTAAGAAATCCAAATATTACGCTACTCGCATCGATTAAACAACATTTCCGGGTTGGAAACACTCAACATTGACTTTTGACCTTAAAAGAACAGCGGTCATCTTGCCTATTGTATTCACCCATATTTATATTATTTAGATGCAGCCTGCAAAATCAATGTTCGGTCTAGAGCTGAGAAGGACTCTACAGTGTCTGCTATTGAAGAAACACGTCTACAGAGAGGAATGCCGATTGGCGCGACGAATAGCTATAGTGGCGTAATTGAACACGATGTCTCTGTACACAATGAGTACGAGGTATTGCACTCTATATTGAAATTGATGCTGCATTTGTGATTTATAAAAGACAAAGTAAATCTCTCTTAAATTTTAGTTTTTCGTTATATATATTTATTATCCGAGACACACAATTATTAATACAAGTTTATGACACTGGATAGACATCTTTTAAAAGTTTGGGTTATTGCATCAATATACAAATAAATAAATCTAGTGAGAGGGTTTCTGTGGTTGTGTGTGTGTATGTGTGTGTGTGTGTGTGAGAGAGAGAGAGAGAGAGAGAGAGAGAGATTTCCCACAGATTTATTAAATATATTGTTTATTCCATTAATTTGTTTTGATGGAGATGGAAATGATACAAATTCATTTATTGGCGATGTTGCTAAAAGTGTCATACGTATCCTTCTTCCACATGGTATGTCGCTCCTTTTGACCATTAGTTTAATGTCTTTTTCATCCTTAATACTATTTACGTAATTTATGTTATTCCATTTTCTCAAGCTGAGTTGGAAACTTTACAATTAGTAATGTAAACTCATCGCCTTTCCAGTGTATTTGATTACTGTGGCATAATCAATTATAAGGCACAACATTATTTCCAAAGCAGATAACATTAGTTTGGTCCCATGGAGAAATAAATAAAAGATCAAGGACATACGTATAAGATTTACTATTCCATCCAGTGTTAAACGGTATCATTATGACTCGGGGATAGAGTATCCCCACTTATTACCTCTATTCGTTTACTATTTTGACCACTTCATATAATGTGTGTATCTATATGTAACGATTACATTTATAAGGAGATAAGATGTGTTCTGTCCTACATTGTCTTTGGATCTAGATGAGATGTAGCTATATTCCGTAACGCATGGTTCTTTATTATTCTTCGTATTATTATTAGTTTTAAACCAAGCCATACAACATAAACTAGCGATAGTTTTTTAATTTAATCAATTTTTTAGTATACGTCTGTGCCAAACAACAACAGCTCCATTGGCATACAAACCGTTATCCGCAGTGAGCTGTTAATGAAAACTATTCATATGCGTAACACATACATAGTTGTGTTCTTTCTTAGCACATATATCTCTTTATGTATTTCGGGCCTGATTGGTTAGAGCCTCCGCAACTGATGAGGGAGGTCTTTGATATGTAGCTATATATAGCTAATGCATAATGCTTTATATTATTATTTATAAATCAAGCCGTAATAAACGTCAAATCAAGAGCTCGTTCTTGTAGTCTAATCAAATTTATTAATATAATCCTTTGACAAACAACAAAAAACTCCATTGGCATATAAACCTTTTACCGAAGAGAGCTGTTACTGAAAATATATTTATGTGCGTAAAGCATGCATAGTTGCTTTCTTTCTTAGCACATCTCTCTCTCTCTCTCTCTCTCTCTCTCTCTCTCTCTCTCTCTCTCTCTCTCTCTCTCTCTCTCTCTCTCTCTCTCTCTCTCTCTCTCTCTCTCTACGCTTGTGTGGCCTCAGTGGTTAGTGTTAGGACTGGTTGGACTAGTGCCAGCAGTGTGACGGAGTGGGCCATCATTTTAATTGTCTGCAGCATGATTCCACAGTGCTAGACATTTTTATACTGTCACACTGCTAACATTGTAGCGATATGACTGAAACAAGTTTTAGCTAGGTTAAAAACCCAAATCAAACACACACACACACACACACACACACACACACACAGCACAAAAACTGATAAATACATAGAAAGGTCATTTCTAATAATTGCACTAAGAGAATATTACAGTTTAACTCTAGTTTTATTCTTATAAGGACATCTTAGAGTGAACAATGAAACCGCTGAATGTATGTCGTCTTGAAGCTTACTTCCATATATTGCTGTATGAATGCATTTAGAATGTATTCCATTGTCTTGCGTTCTAAATGTTACGTTTTACCATACAAATGCTTGATTTCTTAAGCAAGTTAAAGAACAGATTGACACTGTAATACTTTGTGTTCAGAATGGATATACAAGCAACATCCATTAGCTGTGTTCATCTCAACATCAATCTGTCTAATGTCAGAATTGAGATATGCAAATTATACCTTTTACGTTCTCTCATCATTTACATTGCCTGTAACTATTTGTTTCTTTACAGAAACTACAAAATGTCCCTGAGTCAACTGAATCTGCTTACTACACAATAGATCATAATCTTATAGGTAAGTATGCAACACTATTTAGGATGCAGTTGTGTTACGTACAAATCTTTGGTGTATGAAATGAATGCTGTATTGCTTTATTACATGTGCAATGATCAGATTGTTTAAATATGTTAACTACATTGATTTTCTTATGCAGATGACCAAATAATGGAATCCATGAAAAACTGCAGTACTTTTGTTGAGACCTTACAAGAACTTGAAAGTTCATTGAAGAGCGTAGAAGAGGAAATAAGTGTTCTACTCGCTAGGAAGGAGAAACTCCTTTGTAAAGAGCTTGAGAGAGCTAGAGCAAATGTAAGTTGAACATTTATCTTTCGTTTCATACGATTATTCAACGCCTGATCATTTAAATCGAATCCATGTGATGTCAGACTCACGTCTGTATTTGGTAAGGATTTAATTTAGTAACAGGGAACATTAAATATGCTTAGCGTTGATTAACTTCGCGTTTCACGGGTCCATCGCATACATATTGCGTAACAATATTGTGTTGGTAACATATAAATATGGAAATTGTATCCCTATAGGGGCAATTTGGAAAAGAAGGCAAATACCGAAATTTTGTTTTGCCAATACTGGAATTGATAATAAATGCGTTGCTTACTGTGGTGTGTGCCACGCATATCTTACGTAAGCATGTTCAAGTCATTATCTCAAAGCGGAAATAACAACGTATTGGAAATTCACTAGCTAATTGCTAAGCTACATGTGACGTGTATTTTGCCACAGTAGGACCCCCCATTCATTATAATCCGTATGTAAGTTGCACGGGTCATCAATTGGAGAGCCATGTCATGATGCCATCATCTGAATTATGTATTATGTGTGAGAAAAGATACAGTTTATAATGTTGTTATTGGTACACCTCAAGCAAACACTGGCAGTGTAGGTAATATTATAACATAATATGATTTGTTATTGTTGGAATTAAGCGTCAAAACCTGAATGCTATTGGATTCAACTGGTACGAGATGGATATAGAGCACTAGGTCCCTTTCTGCAGGAAACAAAATATTTCGAACTGAAACACATCAGCTCAATTTGCAATTTTCTGTCGGTTGATGGCATCAAACACGTTTGTGTGTCTTCGTACTTTCAAGATTGAACTATTGTAATATGGTTCGCCTCAGTCACGACTACAGAAACATTAAAATGTTAAAAACACCGCTGCTTGGAGCATACTGAGAGTACGAATAACTGAGCGCTCTTACTCCATCTTCTGTAACACTCAAAATTACCGGCTCGATCCAAACTCAAAAAGGAAATGTGTTTGCTGTGCTGTATTTTGTGTGACTTAGACCAGTTAATCTATATGAGTTCACTTAAGTATACAACCCAAAATTAGGCTCCTTTTGGAACACTTCCATTCTTAATTTGCCCACTCTTAAAACAAAGACAATTATTCAACGTTCTTTGCCTAGCACTGCTCAGCTACGTGAACCAAATGGTCCGTCAAGTTAAGATATATGCCCACATTGTCCTCTTTCTCGTATGCTCTTAAGACTCACCAACTTTGACTACATGAACACATTTGTAGACCTAATGGTGTTTGCTTATTAATTATTGTCAGGTAATTGTTTTGTAATTTCATGGCGGTTGTTTTGTAATCTATAAATTAAAAATGTTAGGTGTTGTACAGAGTACATATTAATATTGATATTATTATTATTTTGATTATTATTATTACTATTATTATTATTATTATTATTGTTATTATTATTATTATTATTATTATTATTAACGGAAGTTATATTAGTATCAGTAGTAGTTGTAGTTTATAAACTTAGCTTTAACGAGTGGGAAAGGTGACAATCTAAACTACTATTGTAGAGATATTTCGATGAGCTCTGAACAATTAAACTGTAATTTACCAACCTTTGCAACATTTATCACAGCATCTCGGAGATAAGAGGAAGGAAAAGGACTCCCACAAGGATAAAGACATCACTATTGTCAGTAAGTAAACAAAGGTATCATAGATAAAGAATAAGCATGCCCGATAAGAAAATATAGTACTGACTTTTTTATATAGTGTGTGAGTAGGTATGATGTTGTGAGAGAGAGAGAGAGAGAGAGTGTATGTATACATTGTGTGTTTGATACAGAAAACAGCAGAATATTTCTGGATCCATTCTTTTGTCGTTGTTTTCCACATTGTTATGACTCTACGGATAGACGGTTATTAACTGAAAGGAGCAAACATAAACAGGTTTTGATAGATCGGCAAAATTTTCTAAATTATAAAGTAATGTTTAATAACAACCTTGCATTACTGAGTCGATATAGGAAATGGTTGCTAAGTGATATCACTAGGCGTCGTTCTAGACAATGACGTCGTCGATGTAAGCGGCAACATAATATATTCCATATGTAGTCATAGTTAATAAAGACTGGACAGTTTACGTAGACATTTTATAACAAATGGTATCATTTATATTGATGGAGTTATAAATGCCAAGATTTCCATGGCCTTTTCCGTTAATGGAATGTGCCATGATCATGTAAAACGTCAAACCAGGAAACATATTATCCGTTACCAATTTTGTCAATTCATTCATGAATTCTTGATATTGGAAATTAATATGTTTTGTCACACTGTTTACGTTTCTATAGTCGGAGCACATGCGGAAATGCATCTGGTTTTGGCACCCGAATACGTGGTAAACACCAGTTACTGTCTTTGCTCTATAATGCCTTTCTCCAGCAAATATTGTATTTATTGTTTCAAATAATGATGCTGTTTTAAAGGTGTGGAATGTACAATTTCATCATAGTTGTATATATTATTTGTTCGTGTAGGACAATATGGCAACACGTGCTCATATTCGCATAACAGCTACATTTCTTGACTCATTGTTTGTGGCTGAAGATGTAAATGTTTCTGGTACTGGTACAAAGTGTTCAATATTTCTCAATTCTGAAGATTGATGAAACTAAAATCAGTACATTCCAATTATATTTCATCGTTTGACAAGTCACTGTATGGTACACGTACGACTAAGTTAACTGAACAATCAACTGGGTTATCTCTATCAACATAGGATATACACACTTGCATATGGCAGAATTATGTATCTTGTTGCCTAACGGGACTACCAATCACGTAAATAGTTTAAGTCACTTACATTCGTTTCAATTGTATAAGGACCTTTACAAATTAGTCAATACTAGATGCTGAGTCAATATATAAATATATATATATATATATATATATATATATATATATATATATATATATATATATATATATATATATATATATATATATATATATATATATTGACTTTCTGAAAGATAGTTCTCGTTTAACCGGCTTGAAGCATCTGTCCCGTTTTTGTGCAGTTTTTCATGATATATGTTCTAGTTATCTACATGTCTTCGTCTACGTTATTAGGTTTGATCATGCATTGGCTAAGTTCGTATGTGTTGTCTTAATTTCTTTTTTTTTCGGAAACGCGAACAATTATAATTTTTCTCTGGTGTCTTGCTCCACATCTACAACGTCTTTTGTTCTTGAACAAATAGTCATCACGTGATCGCCAGAAAACCCGTTTATGCTATGGTGGACCCTTATTAATTCCTTTAAATGACAACTATTGGCTCTATATACTTGATTGTGCTCAAGACTAAACGAACTGGGACTACATTCATCATTACTTAAATGTAAAATGAATTGAAAAAAGATACGTTGTTTCATAGCTGGAACAGGAACAATAATTTCAGTTATATTCCTTTCGCCCTTTACAGCTAATCAAATTAAAAATTCAGACATTAATTTTGACAACCTGTAGCAAATTCATCTTAAATAGACAACCATTGTGTGAACTATCCTGGAGATACCTCTGTGTATTGCATTAATCAATGAACAATCCATAGGATCACCGGAAAAGAACATACAGACAGTTAAGTGTATCAGGGATCAGATTATAGTTGTCTTCTTCGTTCCAGAAACATAGCTAATAACATCAGTCGATGAGCCCAAGTGCGTGGATATAAAACCCACCGGTTACACTATCAAGGCGTTACCCCACAACTCTTGTGGAGGTAATATTGATGTCATCAGAAAGAATACCATTATTCAATGTCTTAAACACAACACAACCTTCAATTTTTGCCACACATTGTTTGGACTAGTTCAAGCAGCACTAATACTGGACAAATGTATGTCGTTTTGTGTCAACCTCTACCCCCCACATTCCAGTAGAAAATAAAACAACATCAAGCTAACGGAGTCTCTTTTTGGAGGCGTTTACAAATCTCATAGGGTATGGGAATTCTATGGGTGGGGTGGCGACCAGATTTATTCTTGAAGATATAAATTTTCACTTCGACAGCCCTGGATACTCATAAGCATTAAAACTCCAAGATTCCATTCATGTTGTCAATCTTAATCAGTCGGGTAAATAACCCACCCATGACATGGTCACATTTGTGGACTGATTCTTCATAGATATGATGATAATATTATAGGTTCCACCCTTGTATCCAAAATACTTTTATTAGATCACCTCTGCATTATATGCTATCTGACCGTATCAGTCCTTAACCCTCAAACTTTATTTGCCACTATGAGAAACCTCCGTATGATAAATAGAACCAAACTAAGGCATGACAGCCAAGGACACCTAATAATCATTCTGCAGACAAACTCGATAACTGCTTGGTTGAATTGATGACTGAATGTCAATTGCTTGAAAAACATAACCCAACCACCATGTGCCGAGTATTAATTAAAAGGTGTTCTCAGTGGTATAGGTGTGTTAGGGACCAGCTTCGCACAGCTAAAAGACATTGCGTTCAATCAGAGAGGCTTTGGCTTTCCACCAGAATGGCTATGTATAAAATAAATATACGAGGCCGCTGAGAAGAACGTCACAAACATAATCCATGTAGTCATATGATCCCACTACAGTACTAAGATCACGGAGATTTACAGATAACTAACAAACTAATGTCAAGGAAGAAATGTACATCACTTGAACTACCTTATTGCTTGATAACAAAATGTACTCGTCTTCACCATACAGTAACGATATAGATTTTCAACGACTACCATTAGGAGCATTTAAACGTGTCTCGTTAGATTTAGTTCGGACAATAGTAATGATGAGTGCACCTAAATTCACGTGAACTTGATCAAATTAAAACATCGCTGATGCTTGAGTGCATAGACCCAATATTACCTTCACTAACTGATGTTATTTATATATCTCTCTCTGATTCAGGGAATTGCCATCAGTTTTCAAACTGCCATTGTAAAGCCTATGCTTAAGAAACTTGACAATAATGAAGATCTTCCACCCAGTTTCTAATATCCTATTCATATAAGAAATCTTTGAAAACAGTGTTCCAACCCATCTTGTATCTCATTTGAATTCAAACAGTCTTTCTAGCAATGGCAAGTCTGCATATCGCCGTTACCATTGTACGGAAACTATTCTTCTAAATGTATGTAATGCCATTAGCTCTGCTTTGGATAGCGGTAAGATTACAGTCCTCGCCCTCCTTGATGTGTCTGCAGCATTTGACACAATAGACCTAGATATATTACTTCTCCGTCTCCAGAATAAATTTGACATTCAGAAAATAAAATAGCCTTAGAGTAGTTCAAGTTCTAATTAGTCAACGATACATAAATTGTATTTGCAAATGGAATACACTAAAGCCAAATTTATCTATGTTGTCGTGTTCCACAGGGGTCTGTTCATGGACCTGTTCATTTTATTTTATACACTCAGCCGCTCTGAAGTGCCATATATCATCACACAGTGTCTCACAAATGTTCGCTGATGACACACAAATATACAAGTCTAGCCACGCAATAGAAGTTGACGATACCATCCAAAGAGTATAGAGTTTCATTTCTGATGTGAAATCACCGATGACAACACAACAACTTTCGCATTTACATCCGCTACCTCAGACCGTACTTAAAAGCAATACCAACATTACATTCACGCAATCAGTACAATACCTAGGTGCTACGCAAGACAGCATTCTCACATTCCGTTAACATGTCATGAATATATGCAAGGATGCATATCTTGATGTGAAACGCATCAGCTCCATTCGCATATATTGTTCTGTTGATGCCACGTAAACACGTGCGTGTTCATTTTTGTTTACTGATTTGTGTCTGGTTCGTCTCAATATATACTCCAGTAATTTCAAAACGTTCAAAACACAGCTGCTCAGATCATCTTTAGAGTACCACGATCAGAGCACACATCCCCACGGCTCTGCACCCCATATTTGCTATCCATTCGAATCAGAATCAAGCACAACAGCTGTTCTCTGTGCAACGTTTCAATGACGGTCTCCAGTCCAGCACACACTTCCTGCCTCAGTCATGTGTACATACAAGCATAATACTTACGTTCCTCTTCTGACAATCTTATCATCATTATTTCTACTATGAAAACGAAGTCATATCTACAACGTTCTTTTGCAGACCAGGACCAAGCAACGTTGAATGAATTGTCCATTGAAATCAAACACAACGACATAGTAATACCTCTCATGAGTGCTTCTAAAACTCACCATTTTCGTCTGCACGAACGCACTTAAAGACCTCAATATGTTTCCTACCTGAACTATTATCAACGTGTGTTTTGTTTTCCAATTCCAAGGTGTTTGTTTTGATTTTGTATATATGTTGTAAAGTGCTTAGATCTTCTAAAGATTAGGCCCGGTACAAAAATCCTTCTACTTATCATCATCATCATAATCATCATCATCATCATCATCCAAATCATCATTATCTTCACCTAGTGTGGTAGTTGAGGCACTGTTCTGCTGAAAATCTGACCAGTTCCCTTCATTTGTTTCGATCATGTGCCTATTCCTGTGTATCCGCAAAACTTTCTCTGGTCCACTTTCGTCTCTGTCTACCTCTCATTCCGCCATCCTAGATGCTGCCCTGCAGTATTGTTGTTGATTAGACTGTGCTCATAATATATATCATCTTTGTCCCCCAAATTATTTTGAATAGGTCATATTTTGGTGTTAAATTGTATTGTCCTGTGATTGTTTGCAACATTTCTGAACGACAATACAGATGAGTTATATTGAAGCTGCTTGGTTCGATTATATGAATGCATGAGTTACAATGGAGGTGTGAAGTAACCTGATGATATTCAATTTGTATTTGTTGAAGATGGTTCGTTACTTTAATTATAATTATGACGGAACTATATCAATCATTATATCAATGTTGATGTAAACTTCACACTAACACAAATATTCGGTGCAATTTTTTGGCGGAGGAAATCGGTGCCATTTAATTATTTTTGCTTTTCAAATTGTTACGCTGTATTTTTGTAGATGAAGAAGTAACGTCTCATTATTTATCTGGTTTGCGCTTTACTTCACTGACATCGCCACAGCTAATGGGATTTACATTTAAAAAGGGTAATTGTTGTTTAAGGGAGATGACGACACATATCAGATATGACTTAGATCCATGTTAATGCGGATACATACTTTCTCTCCTTATATATAATCAATTATGTAATTAATTACTACTGATGCTACTACTACTAATAATAATACGAATAATATTTCCTGTGTATCTCATTTAGATTATGTCCAAACGTTGCAGTCCCTTGAAGAAGAGCTAAGAATCTTAGAGCAGAAAAGAAAGAATCTTTTTGGAAGGAAAGAAATCCTTCTACGCCCAGAACTTGCGAAAACCACTTAAAGTGAGAAATAGGGACATTCCGTAATACCGAACGAGTGTTTGCAAAAGGGACATTGATATAATGTATTTGTCTTCTTGATTCACGTAATGTCAATGCTGTTTCCGTCATATATACATATGTGTCAGAACAATAGTGTTCTCCAGAAAAGGAATTATAAATTATAGCGGAATTGAATGTACTGAAGTCAAGGAAAAAACATTGCTTTTCAAGGCATAATGCATGTATAATATTTCTAACGTTGGTGTAGTTGTAACATTTCTACAACAACGTTTGGTTATATTGATGGAGTAATTAAATTAAATGTAATTATAGGATATATAGATTAGCATAAAATATTGGCATATATTATTTCCGTTCATATGAACAAGAAACGTGATTTGACGATTTGGGTAACACTAATATTTTTGAACTTTAATTTTAATCCTGAATTACGATTCTGTAAATATACTTATAGTTATACGCTTCATACGGATGTTCGCTTTGTGTACACATTGAAATACATTTAAGATATGTCGAGATTTAAAGTATATCTTCATTGTAAATTCGCTGGATTTTAATGTTTCTTATAAGCAGTTGCTATATTGTTACGGATACATATGATGACAGATATGAATGTCAAGATTTTTGCCGTTTAACATTTAAACACATAGCGTAAAAATTGGCATTATACAGTACTTCAAGCACATATAGTTCAAAATGTTGAATGCTTGAAGAAATTTTAATTTTAATTTGGAAAAGTATAGGATAAGTGAAATGGCTAGGAATGATAAATATATTCCATGCTAGTATAGTCAACAATGTTTGATTCGTTATACAGTAGTTTCTGTTCCTGGTCGTATCTGTAACAGTGAGAAAACTATGTTGGAAAGTTTGCTCTGGTATGTTTTTTATATGAACAGGTTGTTTTTCACCACTGACGCTAGTTAATTGCTTTTGACAAAGTATTTTACATATATATTTGTATGAACATCACTTGCAGCCGTGGGTTTTCATTTGAGCCATCATGGTCTGCTATCAGTCACGACTAATTTGCACAATTAGGGGAACACATCTGATGTAGTGAAATAAAAGCTTTTATTCCAGTTTGTATATATATTCAGATGATATTTTTAGTTGACAACTAATACAAACATATTTCTTTTTTTTATCTGATATGTTGGCCATATTTTAGAGTTAGATATGTTTTGTAAAAACCTTGATAATTCAACTGTACAGACAAATCAAAGCCAATTCATTTGAATATGTAGACCATCTGAATAGTTCCGTAATTTATTTCATATACTATCGTTTATTTATTTATTTTTATTTGGTGATTTCTACGCCCTACTTTAAGCGTTAGTCGTAGTACAGATAACTGAACGTAACTTATTGGAAGCATGCTTCTTGGCACATGCAGATGTTTTTGTTAGAGTTTTATCTGATTCTGAGTTTTCTAATTTTGACTGTGTCTTGAAGTAAAGCTCGCGAGAACAAACTTTATTCATTAGTAGATTGCAAAAAATCAAACTAGACTAGGTTTTCGAGCACATAGAATTTTCTATGAATAAACTCTACTTAAATTGCTAAAGAAACGTATGTCATGAAAGAATAGAAAGATGAACAAGAGATTCATTTTTCACTCTCAAAGTCAACAGTTGTCTTAATGTTGCTTCGTCACTACCCTTAGGGCCTTAGACAGTCTGATATCAATTTTCGGAAAAGAAACTTTAAAATGTTCATGAATCACATGTTATAAACTTTGCAATGATAAGCCCATTATGTGTAACTTTGTTGAGTATTTAAAGATAACTACATTACAAATAATTGGATGCTATAACTAACTGCATATATGGTAGGTATAACATTTGTCTTAGTTTATTGGTATACTTATCAATTAAGCATTTAAGACCATGGTTTATTCCGTTTTGGGATTATTTGTACATTATTTTATATGATACAATCTTCATTTGTTTCTGATTCTTTAAGATTTTACTAGGGTTATTTTGGTTATCAAAACGGTTTTATGGAATATCGATTAACTACTTGAGGTGTATTTCCTTATTGCATCCAGATCTTCGTGGAAACGTTCCTTAAATTATACCCAATACATGGATGGAGCACGAAGAGGTAAAATGTATCACAACAAAATGTATATTGTACAATGAACATTTGGGCCGCCTGCGATGAATATATATTGGTTCTAAATGTTTAATAGTCAAACAGTGCAAATGTCTTCCAGTCATTTTGATCTATAATTCACGTTAGGTTAAGATATAGTTGTGTGACCATGTGTGTAAGTCTGCACATGTTTCTTATCATAACCAGGTTTGCTATATAACATTACATTCAGATTTTTAAACTTTATCAGAAGAACCTTAACAAGGATTGTTTTCATAATAATGTCATTTCAGTTCGTTAATTTATCACAGACAAAGCTGTTCAGACAAATCTGACAAAAATCAAAGAAGAAGTATGATATTGGAAGCAAGAAATGCAAGCATTTTAAAACCAAATCAATTAAAGATAGTATACTCATAAATCACTCCTTGTGAATATAATGGATGCTATAAAATAAAGACTATTAAAATGACTTGTATTAATGAACAGAAATCACGCCGTGGATGCTCTACTCCATGCTGTGCGGCTATATTTCGTACACTGTCATGCAATATACAGAAATAATATCCGATCCATACGTCAAAGGATAAACATAAGTAGTGTGAGAATGCTTCAGAGACAGCCATGGACAACTGTAACAACGTACAGAAATTGTAGTTACAAAATTTGATTATGTTGTTTCATGATACAAATATCAGTGAGTGAATTTAAGTTTCAATTGTGTACTTTACCTTTATGTTGGAATATGAATGTTGTTGTTTTGTGACTATACGATTACCTCGGTTGCTAATGGTTATAACAGTGGACGTTTCCTGAGAACAAAATCAATAATACAGCTTTCTGACACCGCTGATTAATAATGTACGTGCAAAAATAAAATACATATATGCTGTTTCTTTTTAAATGCTTTTTATTTCATTCCAAATACAGAAACAATTATAACAATGATTATCTGAATGAACTATACCCTTTATGTTAATATAACAAAAATAACAACAGTATCGTCAAGTCTATAGATTACGCCGTCACTTTATTGATTTACATCATTATAACGGCCATCGTTTTAGCTTTTTAAGGATGAAATATACTGAAATGTTAAAATATACGAAGATGAAGGGCGATGCACAGATGTAGAAAATAGATCTTGCAGATCGACTGGAGATGTAGATCAATACATGAATATTACGAATGCATTAATGCATTGGTCCTCAGAAATCAGGGGATTCCAATAAAAAGAGTAGTTGTAATTGGTTATGCAATTGACTTTGAGTTACTAAAAGCTCTACAACATTTTCAGTTGAATTTTGAGACCGACATTTAACTGTCTAATTTATTTGCATGATTCACCGTACAGTATTTTAATTTACCACTGTTTTACATGCCAGTGGGATTCGGGTTTATATATTTCCTCTAAATTTATTCAGCGGCTTCCCTTCATTAATTATATGTGATATTTTTGTTATCAAGAGTTTAGTTGCGAAGTTTTTTGTGTGCACATATTCAAATATATGATGTACTACAGTTGTTCTGGTTATATATATATATATATATATATATATATATATATATATATATATATATATATATATATATATATATATATATATATATATATATATATATATATATACATCGAACTGAAATGCTTGGAAATATTTGAATATTATACATTTATTATCGAGAACTGAAATTTTGTAATGCCATACCAGTTTGCTTCAAATATTCGGTTTGAGGTGCAATCCTTACGTTTCTAAACTGTCCGTATGATACATTCAGGCCACCTTTCTTAAATGAGACCTTTCCCCATTTAATAAACTGGAGAGAATGATAGGGACAATTATACGTGTCGTGTCTTTATTACATTTTCATAAGGTATACTGTCATCTAAATTGTATTTTTTTAATTTATCAGGATTTAATACTTTAAAAGAAAAGACGTTTTATTCTATACAATATGAATAGTAGCATTGTTTTCACCTTTAAAAAGATGAAATGCAGAAAAACATCCTATAACAACCTATAACTAGCCGATGTAAGAGATTCAGTTTTCTCGACACTTAATTACATTTTCAAACCATGGCTAAGACTATTGCATCCATGGTTCCATTTACAAATTTAATGATGCCATACCAATATGTGGATTTACTGTCAATTGCTCGCCGACAATTGCTCGTGGTTAATTGCTCGCTATAACAATTGCTCGCGGGATGTACTGCTCGCCGGTCAATTGATCGCGAGAACAATAGCTCGCCGGCCAATTGATCTCTTTGAAAAGTTAAATATTATGGCAAAATAGGTTAATGTTAAGATACTCAATATCAACACATCTGCTCTAAGAAGTGCGTGATTAGTTAAAGTGATATGTCTTGACGTCATAATTAGACTGCTCGCCGGTCAATTGATCGCGAGAACAATAGCTCGCCGGCCAATTGATCTCTTTGAAAAGTGCTCTAACAGGTGTAACTGTTTCTGAAATATACTTAGCGGAATAATAACAATTTTAATTATTGTCTACTCAAATACATTCAATAAGGGCCTCAACAGGTATATAAGGCAGGACAAATGCTACTTTTCTCAAACGTAATATTAACTTACTAGAAATTTACTAATAAAATTTTTATATTAAATATTATAATACAATTTATTTTTTAAATGGCTCTAAGATTTGCGACTAGCGAGAAAGGAAAGCGCAAACTTATTGATAATGGTCATGTATACATCAAAGATAAATCTAATGGTGAAAAAACTTTTTGGAAGTGCGAATATTCTAGAAGCAAAAGGTGTCATGGTCGACTTCATACAATTGGAGATAGTATTGCGAAAAGGATTGGAGAACACAATCATTCTGGCAATGCATGTATATCGGAAATTTTGGATGTTATGAATAACATTATTGACAGAGCGGTCACCACACAGGATGGACCGCAGAACATTGTTGCAGATGCTATAATCCTTGCATCTCATCCAGCACTTGGTCAGCTAACAAGCGTCAACAATATGAAAAGGGTGATTCGACGTGCACGCAAACGTAAAGGAGCAATGCCAGCAAATCCCTTGTCGTTGCAAGACTTAGTTATACCAGATGAGTTTAAGAAAACTCTCAAATCTCACGACTTTTTATTATACGACAGCGGGCAAGGTGACAAAAGAACTCTAATTTTCTCTACTCATCGAAACTTGCAACTTTTAGCAAGATCACAGCACTGGTATGCTGACGGAACGTTTAAAAGTGTTCCACCATTATTCGCTCAGTTATACACTATTCATGGACTTATTAACAATAATATTGTACCAGCTGTTTTCGTTTTAATGTCGGAAAAAACTGAGGAAAGCTATCGAATGGTTTTCAGCAAACTGAAACAATTGGAGCCATCAATGAGACCGATATCGGTGATGACCGATTTTGAAACGGCGACTGTGAAAGCCTTCCAGCATGAGTTTATTGGAATACAACTCAGAGGATGTTTTTTTCATTTTTGTCAGTGCCTATACAGAAACATTCAATCAACCGGTCTTCAACATCGCTATGAAAATGATGCAGATTTTGCTATGCAGATGCGCCATTTACCAAATCTTGCATTTGTTCCTGCTGAAGATGTAGTTTTAGCATTTGAAGAATTACTTTCACGTGTTGATTTTCCTTTGGAATCACAGCCAGTACTTGACTACTTTGAAGATACATGGATTGAACGGCCTACACGAGGCAACAAACGTCGACCGCCACGTACATCACACTCAATGTGGAGTTGTTACGACAACATTAACGATGATCTTCCAAAGACGAACAACAGCTGTGAAGGATGGCACCGATCGTTTAGCGAGTTGATCGGTGGAAATCATCCAACTATATGGAAATTTATAACAGTTTTGCAAAAGGAACAAGGCCTAAATGAAGCTAAAATTGAACAATCTTTGGCTGGCCAACCTATACAGCCTAAAAAGAAGAGATACAGGGATGCAGAGTCCAGAATCAAAAAGATTGTTGAAACTTATAAAGAAATTGACTTGATGGATTACTTAAGAGGTTTGTCGCATAATTTGTCGTTTTAATACGTGATATAAAAGTTTGGTATATAAACGTATTTTTAAGATACTGGTTGTATAACTAGTCTTTATTTTTAATAAATGTTAAACAAGTATTAGTCGTTTGGTTCTTCTTAATATTGATAACTTATTCGGTTTCAATTGGCGATCAATACACCTGCGAGCTATTGTTCTCGCGATCAATTGACCGGCGAGCAGTACGTTCCGCGAGCAATTGTTATAGCGAGCAATTAGCCACGAGCAATTGACCGGCGATCAATTGTTGGCGAGCAATTGACCGGATACCCAATATGTGTTACAAGCCTCAGGTAAATTGGTTTAGGTTCCAGTTTTTAAATTTTATCACCTTCACCTACTTTAGTGAGCAATATATATATTAATTTAAAAGAGTATTGAACAAATCGTGTATAGTATATGCAGAATTTTAGAGCTAAATGCAAAGCGCGCAGAAAAAAAACGACGTATAGCTGGGGATGACAGCAACTTCGTTACGTACAGTGACGGTGGAAAGACGAACAATACTAATCCGGATCTAGGATAATTATTTCAGCGTATATTGAAAACAAATTCGCTGTCATTACATAAATTAAAGACCTGCATTCAAAGTCAATATCCAGATGAACACTCAGCCAATTAACATAGTCAGTCATTTCAGTTAAATAGGTTTTCAGAAGCATGGTATCAGTATTTCCACAAAACAATATTAAAAGTTCGTTGATAAATTTTCATGGTTCTGATCTTAGGTCCATAACAGGCGCCAGAGCTCCCATTACAAATCTAGCTTTACTTCTCGTTAGAAATGAATTCCATATCAGCATTGCACCA
This sequence comes from Unio pictorum, assembly GCA_030141615.1. NCBI lineage: Eukaryota > Metazoa > Mollusca > Bivalvia > Unionida > Unionidae > Unio > Unio pictorum. Next base: position 992,279 of record JARLTB010000108.1, read on the forward strand.
TACGGCCTCTTTTGATGTAGACTTGGTTCTGAATTAAATTGGTGCCACTAGGACCTACATTGTGGCTGCTGTATTGTTTATCTTGCTATTTCTACTCATTCTGGATTGATGGTCATATCGACATTGGTTGTTCATCAAAATATGTTGTATGATTATTGATGCTCAACAATTTATATCAAGCAAGGTTTCAATATTAAGCAATTTAAAATAATAAACTGAATTATATTTGATTGCTGCAAATTATGTTTGGCCGCTGTATTTTAGTCTCTTCAAGAGATTCTTGTTGTTTGCTAATAATTGCTTCCAACCATTATGTAGTCCCCAAACGTTAAATATCCAATCTTGAAGTAAATTTCATGGCGATTATATTGGGGGTTAGGCAAGCAATATATATGTCCTTAGTTTTATTTCATGGCTAAAAGCTATACACTTGGACCTGATAATACTGTTATTGTAAATTAGCTAAGTGAACTCATCTCTGTGAAACACGTTTTCTTGCTGAAGTGCGATCACGCTGCGTATAAGTTTAGTGTGTTGATATGTTCCATATATAGTATATACACAGCACGAGTTGGAGCAATGGGTTGAGAGAAGTAATGACCTATATATTATATGTATGTATATATTATACATATATGTATGAGGTAATCGAATGTCACGAGAAGAAATACCAGACTGAGCACAGTAGTGTGATATTACCATTCAACTGTTCGATATAGTGTTTCGTGACGTTGAAAAAATGCCGTACATGATTATGCAATTTAATCACACCCTTTTGATTAATCTCTAGGAAATATATGATGCTGTTAATGGCACAAACGTCAGGCTGACAAAATTGCTCTCATAATAATTTAGTAATGATGGATAATCAAAATTTACGGTTTGATGAACACATACAAATATTGTTTTACGTCATATATTTATATTCGAAACTCACAATAGAATCAAGCCAGTTGTTTCCTAGATTGATCATATTAATGGTGATGGACTTGACAACTGTTGTCCAATTTTGAATTGACAACGCAGAGCAAAACGACTTCAGACATGCAAACATGATGTAAACATCCATAAGGTAATTGCATTAGTCATGACGACATACGAGTGGACATTGTGTCTGTGATGACAAAATTATATAATGATCCATTCTTCAAAAATAAAATGCAAAAATAGCATCTGCTATGGAAAAACGAGAATATCAATGTAAAACCAACGTCGATTCAAATTTTAATCCGAATATTTCCTCTCGTAAATTTGTGATATCTCGCTACAAATTTTCAATTCTTGAATCAACTCATGCAGGTCAAAATGGTTTCCTCTCAGTCAAGATCGGATGGTTTTCAAAATTTACGATTTTGAGACGACGTGCATTGTGTCATTTTTTTTCTGCTCTGAAGTTTGCGTTCGATATATTTTAATGCTGATTAAAATACTACGCAAGTACCTGATATAAATAGCATGCCCAGAATTGCATGATGTCCGTGGACATGATAGATACTGTGCTTAGCGTTGTTGTTCCAAATTTCATCAGACAAGCATTCTTCTGTAGTACAGATACATATGTTTAAACACGTACACTCTCTATTGTAATGTTCGTAGCGTTCGACCAGCTTGTAATTGATTTAGTGGTAAAATGGTTTTGAAATGGAGTTGAAATATATGATCAGTTTCATTGTGTAGTCTCTGGGTCAGCTATATGCAGTATCATCACTTTAAGTTCGAGCTATTTTTGTCTGAGAAAATTTGCTTTTTGCTACTCCAAGTTTAGTGTGCAGATTTGAATGTTAAATAATCTATCAGCTGAAATATACCACCTGCGAGGAACATCGGCGATTACGTATGTTAGTTTGTTTATGATTCAAGGGTATCTAACGTATCAGTTTTTCTGACAATCAATATAAATGAGATACATATTTACCATGGCGACAAATGATTCTCCGGAGTAAATTTTGTAGGCGTTTTGATACCTCGCTTAAAACTCCCAAGCAATTTTTTCAGTCTGTTATATTCTGTCCCATCTGAAAAATGATCTTTCAGTTTGTGTTGATCCTTACATTGATACACCATTAGTGATGGTATAACGGAAAAATTCGATCAGGAATCTCCTTGAGAAGATCAGATCAGGTTTGTGGTTGAAGCATCAACATTACTCAACGTCTAAATAATATTTAGGGAATATCCGTATTTTGAAACGTGTCTGCAATTATAAGCATCCACAACTTGATAATGAGTGGTTGTTCAATGCTCATGATTGCTTTGCTTAATTCCAAATGGTATCTGTGTTGTTATCTTCCATATTATCATCCAGTTTAACCTTCTTGTCAGGCAGTAACAATATTGCCCTGATAATGTCAACGGCTTTGTAATATATTCTCTTAACTCAGCCCATATTGGTTTTAATATCCACACGCGCATTTTTTAATTCCTGAAGATGGTGTACGATGTCAAAGTCTTAACATATGAGCGTGTTCAGCTACAAATAACAACTTGACTAGATCGCAAAAGATGCCAACGATACCATACAGTTTCTCTATAGCTCTGTTGTTGATGAAAAATTATAAATACAATTACACTAACTCACCAAATCGTACAGATTTGAGAAAAACCGAGTTTCGTGTTAGTGGATTTTGACGTATTCCGTATTTTAGCGATGCTGCCGTCAACAACACTCCTGCAGCAACGATCTGAATACAGCGCTAAAGTACGATATTGTCCACGTCACTTCTGATGTTGCAGACGGTATTCTTTAAGGCGTTACTAAACGTGCTCGCAGACGAAGTTTCAAAATACTAATTTTTCTTGGAAACTAAATTTTATTCCAGCCCCGCCGTGATATAAGTAGCTGAAAGCGTCCATTCGCTAGTCGCTGCCATAAGATAAAACGCGTAAAATGCGGAAAATGACTGGTGTGACTCGTTGTACGTCAACGATAGTATAAACAACATCGTTGCATTCAAATCGACGCGAGTCAACGTAATATTTTATTAACATCAACCGCTATTTGACATCTATCTCATCACAGTTTACTTGAAATGAAATATGTTGAGATCGTCTATCATAGACCAGCCTCCCCTTGAAAGCGCGTAATCGGCGAAAGGCTTGTAACTCATACTGAAGTACTGATGTGATATTTAATACGTTGATAAAATGTCTATACATGCTGAGCTTATTTTTCATCTTGTTCCAAAAGATTTATAACACATTATTTTTTACGTACATGTCACTCTGTACTTTGTACTTTGATGAATTTTGCCAAATTCGAACTTGAAAATGCTAACCAGATAGAGATGTAAAGTAAACCACCTATGTTGTAGTAATGGCGTTTTTTCACAATTTTCCGATAATGCTGATGGCACAAATATGAACGGTAGAAATGTATTTACCTATGGTTCAATCATAATCTGTTAAAGTTTTCACTGATAGTGACGTTTTCAGCATTGTACCTCAGGCGCTATTATACTTATGACTAAGCGCGTAATCACAATGGTCATGACTTACGACATGATACATATGGATATTATTAATGCAAGATCCTATGAAAAACCAATTCAGGATAATTACCCTATGTTTAAATTTCGTTTCATGGTGCAGCCGGTTCTACTTAACTTTGTACGGGTTTTAGTAGGAACCACATTGTAAGATGTTACATGTGTTGCTTTGGAATGTTAAGGTCAAAGATCTTCGGCTACCGGACAAAGAAACCGTTCTTTACTAACGTAAGTCAATGGGTCTGCACATGTTAAGTTCGCCTGTCATGATATCATCAGTTGTAACAACGTTGCTTCTTATACCCGATATATTCAGTAAGTGTATCACCTCTGATGAAAGTTTTAAACGCAGACTAACTCATCTTAGTTATAAGAAATGCAGTTAAGAAGCTTTTACCTCCAGCATCTAACATCTGGTATTTCAAACAGTAAACTCCCCAGTCTGGATAACAATTAATTGTTTTTTGATAAATATATATATATATATATATATATATATATATATATATAAATAAATAAAATCGAGTATAAAAAAGACGTGGACACAATCTAGTAGACGAGTATGACAGGACCGGTTATCACTTTTTGATAGCACAATATAGACAATGTCCGGTAACGTGATGGAGGTGATTTCGTTGTATATTTGACAACAATGGAATTCTTGGACCCTGAACCAAGGAATATGCTGTAAATCAAACACTTGTCTTGATTTATTAAAGGACGATTTATTATCCACACTGCTAAAGGCGTTAATACCGATGGCGTTTTCACGGTTACAATATTGTTCAAATAGCTAAAGATAACAATAAAAAACGATTGCGCGTAAAGCATCCGTTCGCGGATGCGTAAGCGCACACCTTGTCATTTTAATACTTTGAAAGAATAGAGTGTGTTTATATCGGTAATTTATGCTGATTTTGACTAGATGTTGATACCGGTAGTTGGTCTCGAGAACGATCATCAGGATATATCAGATATCATCCAACAGAAGTACCAGGAAGACATTCCCCGTAGTACTACTGCAAATGTCATTAGTGTTAACCAAATAAATTCTAAACCTCTGGTGTTTTGTTGCTATTTGTCTTCTGATATTATTCTCAAAGTACCATTAACTATTATCCCGTTGATAAGTGGTTTATTGGAATTAAGATATAAGTTAAACGAGCTGATAGTCAAGAAGCGAGTAACGCATGATGCTTACTTAACTGCGATACATGGTGGGTTACATAGCATTTTCATGAACACAGTAAGATAAATTAATTGTCCAATGCATATATCTTGCGTTGAGGTGTTATGATGATAAACGTTAACTGTTAAATGGCAAATCTACTACATTATTGAATTGACAAGTTGATGTTGTAAGCATCATATGATACTAGATGATTATAGTATATATAATGGTACTGAATTGTTATCAACGTTATCATAATACATATTTATTTTCGTGGCCATTCTAAAGGTGGGATGGCTTAAATATACGTCGAACTAGTTTTACATTCGATTTATTTCGCTCTCATATTTTGATGAATTTTGTTTGAGGCAAACTAATACGTTCACTTGCTAGTATTAACAAGCTAACTTATTCTCGGTAGTTGCTCGAGATATAATGAGCCATGAAAGGACCATATGACTTCATGTAATCCATCATTTTTAGTTACATAGTTTAGAGAAAAAGGTTTCAACAACAATTAAACCGATGGTGGTCTAATTTGTAAACCATAATATTTTATGCAAGGCAAGCATATGCATGTATCATAGGTACCAAAGCGTTAAAGACAATATACACTGATCTGGGCAGTCGAAAGTACCTGTGAATGCTAGATTATGCACATGTTTGATATTACCACATCGGGTTTCACAAATGTGGGGTCATACTCTCATATACTGATACTACAATCTTACACCGAATATTTATTTGAGGTTTTTGTAGAATACGTGTATTTCCTACTTAAATGTAACCTTAGATCTGATGTATCTTCCTTTCGCAGCTCCTTTATCTTTTTTCTTTCCCATATCGATTTCTTTGCTTCTATCTTCTCTCTTCTCCACTTTTTATTTTTGCTCCTATCTATATTAACTCTAGAAGCCCATTTGTTCATGTGTGCTAATACTTCTGCCGCTTTTTGACCTCTCACGTCTCCATGCACCAAATGGAAGCTGGAGCATTTCCGTGTAACGAATTTAGTGCTCCAAACTATACAGATACGGAACCGTTGCAAATCTTATACAGTTCTTTGACTTAACCTATATTCAAACATTTTTATGGAGAATACTTAATAAAGATGAAAGATAATACCAACAAAAATGTTCTACGTTGACAATATATATATATATATATATATATATATATATATATATATATATATATATATATATATATATATATATATATATATATATATATATATATATATATATATTGTCTTTTAAACCACAGATTAATGTACTTATGTAGCTTACTGTTGATACTATGTATTGCGGGGATGCATCGGCATCAGTTTGCAATAACATATGTTTGTTAAACCGTATTCGTTTTTTAAATGAACATCCCATATGATTGCTATTATATATGAAATCGGGTCAATAGCTCATCACACGTTCACCCGTTTTTATTTGTATCACGATGCCACCAAGTGGATCTTCTTTTCATAAGTACTTAAACAATTGTTAGTTGAAGATATTAATAAATTATAGAATATGACCTCGGGGTGGGGTGGGGGTGGACGCCAACGGCCAGTAATATACATGATTATAAATTTTTATGTTTATTTGGATGGTTATAAGCGGTGAGCTTATCTCATCACAGCTAGCGATATTAGGGGCAAATATCGTCGAATAAAGCAACCTTGGGTCACAACAGATGTCCTTGAAAAGGAGTTCTAAAAAAGGAAGAAAGTCATCAACCAAGAGCTAGAAAATACTGGAAAAAGATAAGATGATCAGAAAATTATAAAGAAGACAAAGTCACAATGTATATAAAGACAATGCTGCCAATTCAGAGACAGTCTGAGTGGAAATGACAGCAACATGGCATATCAACTGGCGAAACATCTCAAAACCAATAGACAAAGGTAAACTACTACAATTCAATAATAATAATAAAAAACTCCTAATAGGCAATCAATAGATCCTCAAACGATTGCCAGAATACTGCTCAGAATGGAATAATCACTGGAGTTTCAGCAGTACTAAATTGTCATCAAGCAAAATAAATTCATGACAACCTCATCATTCGTGAAGATGTGTAAATTGCTATTAGATCACTATAGAGAAAAATCAGCCGACATTTGCAACATACCAGCAGAGCTCATTCAAGGAAGATGATAAGTGATAGGCACAGTCTTAACAACAAACTTCAACAAGATGTCACAGACAGAAGAATATACCACCACATGGATTAAAGGTTTGGTCATCGTGATTCCATAGAATGGAACCTACATAACTACAAAAACTAAAAAAAACATCATTCTGATCATCCACATGAGCAAAGTCATGCTGAAGATAGTTCTCAACAGACTAATGCCTCCCAGGGGCAAGTAATTGCTGAAGAACGGGCAATCTTCCGAGAAATACCTTCATCATCAGTACACTATCATATAAATTTCAATATGTCTTTGATAGGGTATGGCATACAACCTAATGGACACATATGAGGAAGTAAAATATCAGATCAGACCTGGTGCAAGGTGCTGAGAAACTATATGATAAAGCCACCAGTGCTTCCCTCATCAATGGCATCAAAGGAGTTTTGTTTGGAAGAATAGTTATAGACAGAAAGAGATATATACTATCATTAACACTCTTCAATATGTTCCTGGGAAGGAGCATGCAGGATACATTAGATGACCACAAGTGTGCTGCCAGCATAAGAGAAAGAACAATCACCAGCCTTTGCGTCGCAGATGATATTGATGGTTTAGCCGGAGATAATAAAGAACTGGCTGACTTCGTTGAGCGCCTAGACACAAGTTGACAGCATCAACATATGGCGATTAGCGACAAACAAAACTCAAACTGATGACAAACAACACCAATGGAATCAATACAGAAATAATGGAGTGTAGAGAGAAGCTGGAAATAGTCGAAAGCGTCAGGTATTTAGAATCAGTTATCACAGATGAGGGCTTCAAACTACAAATAATTATTCAGCACTAATACGGTTAAAACCAAGATAGAAATATTCCAAACACTGGTTTAGTTACAACGTAAGACTGAAGCGTTGGATTGCAATATCATAATTTTTGTATCCTTATGAAACATGGACGCTAAAAAAATCTACAAAGAATCTTTAATAATAATAATAATCATAATAATAATGAGAACATTGTATAGCGCCTAATCTTCAGAAGTTATAAGCGCTATACAACATATATAATGATATGACTACACTACAAAATAAAAAGAAATAGCAAAAACCATGAAACTGGAAAACAAAAATATGCTGAAACATATAAGATACAAATTATTATTAGGTCTCTAGGTTTGATCTTGCAGTAGAAAAAAGTGCGTTTTAAGAGCACTCATAAAAGGGACCACTTTGTCTTTGTATCTAATGTTAATGGGCATTTCGTTCCAAATTTCCGGGCCCTGGTATGCAAAACTACGTTGTCTACATGACTTTGTTTTCATATTAGGAATAACGAGTATACGATTGTCAGAAAAGGAGCGTAAGTATCTTGCTGGTGGATACACATGGGTAACGCCGGATAGGCTTGTTGGACTGGAGTCTGTCAGTGAAACATAGTACAGAGAAAAAATTTTGTGTTCGATTCTGTATCGAATTGATATCCAGCAAAGGGTACCGAGCAGTGGTGAGGTGTGTTCTGATCGAGGTACTCTAAAGATGATCCTAGCAGCTGTGGTTTGAACTTTTTTAAGTTTGTGGTGTAGATAATGTGACGAACCAGAGAGAATTGAGTTACAATAGTCCAGTCTTGAAAGTTATAATGAACATAAGTGTTTCAGTGGCATCAACTGAAAGCTACCCGCTAATAGAACGCATACGTCACAGCTCAAGACACGCAACCTTACATATATTCATGACATGATGGTGTAATGTGACAGTACTGTCTAAAGTGACACCTAGGTTTCGTACTGACTGTGTGAATTTAATGTTGATGTTGCTGTATGTATTGTCTGTGGTAAAGGATGTGAATGAGAAAGTCTTTGTGTTGTGGTCAGAATGGCCTCCGTTTAATCATCATTCATCTGCAGCTTGTTATATGTCATCCATGATTTCAGATCCGAAATGCACCTCTCTACTTCTTGGATGGTAGCATCAACTTCAGTTGATTGGCTCGACTTGTATATATGGTGAGACACTGGGTGATGCTATATGACCCTTGAGAGCGGCGAAGTGTATATAAGGAAGTGAACAGGTCCAAGAACAGACCCTTTTGGAACACATTAACATCGATCAACTGGGCTGGTGTGTATTACCTTTGCAGATATAATGTGTGTCCTGTTGACTCAGTAAGACTTTAACTACAGTAAGGCTGTATTGTAAAGCCACATACATGCTGGAGACGGTGAAATACTATATCATAGCACATTGTGTCGAATTCGGCAGACAAATCAAGGAGGGTGCGGATTGTAACTTTTCCAGTATCCAAAGCAGATATAATGTCATTAAAAACTTTCAGAAAAGTAAGTTTAGTACTGTGACAAAGTTGATATGCAGACTGTACATTGATAAAAAGACTGTTTGAATTCAAATGAGATTCAAGTTTGGTTAGAACAACTTTTTCTAATATTTTTATATGAATGCGTGATTAGAAACTGGGCTGTAGATCTTTAAATCTTTATGGTCAGTGTTGGTTTCTTCATCAGAGGCTTTACGATTTCAGTTTGGAGAATAAGATAAGAGAGATATTAGTCACATCAATTAGTGAATGCAATTTTGGGTCTCAGCGCACAAACAGAAGTGATGTTGGAACTGGATCAACTTTTGTGGTGCACTCTTTATCACGATTGTCCGTACTAAGTCTATAGAGAAAGTTAAAATGCTCATAATGGTTGTCGTTGAAAAATTCTTTATCATGACTGTATGGTGACGAGTCCATTGAATTGTTTTATATCAAGCGAATCTCTAATGGTATGTACTTTATCACGGAATACATTTGCAAGTAGGTCCGGAAAATCTACTGGAGAGAAGGCAGTTGGAAGTGGTGTGAATTTGTTCTTTGACATTAGTTTGTTATTTATCTCGAAGAGTTCTTTGCAGCTGAAACTCTCCGTGATCTTAATACTGTGGTGGGATGATTTGGCTAAATGGACTATGTTTATGATGTTTTTCTTAGCGGTTTCATATATTTCTTTATGAATAGCGAGTCTGCTGGAAAGCCAAAGCTTCTCTGCTTTTCGGTCACTTTTTTAGCAGTGCGAAGCAGGTCTCTAACAATCCTATACTATGTAGAACACTTGTTTTACGGATACTTTGCATTTGGTGACCAGGGCATGTTTTTCAAGTAATCAACGCTGGCAGTTATCCAGTTGTTATGATGTAGGATGTAGGTAAGTTGGCAGGTTTTCTTGGATGTCATGCATTAAATTTGGTTATTTGTATCATACTGAGGTTTCTCCTAGTAGCAAATAAAGTTGGAGGTTTATGAACGGATACGTATAGATGGCATATAATGCAGCGGTGATGTGATGCAACTTCGTGGTATACAATAGTAGCTTGCAGATTATTATCATCAGGTCTATGAAGAATCCAGTCTAAAATGTGACCAGGTTTATGGGTGGTTTGTTTAACTGACTGGTTAAGGTTAAAAACATAACTGGAATCTAGTAGTTTTGACGTGTATGATTTTCCAGAACAAAGTGAAAGTTGAAATCTCGAAGAATAACCGGGTTGCCACCTATCGAATTTTTATACTCCAGAATATTCGGAAACTGGTCCAAATAGAGATTCTGTCAGCTTGCTTTTCTATTAGGAGGAGGGTGGTATATACAGAAAAAATTGACTGACCCAAGTCCCGGTGTGAGTGTTGTTTGGACTAGTTCAAACGATGAGTGGCAGAAATTAAAGGTTGTGTTGTACGTAAGGCATTTTATCGTGTAATTCTTTGTGATGACAGCAATTCCAACTCTGCAAGAGTTGTGAGGGGGAACATCTTGATAGAGTAAGCGGTGGAAGTTAAATCCGGACACTTGGGCTCATCGCCTGATATCTGTAACTATGTTTGTGTCAGGAAGAAGATATTATGGTCGTTGAAACAATTTACTATTTACTATTATGTGCGCTTTTCCGGTGATCTTTCTGATTGGGCGTTGAATAGTGCAATACGTAGTGGTATCCCTGGGACAATTGACATACTATTTATGTGCGTTTTTCTGGTGATCCTTCTGATTGGGCGTTGAATAATGCAATACGTAGTGGTATCCCTGGGAGAGTTGACACAACGGTTGATGATTCAAAATGAATTTGCACCAGGTTATCAAAATTAACGGCCCAATTTTTAAATTGTTTCCGGTTGTTGACTTGAAATCGATCTGTGCTATCCTTCTTATGCACTAAGACTACCGGAGAGCTGTACGGATAGTCAGCGGGTTGGATTACTCCCAGAGCAATCATTTGCTCGATCTCATCCCTTATAACGTGTCCTTTTGCGTGGTGCAAGCGGTAGGATTTTCGGTGAACTGGCCGGTCGTCCACCAGTTTTGTCCCGAACTCGACAAATGACGTTCCCCTTGTTATTTCCGGAATCGGAATATCCGGTCCGCAACGTGTATATCTCTTCCAGCTGTACCGTGGTCAACATGGGGTCGCACTTCACGTCTGAAGGTGTTTCAGCCCTCGTTAACGGACAGCTTTGGACAGTATTTACTCCTTCCGTGTCGCCTTCGACGTCCTCGGTGACGTTTGTAGCGATGACAAAATCGCTAATGGTCTCCCTTTTTCCGGTATTGCTTAAGGAGATTGGCGTGGAATAGTTTCTCCTTGGTAGGTTGTCGTATTTGATAGGTTTAACCTCCGAATCTACCACTTACGATGTACGGCCCCCTCCAAGAAACTTGCAATTTGTGTTATTCGGTCACAATCAACAACAACTTGTCGCCTACGTCATACATGCGTGGTTTAACACGCCTGTTATAATATTTCGCTTTTGCTAGCTAGAGGTTCTCCTGTGCGAGTAAACTAACGCCCTGTAGTTTGTTTCGCAAATCCGCCACGTACTGATATGTAGTACGTAATTCTTCGACAGCGTGAACGTCCGTCCACAGCTATCTCAAAACGGCGATTGGGCCACTTACAGTCCTCCCGTACAAGATTCCAAAGAGATAAAACCTTAAACTCGCTTGGTTTACTTCCCTATATGCAAAAAGCATTGCAGGAATGTACCGATCGCAATCTTTGAGGCGGACTTCGCACAGCTTCTTGTCGTAAGGTGTTTAATCGAAATCAGTCTGTTTGCCTCTGCCATCATGAGACTCATAAATTGTGTCCCTTGATCGGTCAGGATCTCGTTGGGCACTCCGAGGGTTGATCAAATCCCAAACAGCGCTCACGCGACGGTTTCCGAATCAGTATTACGTAACGCATCGGTCACCAGGTAGCGTGTAGAGTAAGTTTCATTGGAGTTGGTTTCCACTGTCGACTCTTGGACCTGGTTTCCAGAGCATTCACCTGCATCGGTGTGCAGATTTCGGGGTTCGGTTGTGGCAACTCATAACGACATCTCAATTTGACGTCATGTGACAGTCCAGCCAAGCATTCAGCTTCAATTTTCCCATTCACATATGGTGAATAGAGGTCAACGACACCCACCGGTAACGCGTCACGAGTGCTGTTTGCGTACTGGACTTCAATTACATACCCTGTGTAGTCATCATGCTTCACATATTTATTGTCGACAAGGTCTGGAACGCTACACCCAGTGTCGTACCAGATGGTGCACCTTCACCATTGACAGATTTGATGATTTAAAGCTCGCCTCCGGCTCGCAGTCCTTCGTAGCAACGGCATTCACCTGGGTATTCCTGCCCTCGTGACAGTCCCTGGCAAAGTGCCCTGGGTGCTTGCAGTTGAAAAACGTCGGCGGTCCTCGCTAACATGCAAGTCCGGTTTTCATGTGTGAGGCCTGTTGTGATTTATAGGTGCATTCCTTACCTGAGGATCCTACTCCGACCTTCCTATTGTCATGTCGGTTACGGACAGCCGGCTCTCCATCCCCCCCCCCCCATGGCGCGAATCAGTGGGTCGGGTTCGGTCCGCGCCCTTATATATATATATATATATATATATATATATATATATATATATATATATATATATATATATATATATATATATGTATGTATGTATGTACTGCAATATAATTAAAGTACACTTACTTTGAAGTAATATTTCACAACAATGGAGCAAATAATAACTAACCTGTTTCGAATCTTTCTGATTGTTCCTCGAATCGATTCGCCATTTCAAATGATCTTGGAGTAAGTATTTATTTGCCTTATTCGTTAAATGTGAAACACTACAAACTTTTGATTCTCAAGATGATATATTTAAAGTTAAGATTCTAATGTCTGGCACGCCTAACTCAATTCCGATTGGAGGTTGGTTCCTAATGATCTGTCATCACCCCTGTCAACCGTCTACCAAAGATGTTTACGATAAACTGGACGATACTTTGTTTGAACAAGAAATCGCCACTTACATGTGAGCAAGGTTACGCAGCTGACTTTGGCAAAATAAACCGAACGCCTAGAGTTATATGACTGTTTCAATTAATCTCGCTCCTCACCTAAGACATTTTGCCGGGGAGAAATTGTAGCCTTATTGTTTAACATACCTATGCTAAGATCTGGTTTTTCCTGTGTCGTGAGAGTGACCAATGACGCTACAAGTCCGATGCCTGCAAAACAAGATCATGTATCGCATGCATATAGTTAACGTTGGCGATCGTGTCAGAATATCATGCATGAAAAACAAACACGCATTTCAGAAAGGTTTTACACCGAACTGGTTTGAAGAGTTGTGTGTCATGGACATGTCATTTAACACCTGTACCGGTAACATACAAGCTAAAAGATCTTGCACACCAAAACCACAATATATATTTGTTATCAAACGAGATATAATAAACGTGGAATACATGTTTAGTCGAATGTTGGGGTTACGGTGATAGTTGTATCAGTCTGATTCCAACTAGTAACATGAAATAGATTTGATTGTGTCGCTGTTAGTCTCGCATTTTTGGAAGAAGATGCCTACATTGTATGTCTAAAAATCGATAACAGATGTCTTATATCTTATGTTAGATCTGTCATAAGATTAAAATGTTTACATAGATTAAGTACTGTTAGCTGTTATGGTTTTACCTGAATATTTGATCACGTCCGATGCGATAACTTGATATAGGGTCATGCAAATATATCGTTACAAATCCATGTGGAGTTGACTGAGCGTGACTAAAGATATTTCTAAAGAGATTATAATCCATATCTCCACTGCACCATGTCTGGTGAATATTTCCTAAAAGTGTCAACTCTATTAAAACACAGCAAGAATAGTAGTTATCCCTGATCACTTTTGTTATTTGTGTATATCTCTTAGTAACATAAATCATATCAGTATTTTATGTCTACCTCTGGAAAATATGCTGGCAGGGTTTGCTTGTTTATCTAACATCACATCATCGTATACGACTAAATTATTTATACTTCCATCAATAAAATCAACACTCGGTGCTTCTTCAATATCAGTGATAAATTCAATAACATCTTCGTTGGATATCAATTTTGGTCGCTTGTTAAAATCCTTTAACACCTAGTAACATCGCTGCTCATCTCAGACGGTGCTACCAAATACAATTTGTTCCATTTTAACCACCTCATTATTAGATTAAGTAACAACTTCGTATTGCCACTTGCAGATGGTACAATTATAATCATGCGAATAGAATTTGGTAGAGCTGCATGATGTTTATCGGGTTCTCGTGTTTTTTTATTGCCGAAAAATCAGTTACATTTCTGTTGTTATAATAATGTATAGATCGCTATTGTGTGAAATGTAATACTCGTACTAGCACAAAGACTTGACAACAATTACAACAAGCTATAACAGATCAGCACTTGCTGGTAAGTTTGTACAATGTGGTACAACAAAATTTAGATTTGTTTCTATGAAATCGGGTAATGATTTTTTTTAAAAACGAGGAGGTGATCTTGAAATGATTCTGGACTGCGAGATAAACTAAATTCGACCACTCGATGCGATCATCTACGGTCCCAACAATCGAATCGGATATAGTCATTCCCTGCAAAGAATGTATTGTCCTCGCGTAACCTAGCGTCCACGGAGATTTATCAGCGCGCAGTGCATCTTCCACAACACTGATAACAACCAACACAATATTATTTAGCACTAGAGTTTGTTTCTCAGTCTGAACAGGAATATCAACTTCAATATTCTGTCTTCGTGAATCCGTAGGCCTATAACACATTTACACTGGAAGTGTAGTAAATTTTTTTTATTTGTTTCTACTTGCCACTTTCAAATCGTTTGGTATCCACGCTTCCCAAAAAACATTTAACGGGGTTTCTGAAATTATTTCACCGGCTATTTCACATTGGATTTTATCCGGTTGTAATCTGATTATTTTTTTGATCTCACTTAATTCTGGATCACGAGATCTATGATCAGTGTTAATTTCTTCATAATAGTCTACACAATTCTGCAGCCAATCATGCGGAGACAAGCCGACAAATGGCGGTGGTTGTCCATGATCACCACACATTATCACAGCTGTATTTGTCAGTAACAACCACACGAGAACTATTTTTAATATATCTAACAACTCTGTGCATATCTCATCCCCCAAAAAGATTTCAGGAATAGATTTCTCACCCATTTGATCAGGAATCCATGCGTCACCTTTCTATCGAAAGAAACTGTGATAAGTGTGAGCATTAACTCCTCTCTGTTTCATCTCTCTTGCAAGTCTGTGTGTTGGTGTTAGCACAATCATGTTTGATTTCCCTAGAAATAATTCGATTATTCGTGTTTTTTTTTCAGACCCACCACATCCGTTTAAGTAAACGGTTTTAAATCTACATATTGGATCGAATAACGAAGGGACTTTCGATAGTTCTGATATCTGATTTTTTTTATGTAATTATCTTCAATCGAAACATCTGCTGATTTAGAATAATCGCGAAACATTTCTTTTTTTATTCTCTATGATCCCCAACATTCATCAGATTTTGTAAATTCAGCCAACGCCTCGCTATGTTTGATATCTATACAAAATGAGTCAGTGGCGACTCTAACCGCAAATACAGGAAATATATTTATCATTGATAGCAAATTGATAGAAGCATAAGCCAGCATAGACGCCCTTAGATGTACGTATTAGGGACATTCTCCATCAATGTAGCTAACAATTGTACCGAATTTTGTTCCATTGAACAATCTTTACGATTGGCATATATACATCTGGATGTTGCATCCGCGATTATAAAATCGTAATCAGCATCATCTAGAATTAATCGTGAATAACGTCGCTTGTGGTCATATGCTCCACCCTGGGATAATTTACCAATTATTCTTCTACTGAGATCTCTTGCATGATTATTTCTGAGCTCAACGATCTCCTTGCATGCTTTAACAATATTTTCTTCCTCGAGAGCAGGAAATTTTTCTTTGTAATCATTAATTATACTATCAAAACTATCGGGTTGTGGTTACCAAATTTCAGTCTGCGCGTGATATGATATAATTGCCTCGGATACAGTCAGCGATATCAGTATTTTACAATCGATCATATACCGTAATAACACTATTGGTACCCAGTGTTCTTCAGATATATGTCTACCAAACCAAACATAACAGTATGTATGAATGATTTTAGCGATCTCGAATGACACTACAAGAGCGAGTCTGGTTAGATCAAAATCGAGTAAAGGCTCATTAATCGCATCTCGTGTCATCTCGTATGTAGGATGCCCGAATCGTTCAAAATACCCAGCGCTCTCTCCGTACCCGAGAAAACTCCCCGGATAACACTCAAGAATATCAACCGAAAAATCATTTTCAGCATCATAGTTGGTATTCCATAATCTAAATGTCCATATTTTACACAACTAGCTTGAACATCTGAGAGAAATTCAGCGCATGTTGGTTTCCACAGATTTTTCGTTTTCGCGAAATGAGCTGCAACTAACGGGATTGTAAAACAGTTTGTTAGTAATTTCTAGTTATTATCCGTTGAAAGATTTCAAGCTAGTTTTCTCATCGCATCGTTAAGAAGAGATTCAGTATGGTATATTTCACCCTTAGGTCTTACAAATTGGTAAAATTTTCACTCTTCGTCTTCAAATCTCTGTAATAACCACACTGACACATGATTGTTTTTACTTTTCGCGTGAATAAAATAATCAAATTCCCCTCTCCAGATTTAACTGGGGAGAACTCCACGTGTAGATATTTTATGGTTCTAACCCGCATCAGACAACGCGTGTGCATTATGATCAAAGATCTTATTTGGAGATCCCTTGATTTATAGTTCGATTCGTATAATATTTCTCATGTAAACGTCGCTACGGTTATTGTGAATTTAAACATCTTTTCTAACGCAGCCACATTTTGATGTGTTGCCCCATTATCCCTGACTGCAAGTGCCCATTTGTTTTACGTCTTAAATCTGTCAATTTGTTTCCACGTAACGGATTTGTTAAATGTTCTAGTATTCGTTCGACTACATAATTTATTGTTGACTGCGACGGTTTCAAAGGTTTTAACTTCTCAACACTCGGTTTGTCATTTATCGGAAAAATTCCATAAACAACCGCGGTTACAGGATAAGCTCTCTCGTAAATTCCATTCAACGCTCCTAGTTTGGAATCCTGACTCAAGGCGGCAGTCTTTTTATTTTTCAAGATAGGGTCGAATTTAGCACGAATAATCCAAATACCTGTTTCTGAACAGATAATGAATTTCACTCTGAAAAAATACTTTCCATGGTCAAGATGCGATATTATTCCTGTTGACCTTCGGTCGTTCATGGTAGCATTAACACTACCATCAATTCGTAATGCTGACCAACAATGAAATGCTCCGTCGCGCTTAAATACATTAAACCCTTCATGGATTTTACCTACCTGTTTGTATCACTTATTAGACCCTTATTTTGTACATCTATGGAGACTCTAACGGGACTGAATTTAGCATTTTTCCAGGGTTTTATTTTGGATATATATCAAACTCCTTCATATCAAAAGTAAAACAAGTATTTAAAAGAAAGAATTTTATATAACGAATCACTGTATGTAGAGTATGATAGGATCAGTAACCGTTTGTAACAAATCAAGCAGAAACCAGTTATGTGGATATAAATCACAGAGTGTGCGACAAGGAAGCTGTAGACGATGTGATGTTGGAGTTCGAGGAAAGACACAGCTGTGCCTTCAATGTAGCAGTAAATGATACAGGGAGCTTAAGCGCTATTATGATAAATGAATCAAAGGCATAAATAAGCATCTAACTTCTATTTCAAATGGAAATGTATGTCGTCCTTGATCATACACTAGGTAAGACCGTTCCTAGATGTCTTTCTCTATTATATTCTTCGTACGTGAGTAATCTTGAAGTAACAAGTGGTTGAATATACATACATCCTTTGAGAGGAAAGGATCATGCAAAGGAGATATTCGTTAAAACGTTTCGTCGTCGCATTAGATAGATATTCAATGTTGTATTTTGGTTTAATACCGTTTTTCTAAGAAACGATTGACTCTACAACATGGCAGCCAGTATAACCGGTGGAAGCAGAAGCATGTGAAACACATAGGAACAACTACTCATATGTTGGCATGATTTCTCACAATCAGAATTGTACATAGGTCTGTGTGCTTGTTTTTTGTGTTCGTCTGTGAGTATCTGCTGTGTGTAGGTATGTGTGTGTGTTTTGTCTGCGTGTATCTGTGTGTGTGTGTGTGTGTTTGTGTATAGTATGTGGTCTGTATCATAGATATACCACGAGATTAAAACGAGGCTTGCTTCAAGAGTTTAAGCCATTATATATATATATATATATATATATATATATATATATATATATATATATATATATATATATATATATATATATATAGATAAGGATGGTAGTAAACATTGGCAGTTTGGATTTATTTACGAAATCAATACACTATTTAGGAAAATGCGTTAGTATATAAACTTCCTGATTCAAATGTACAATCATAAGACAACCAGTCGAGTTTGCGTAACAGTTTACAAATGGAACATATTTATAGTTAATAGGCAGTGATCAAATGTACACAACATGCTAAAATATATTTGTATTTGTCTGTTAGCAGAGTTAAGGTGTCAGGTACACAAGTAAAGCATCGCCGACACTAACGTGACATGTTTAAGTTACTTCGATGTAAGGAAAAGTGAAACTACACAGACATCTAAATCGTGAACAAGAATGATCAGCCATTTTCTCTTTCAGATAGTTTTTTTTGATCAATGACTAGGTAAGTCAATACCGACATGTCTATATATAGTTCTGTTCGTCGTAACTAACTGATCTTGAAATTACAAGAGGCTTGAATACAAATATTTTGTATAGGAGTACTTGGTCATAAATGGAGATATGCATTAAACAGCCTCCTATTCGCATTAGATATCTTCTGAAGGTTGTTGTCGTATGTTAGCACAATGTTTCAGCACACGATAGGGTCTACACATATTTTAAAAATAAATTCAGGCTGAAGTATGAATAATATTTGTGGATTATTTAGAACATATCGATAAGACGGTTATTGCTATTGCAGATAAGTGTTAGTGTCTTTGGCTGGCAATTGTACCTAAACTATTAATGAATTGTTTCAAACCATTCTACAATCTCGCAAGTCAATTATGTAAGTTATCGTATGCAGTTCGTTTTTAAGATACACAAAATCTTAGACAGATCCAAAACCAAACAGATCATATCAAATCGATTTACCATTCTAATAAAGTTATTTCAAACAGGGTGGAATAATACGAACTAATTTAGTTAAAAAATCACACAAGTAGATTATTAATGTACAACAACAATGCAATGCATGTTATGTTAGTAAAGATCAAAACCTTTGCTGTTCACACTTTAAAATCATTAATAAGGAAATCACAGTTTTGGTTTGTTTTCTCATAATGTCTTACACAAGGCGTCTATTTGCTATTCATTTTTATAGAATACATTTTAAAAAATCTCCAAAATTTTATTTCCATCTGAGTGAAACCTAGTAATTTCTATGTATAAATGTTTGCGGATAATTAATACTTCTTATGTTTGTATGACATTTTTTACAGATATGATAAGATATTTCTAAAATAAGCCATGATATATGACAGGTACGAACTAGGAAAGAAAATGTTATTAATACTAAACTGGACAATATAACAAACATTTCGGCTATTAATTTAAATTCATATTAGTCCTGTACTTTCGAAATTACAATGGAGCAGACAGGCAATACTTGGATTTTTAATGGAATTATTAGGATATAGTTTGCATTGGGAGCATAATATGAAGAAAGCGCTATAGCTTACTGATTGCATACTTCATTATTTCTCCAGTTATAAAACAGTGTCTTAGATATGCTGTTCCATCAAATTATATAAACGTCCCAATGAACCCACAAGTGTCGCAATCAGTATTTTGACCAAGTGTGGTCGTCGAGGCGCTGTGCTGCTGAACATCTGATCAGTGCGCTCTACTTGTCTCGATTATGCGTCAATGCCTGTGCCTCCAAAAACCTTTACCTGGTCCATTCGGTTTTAAACTTTGAAAAGTACTGCACTGGTAGCCTTGGGGTATAGCTACTTTGATAATATTGTACAACTGTTAACCCATGTTTTACTTAGGTATTGTGGCCCACAATGCTTCACCCACTAAGCATTTATGGTGTATGAACGTCAAAAGTAATAATAACCCCCGCTTACACAATTAATTTAGAATGGTACTAAATATAATCTCAATTCCTTCTCTTTGTCCCATGAACAACGAACCAGACCAAATATGCAGCAATATGGTGTGAGAAAGAAAAAGAAATTAAGCTTGAAAAAAAAGCTTTAATTTGCATCAAGTAACCTATAATATCATTCTCCATAACGGTATGTTTACACTTCCTTTATGACCTATATCAAGTGTTTATATAAGCAACTTTGTAACGTTGTAACTATGGGTCGACACAGGTAAACGTCGTGGTTATAGGGAACACATATGTACTGTATTAAAGGCTTCGTAGATGTTGTTGTTTATTTCATCCTAATATAAGGTTCTAAAAATTGATTATTATTTGAATTAATTAAATATGGAAAGATTGAACGCCTTCTTCTTCCCTCTCGCCGTTCCTCCCTGCTTCCCTTACCTCCCTCCCTCTCTCTCCATCTCTTTCTCTCTCTGTCTGTCTCTGTCTGTCTGTCTGTCTGTCTCTCTCTCTCAATTTATTTCTGTTGATTGTTGTATCAAGTTATATGTGTTTATTCAAACCAACCAGAGAGAGAGAGAGAGAGAGAGAGAGAGAGAGAGAGAGAGAGAGAGAGAGAGAGAGAGAGAGAGAGAGAGAGAGAGAGAGAGAGAGAGAGAGAGAGAGAGAGAGAGAGAAGCTAGTTGTGGTATACGGGAGTATTACCATAATAACATTTTTGTTATTGTCAATTCCATATTTGTCTGTTGATTGGGTAAGCTGCTGCATGACAGGCCAACACAGTGGGAGAGTTGGGGATATAGGGAGTCTTTGGAAGTTTCAATATTTTCATTTTCTTTAACAACAACACAAGCATGATATATGTTACTATATGTGTACCTCGTATCCAAGAAATTTACCGTAAGAGAGAGAGAGAGAGAGAGAGAGAGAGAGAGAGAGAGAGAGAGAGAGAGAGAGAGAGAGAGAGAGTTGTGTACAATGTTACATTCCTTTAGAAAACGGATATCATAGATATTTGTTATATTTATGTCTTACGTCGCTAATACTTAATCTGAAAATATTCATCATTGATCAATATGTATCATACACTCGAAACAATGTTTATATATGCGTTTTAATGCGTCATGGGCGGATCACAATTTGATATAGAATATCAGATAGTGCTGGCATATGAAAATTGCTTTAAACCAACACTTTAAAAGTCACACTAATTTTAATGTTTAAATGTTTGATTGCATGCATGCATGTATGCATGCGTATATGTATGTATGTATGTATGTATGTATGTATGTATGTATGTATGTATGTATGTATGTATGTATGTATGTATGTATGTATGTATGTATGTATGTATGTATGTATGTATGTATGTATGTATGTATGTATGTATGCATGCATGCATGCATGTATGTATGTATGCATGCGCGCGCGTGTATGTATATGTATGTAGTTGTGTAGGTGCTAGCTAGGTAAACAATGAATGATGTGAGTTATATTGGTAAATAGGTAGTTTATAAGGTATATATGCGTATGTATATAGATAGGTAGGTAAATACCTATATATGTTGGTGTGTAGGTAGCAGGTAGGAAGCTAGACAGGTGGATATTTTGTATGTCTGCATGTTAATATGTTCTCTTCCACCTCTCATGATTCAATGGTCTAAAAGTTCAAGTATCAAAGTGCTGTTATGTACAGATAAGAACGTGCATATTGAGGATCTGTTTGATTTCTAGTTCATGATTTGTATCAGTTTATTTATTAATGAAAACTATACAACCAGAATGTATGTTTCGCATATAGTTACGTATACAAGTTAATGTCAGTCAGTAACTGATTAGTAACTGATGGAGCCGATTTAAATCCTCTTATAATTTGATTCACTACAGTCAAATATATTATGTATTATTGAAACATCAAATGAAGCACAATACAGGAAACAAGCAAGCAACAAATTAGGATCAACAGCCGTATTTGAAATTCGTGATTCGTGATCTTTAGGTTTTGTAGGTTCCACTCTACGTTTTTCAGCACATGATAGCCCTTATATAAGATAGTATATCTGGTGGATATCTGGTGGAATATGAACCCGGGAATAATCACTTTTATGACTTGGTAGAGGGACGTTATTTTATATATGAAAGATCTCTGGTATAGCAGAGATACACGTCATTGCGAAAATCACTATTGTCTATATATATATATATATATATATATATATATATATATATATATATATATATATATATATATATATATATATATATATATATATATATATATATATATATGTGTGTGTGTGTGTGTGTGTGTGTGTGTGTGTGTGTTTTGGTAGCGGAAGAATATATTGATAAGACAAATGATCCAAATTAAATACAATTAACTTTAAGGAAATTTCTTCGCACGTAAACGTCCTGTTTAAAATGAGCGAATATAAGAGAACCCGCCGCGTTTGCTTTCTACTTTACAGGTAGATTGGATGTATTGTTATAAGGCAGTGATCCAAATAATACACTTAACAGGAATGGGTACATTTTTACTTCCTTGTTAGCTGACCTAAGGGAGCAAGTTCACACGTATAGTCGTCACTGTCTTGACAGGCTCCCAATTAAGTTCATGAAGGGAAGAAAGAAACTACACAGACAAATAGATAGTGAACAAGAATGAGCAGTCATCTTATGTTTTACATCGTATTTTCTGTCATCCTTCATCTTGGATTAGGTAAGTCTATACCATGATCTATATCGATACTTCTATACGTCGCACATGTCTGACACTGATGGGACAAAAAGCTCGATCAAATCAATTGTATGCACTTGTGTATTTAAGTAGTTGACTATGAATCGAATATTCGTACAACGATCTCGTACTGTGTTAGATAGGTTTTGAACGTTGTTGTTTAGGCATAGCACTTTATTTCAGGATACGACAGATTACGCCAGTATTTCTTTCAGAAGTAGAACCTGATGAAACTCCTAGGATAATAGGTGGAGGAAACCCCTGTAAGAACCAACGGCCGAGGGAAAGCTACTGGCAAGCTTTCTCACAATATATGTGTTGAATAGTTCTTGTATTAATATTGGTAATAAGATCGAAACGGTATGATAATCAGATTACCTCACTGCTTTTGTATATTGACTTTAGTCCCAATCCTTTTAGAAAGTACATTTGCCCGGTTTGCTAAATTCTAAAAGTTAATATTTAAAAGAATTTGAGTGAAAGTATTAAGATTTAAATTTTATCTAAATTGTTTTAAATTAAGTTTTCATTCAATTATTTAAAAGTAATTTCCACTATAACATATCTACATTAATTTGATCTATCTTTGTAAGGTAACTGTATGCTAATTTATAAATATCGCCCTTTATAAGAAAGTGCAGAAATACAAAAATAATTATAATTTATAAAAAGGTGAGCAAATTAGATTTGGTGGGAATATATTGAATACGTAAATTATTATATCAGTAATGGATGAATTAAGCGAGACGGTTACTGTGCGGAAGGTCGAGCGCATTGTTTAGATCTGAAGTGAATGGAAATCAATATTACGTATAAATAAAAGAACAGATTTACGCATAATGAGTTCGTTCCACGAATAAGAACAGCTCTTTCATTACTCAGTGATTCAGTTCTCAGTCCTCAAGATATAGCCGTATCTACACCGTTATGAATGTCACCCTTGATATGACAGCCTGAACATCGTCTTCGTCTTCTTCTTCTCTCTCTCTCTCTCTCTCTCTCTCTCTCTCTCTCTCTCTCTCTCCCTCTCTCTCTAACCATGGTCAAAATCAATTTAAATCTTATGAGTAATCAATTTTATAGCAAGAAGAAGGTTATGATACTAACTTTATCAGTACCCTTCCAAACTAGTTATACTGGAAGAATGGTGAAATGTATGATAAACGGTGGCATTTGGTTTTTGAGTGTACGTGTCTTTATAAGGGAAACATACCTAGAATATAATATAATTGTTTAAAGCCATTTTACAAACTTGCAGATTATTGCATGAAATTCATTTATAAAATACATGACCGACTTGAAAGACTCCAACATCAAATAGTTCAAAACACATGAATCTAATGTAGCAACATTAGTGTCAAATTATAAGCACTCAATTCGTTAAGTAAGTTTCTAAATCGGTGTATACTATATAAGTAAATCTTATGTTCGTAAAGCCCAAACCATTTATCGCAAGTTCACACGTCAAAGTCATTATAAGAGGACTCCCTGTTGTGTTTTTATTTCCACTTTATTTTAACTCGAGAAGTTCATTTGTTGTTCATTGACATGCAATTTCCATGTCTTAAAGTTTCCATGTCCAGTCTGTTATGAATTGACACAGTTCCTGTATTACTGCACGTACACGCAATAATTTTTTAAGGATATTTGATATGTGATGTGATTGTACAAAATTATACATTGGAGATTAAACATCATCAGAAACAGATGTGATATGCAGCAACCCATTGTAGACGTTCATACCATTACAAAGCTGATGTTAATGATATTATAATTAGACTATTCATTCAATTTAATGGAATGAGATCAGGCCTGCAGCTTACAAATTACCAGTATTCAAAACATCATCAAACAGGCAATGCTTTATTTAATTATTATTTAGTTACTTTTTATTCAAAACTGTACTACGATTCCTTCCATGTATGTATCTATCAAAAAAGTCTTATCTATGCAGCGATTGATTTGTGAAAAACTTAAAATAAGCAGACAACGGTTAAAAAACGACATATGATTACAGTTGATTTTTTAGTATTATTTGCATCCTTTATGTCAACGATATGAGCTTTTCTGTGCGAAGTTATATTTCGTCAAATATATTGTTTCTTCAGTTTCTTCTTCCCAATGTATTTTTCTTATTTCTTTTCTGTCCATGTTTACTGAATCTTTCACTTATTGGCTCGACATTATTAATGTTCGTCTTGATTAACATCTTCATCAATATGCGTATATTATATATTTTAGTGGTTGCATTAACTGCTTATGGTTCAATTCATTATCCTTAAATGATTTGATTACAACTACAATCCATTCCAGGTTATTGGTTGCATATGTTATTATTTTATCAGGTGCATACTATTGTCGTGGATCAGCTTTCGCATCAAATTGTAACAATTAAAGCACTAACAATATAGTAGCAACTACTCCAGAACGTAGCCCTGCAACACTCCCACACTGCAATAATGCAGCTTAAGTTTTATTTCATATATTTTGGACATCTTAGCCTTTACTCAATAAAACACTTGTATGCTTCCTTATATATATATATATATATATATATATATATATATATATATATATATATATATATATATATTATCATATCATGTCCGTTGGAACGATAGCCAGTTTAAAATTAGCAGATGTGTTAGGTTCAACAGTTGCATTTATGATTATAATTGTGACTTCATTACCTGTTGTGCAGGACACTACGCCAATATTTTGTGTGGAGATTGCCTATAACGCTAGAAATGCACGTGAGAAAAAATGAAGCAAAACTCATATTATGTATGATTTTTCTTGTGGTTTGTCCCTTTGTGAACAAGACAAGTATTGTGAATACCTGTACACACATGTCAATATATATATATATATATATATATATATATATATATATATATATATATATATATATATATATATATATATATATATATATATATATATATATATATATATATATATATATATATATATATATGTTTATATATACATGTTCCAACTGAGCATTTTCTATCAATTTAAAGTTTATTATTAAAGTTTAGAAACGTAATGAGAATTCGGTTCGTTTCGTGCACGCATATTTCTATTGAAGGTGCATGATGAACAATTATCATCCGTTATAGCTGCATTGTCGCATTCATCACTCAATATGTTAGGTTGTGGATTTGAAGTAGAACCCATTTGAATATATTTGTTCTTACTATTTCGTCCCATAAGCCTTGAGCGGTTTAGGAGCAAATTCAAATACTACACTTTTTATATCTCTTGAAATAATTGCCATCTAGAGTAAATTGTCTTTTTACCTATGACTTTAAGTACGAGGTAATCTTCATGGCATTAAATTCGTATGGTAGGACGACGTGAAATCGCATTCTATGCATACAATCAATGTCAGCTGTATCAACTGGACCATATTCATCGTGAATCAGACCAAAAACCATATGCAGTACGTGTGGTTTAAAACAATTTGTTTGCAAGCAAGGTTGCTGATCAGAGCATTGTAAACTAGGCTAGATGGTGTATAATCGAAATGTGATATAACCATAACCTCCAATGTCAGGTAAAATACATAAACAGATGACTAGGCTGTACATACCACATAGTTGTTTACCTCAGTAGTTTCTACGAATGACACCTGTTCAAACAGCTGTCACTGGATGATCTCAATTTATTTTGGCACAATAACAACATAAGCGGCGGTCTGCCATATTGTTTGATAATACCTCCTTTTTTTTGGTAATGTTTTGTTTGTCCTAGTTTTGTAACGGTCAGGGTAAAAGTTTGGGTAGTCCAAGAGGTGTCAAAACAGGCAGAAATGTTTTTAATAAATTACCCTACTTGTTGATAAAAAGTGTCTTAAATATGCAAATGGAATTCTCTGTACCTGTCTTTAACGAAAATTGCTCTGTAAATAGTATTTTCTTGCAGTTGTCAACAATATTAAATATAAAGCAATTGAGGTGTTTCGTGCAGATCACATGTTATATTTCGATTTCTGAAAATAGAGCTATGACAATAATTTCAAATGGAAAGGGTACTTTATTGGTTATGTCAGATTAGTAATAAATAGTTAACAGTAGTTTCTTCATCTCACAATTTGATACAACAAATAGGTGAAAAGCGCGATTGTAAAAAGATTATATCAGTATATATATACAAGTTTGTGGACATTGTTATAGCAGATTAGTACTTGCAACGTATTTAAATTATCTATAGTCAAATATAACGACCGGGTTTTATTGGATGAGGTTTCAAATCCAAATGACACGATACATTACATGGTAAACCTGATATCCACGGCGTTTGTACTATATTTCTGACTTTGTTTGCAACTAAAACAATTATTTTACTGTATGTATTTGTCCCAATAAATTCAGTACAACAGATGCAGAAAAGCGGAATTGGGTCGGGTCAACCGAAAACAAAGATCCTTTTATTGCCAACAAATGGGGAAAAACATATATTTTTTTATCCGCGTTCTTTCAAAGTTAAACTGACCGAAATGAAATTTCATAAAAGCAAAAACAAATGTCTAGCGCGCAACGAGCTTGAAAGTCGCTGAGCCTTTCTATATGCACATTACTCTTGTTGCTGGATATTGATGAATCATCAGTTGTGTAATTTTTTTAAACTAAAGCATACAATCTATCACGTTTTCTAGTGATGTGTCTTTATTATTTAGCCTTAGATAGGCAAATAAAACCCGTGTATAATGAACATGTTACTGCATTTATATGGGGAGATGTCAGATCGTTTTTTGGTACTAATAGCGTGATTCATGGTAGAATAGTATTATCCAGACAACACTCGTTCATATATTTGGTTGGGTTAACAAATTATTCATTTCATATCAGTGCTCGGGAATATTTTACAAAGCCTCATGTTTTGATAATGTATAATTAGGGAATAATTAGGGAATAATTATGTATTCAAATTATTAATCTGAATTTCAAAGTGCCCATTGAAATCATGGATCTAACTACCTTTTACATTATCAAGAACACACTCAAAGACATTTTAAATTTTTGTATAGTGTATTACACAGAGATCCTCAAGACTATTGGTTCATCATAACATACAAGACTATCATAATTCATTCGAATATTCCATACGTTTGGGTCTACTAAGGAACATTCATAATTATTTGCGATTTAGTTTCCAATACTATTTGTTCTTTGACTTTTAACTTACAAAGTAGATAAATTAATTATTTGTATATGCTTTTTAATGGTTTACTTTAGTTTCGTTATGTTACATATTTCAGTACTTAGGACCGTAACATAAGTGAGTACTCGTCGAGTACATTTATTTCTTTTAAACATTCCATAGATATTAAAATGGTCTTTACAATTTTTTCAAACTTTATTCGAAAGTTTCATTGTCCTTAGTAAATATTTATGTTAGTCTGAGAAACCTTTAGTGAAAACAAAACGCATTCACAACAATAATTTCGAAAATAATGTACCATTCATGTCAAAACATTATTTTTAGCACTGATTGGTAAGTATTCCAAGCATATCCCTATTAAGATGAGTCCGTTGCTATCATATACGTTCCCGGTATCTGAGAAGTATTCATATAGTGAAAGTTTTCTTTAGTCGGGAAATAAAATGCTGCTTTTGTGATTTTCATCGACATTATGGCTATTTAGCATTAAACTTGTAAAATGACCAATGATTTTCCTAGCACTGTTTCTTTCCGTATTCAGGTATTGTTTCTATTGAGAGGAAATTGCCTTCCTGGGTATAAAATCGACGTTAATCCTGTTTTAACTAAAAGGCAATGTTCGGAAAGTTGATCTTTTGTTTTGAAATAAATGATTTGTATTCGGGTTGCGAACGTATCAGAGGTTTGGCGTTAAACGCGCTTGAGAAAGACTTTGATGGCAAAATTATTCCGTTAGCTAATACATTTATTGGCCAGTTGCTTTTGATGAATATAACATAATTTCTAGCATTGACCAATCATTAGATATGTATTACAGTCACCATAGTTTGTGTGCCTAGGTCATATGTCTTAATAAATTAAATTATTGTAGTAAGGGTGTCAATTTCCTGTTGTTCGATGAAGGAAATCAGTTCATGAATCACTGGGTTCAGTATGTTTTAACTAAATATTTTACATAATGTCCGTGGACAGTTAAATGTAATAGAATTTAAATTTCTTTCAAATGAAGGTAACAAAACTAATATTTTTAACTATGTCTCTGATTTCAAATATAAGATGACAAATTATTGTTGTAATAGCAACACTTAATCTTCATACACTGTGTCAAGTATGCAATTAATGTATTACTGAAATGCAAAGGAAATATTTTTTCAGCTTTTTATAACAATTGTTTTTAACTCTTGCGCATATCTAAAAATCCTCCACGGTCTAAGTAGTATGGTCCTAACAATTGAAACGAAATGAAATGACTTCATTTGTGCCATCAGCACACTTGAGATATAGAAATTGGAACGACATCTCATATACATTTGTTTCATATAAATTTCTTAAAGAGCATTTTGGTAGTAAGTGTTTACCCAGATAATTATGGACAACAAATTAGAACAATCACGATTTAAAAACCTTTCGGATGCAAAAGTATTAAATAATCTAAACTAGAAACGTCTCAAATGTGCAACCGCCTTAAATCAATGAACTAAAAAACATATATAATCGTTTCCAGATGTTGAAACACTATTAAATATACTTTATCATGTTTGAGAAAATGCATCCATATTTTATGGAGAATGAGTTTTTAGAAATAGATCATGACATAATGAATAGTTACTATATGTCAACAGTGTCGCCAAAAATGCAAACGGATTCACAACCATCGAGAAGAAGAGAAATTTGAATTGACAATAGTAGAAATACATATATTTTACATAGGTTGACATCTGGAATGACTTCTGGTAAATGCCAGTTACGGTAGAAGAAAATAAATCTCGGTATTGACAACATTACTACTTTCAATGAATAGGAAACATGTGCTTTGGACAGTTGTGATGTGTACTTTTATGACGTTATCATCCACTACAATCTCTGGCGATATCACATATATATTATGGGGAAATTCTAAGATAATTTCAATGACGCAAATATGACAATTAATTTAGGTAAACGTGAGCGTCGCTATGTTTGTGTTACATGTTAAGACTTATTGTCGGACAAGGTCAAATTGAACATGCATAATTATTGGTTAAGGTTATCTTTAAATGCTCAATTTCTGCTTGCAAAAGAGCAACCGATGCTAGTTTTACTTACCTGAGTTTTATCATGTTTTTTATGTTTCAAGGCTTAACATTGCTTGACACTGTGGCATTATACCATGTTTTGATAAAATACTATTGCAAAGTAGCTCAAGTTGAATGTATTTATAGAGGTTTGGTAAGTAAATATTTCACTCCTGCTCAATATGAGTCAACGGAAACTTTTATAAAGGTTTATAATGTTGAGTTCAGATATTTTGTTTAGAGGAATTATCTTTTTAAACTTATATTGCAATTACAAAAATGGCATTTAGTAGTGAACTAAAACACTACATTTGGATTATTGGGAACTTTATTCAAAGACATTCTGGATTATATCATGTTGGTGCTTCATGATATTCATGACACATGTCACAGCATCATATTCAAGACTATTTGTTGTCAGTCTGAACAGCCCATACTTTTGGACTTGTCAAATAACTTTCCGAATTGGACTTGTGAAAAAACTTTCCGAATTATTTGAGATTTAATTCACAACAATGCAAATGTCGTTTGAATTCTTAGTTTGTGTTCTAGGAAAAGGAGTTATTTGTTACATTTTTCTTGCTAATTATGATTGGCTTCGCTTCGTTTATGTTACTTATTCTAAGACTTAGACCTCTTCCAAAATTTGGTATGAATTCCTTTTTCACAGGTGGTTAAAAGTCTTTAGATTTCTAAACAAGTACATTTAGATCTGTTCTGTCATAACTTCTTATTAAAACCGATTTTGATTGAATTTATAAACTGAAGTCGGATTCTATTCGCTGCTAGATTGAATCCTATCCAAGACGACTTATTTTCTATTATACATTTTTAAAAATTAAAATGAAGCCCCTTACCAATATTATGTATACGGCGTGCGTTCGTAGAAACTGGGATACATATATCTATAGTTTTGTTCTAGTTAACCAAAACAATAAACTTTATACATGTTCATAGTTATTCTAGTTGCAATTGTTCCCTATTTAATTGTAGTCCTGCTTTAGTGAAACTCAACCTAATGTATGTATGTATGTATGTATGTATGTATGTATGTATGTATGTATGTATGTATGTATGTATGTATGTATGTATGTATGTATGTATGTATGTATGTATGTATGTATGTATGTATGTATGTAATGTACGTACGTACGTACGTACCTATCTATCTATCTATCTATCTATCTATCTATCTATCTATCTATCTATCTATCTATCTATCTATCTATCTATCTATCTATCTCATATTTTTTCTCAGCCAAAGATAAAAACGTTTTTGATACGTTGATACAACGGTATTGTAGCTATAGGAGAAATATTTTCTGACGCCACGTACTGAATACACATGCTAAATGCACTTTCACGCACATTACAGTGCATATTTAATATACTTAAAGTTATTAAATAATCAGTCATATAAAAAAAACACTAACGTATTTTTCGGACTCACACTTTTTGTGTTTTGTTTACTTCTTTATGTTTTCTTTTGAAAGAAAGAATGCATATACATCAGAGGTTAACAATGGCGGAGGTTCTTTATGGTTAAGAAACCCAAGAGTTTTGTCTCTGCTTATTAGGACTACATCTTTATTAATTATCGGAATATTCTTTACGAGTACAAATTGTAAACGATATTGTGTTATTTCAGTTTAATTTCTTCACATGAAACGTTTCAAGAATTAAAAATAAACACCAATACACCAACCCAATTTCTACCTCAATCATGGTGGCAATGCCTCACAATTTGTCCTTAATATCATTCAAAGTAGATGGAACATCTACTCCCTGTTAGATATCTACCTTTATATTGGAACTATTTATAAATTTGATTCTCAGATATACTCAAAGCATTTGATTAAATGGGATACTTACAGAAAAATTCAAAGTTGCTGCATTTAATACAACTCTACAATACTTCTTGGGGCTTTGTTTAAGACTCTGAAGTTTTCATAACCTTCATACTTTGGTACGAAGTGTAGATAACATATATAGTTACGTCTCTCAGCTTTGTGTGTAATCAGTCTTTAGTTGTAAATGGATCAATTGTTGATCGGTTCAAACACTGATACATGTGTGTATGTTGTTCAATCGAAGTTGTTGCATAGTTGTTCATACTGACACGATTTACCTTGTTATATTCAGATAACTGACTAATTGTATTAGGATATTCATGGACAGGTGTTGTGCATACAGTATTTTACACACGTTTTCCATTATCGAGTTCAATTTAGTTACGTTGCTAGACAGGCCGTTGAGTCAAAATCCGTCAGCAGTTTCATTGTAAAAAATTCCAAGTTAATTTAGACATGATTATCGACGATTTTCTTTGACTAACATAGCGTTTGCAAACGAGAACTTCACATCAATCTAGCCACTCTTTCTTTTGGATTGCATCGAATTAAAATGTCGTAAATAACTATTGCTACGATCACTTATTTTAGTTGATAATTCATTGAATTCTAAATACTCCTCCCCATTTACATACCCTCTTATTTCAGTGTCTCCCCATCTCAATGCTCTCTTTTCATAATTGACAGTGAATGAAGCCGGATAAATTGGTATTGTGGTACCAAGCATTATTAAATAAAGGTTTCGAGGTTTGGAAAGAAAGTTGACCAACATGATTCCTTAAAAATAGTTTCGAGTTTTCGAATTGTTTTTCAGATCTGCTTGTTTGAATTCCTAAGATTTTTGTTTAAAATCTTCATGGCGAGAATCCAACACATTGTGACTTGTCGAAAACTAATTTTGAAGAGTCAGTGGCGTAAAATTAGTTATCGTCCCTTAAATATTTGTCGGTAAATACTTGGTAACTATAGTAATATTATCTGATTCCCTGTATGGTCCGTCCTGTTTAACTAAACTTGCCAGGTATAAACTGATTTAATTTTTTAATTCGAAAAGGATAATTTTGACATTTTCCTTTTTCTTTGAAGGCGAATTTGTTAAGCATGAATATGACAAGATTCTTGAGTGTTCTAACTATTTTGGGGTATTTGTTTCACTTTTAAATGTGTATCCTTAAATATATGATTTCAGGTACTTGGCCAAATCAGCCAAATAGTTTGTTTCGCTGTATGTGATGGATATGTTTGTGTGATTTAGATTTTTAACTTAACGTGAATAATTGTTCAGTCATATCCCTAGGATTTTACAATGCGGCAGTAAACAGTGATGTGTAGCACTGGGGCAGCATGCTGCAGACATGCATCATCATAATCAGCCAGTCACATTATGCTGACAACAGGCCAACAAGTCCTAACACGAACCTTTTAATGTTGAGCACCTAGCGAGGTAGCACACATTTTGAAATTCATTTGAAAGTCATTGGTATGATGCGACTGGGGTTCGAACCCGATATCTCACACATATGGGGCGAATGCTTTAACTACTAAGACATCTGAGTGGTCAAGTGTCATGTAACTTTGCACATTAGCTTCATCTGGAAAGAGTCAAGAAACATTCTCTCCAATATTCCTCTTTTAACCCCATCTTTGTTGAGAAAAAAATCGTGTTAGGGACAAAAGCAAATATTTATCAAAATCTAAATCACAAGTATAATTTCACTGGGAATATATTTAATAGTGAATCTAATAATCTAGAATAGATCTTTACATAGATGTTGCCAACTAGTAATGATAATTGTAATAATAAGATTTAAAATGGCGACTATGGCATAGTTTCTCAGTGACTGGTGCCAATTCTGTGTTTCTCATTAGTTGCGTGAGTTTATTTTTGTATAGTCATTTACACTTTATGTGTTTGTGATATACGTCTGCAGACGTGTTTTATGCTGTACTTTGATATTATTTGAGAGGGAACTAATTGTTTTAGACTGTTCAGATGTTATAAAAAAAGTGCTAATTGTTTGAACTATACTGTTATTCTTGAACTGTTATAATATATTTGGATGAATTCTTTAGCGCCTTCTTGATACCTTCACGGTTCTTGAAGGATCAGTACATTTCTGGTAACGAAATTTATTTGACTTTTCATTATTTTAGTACTTTCAGAGACGATATATAATAACTATTTTTGACTCCACTCCATTATTCTATAAGTTCCTCTCCCATTTTCATTGATCACGTTAATAATTAAATGTTTTGTTACGTTTTAAAAAAATTTATTGGTTTTGCTTCTCTTTTCCGTTATTTAGGTTATGAGCATATGGTCGTATCTGAACATTCGGGGCTCATCTGGGATATAAATTTCATAGTAATTGAAATTGTGTTGCAATTTAAATTCATTTTATTTCGGATTTATCCTAGTTCTTAATTTTTTTTTGTTTTACCTAGTTAAAACAGCAAGCTTTCACAATGTCAAATAAGGTGGAGAACATTATTTAAAATGCACATCAATAATAGTTTGAGTCCTTTGAAAAGGCCGAATTACTTGAACTGGCATGACAATACGATCTTGCAGAGGCATAACCATCTTTGTTAAAACAAGAAATAAGAAAATTCCTGGTTCATTATTTTGTAATAAAATTTTTTGCAAAATTATTTTTGTCAAAGAGTTTAATACCTCCTTCCATTGAAAGTCAAAATTTTCTTTGATGAGCAGATACTTGAGAATACGTTGCACGTGCAGCTGACGGGTATTCCTTGGCACGTTAAGTTTCATTTCTCAATAAGTCTTCGTCTCAGCATATGGTTAATGGGAAACTGATGCAGTCTCAATCGAGAAAAGAACAAATGGCCTGTTTTTTAAACTAAGAAACCAACGTCAGATAAGACATTATCTCTTACTACGTTTCTTAATGTAAGAAATTGGGGACGTTTTTCTGATGGCTTTATATTAAAAAAAGAAGCAGATAAGATCCAAATGCTTTGTACCTCATTGATCAAAGTCCCGATCGTGAATTGGACAAATACTTTTGTGGGGACAAACCAACCAAAATCTCAGACTGAATCAATAATGGAGATTTAGGGGACATACATGTTCATGGGTTCTATATCACGTATTGGTGATCTGACTCATCCAATTAGAATAAAGGGACACAAGAGCTTCTCAGAATCTTTAAGTGTCAGATACGTTGCCATTTAGTGAGAAGCCTTCTTCTTGTGAAAGTGTTCTTGTCGAACGTGTAGAGTTCGGATTGTTCAAATTCATCCCCATCATGTTAATTGTTTACTAGACGTACTTTTAGGGACAGTGACTACTGGTGTTCACAGTCTTTACCTATTGCGGTGATCATTTATTGCTAGGCAATGACATAACTGGAGTAACGGCTGTGGTTAATCTACTTCTAATGGACAAGCCTTGAGAATGAAGCTGACCAGGAAACTATTCCTTTGGCGGATAATCCATTGGTCAGGCTGTTGATGAGGTCGTTTTTGCTTCTGTTACAGATCAATCTAAACATATTGATCATTGTAATCCGCTTTTGACTACTCATTCTCTAACGTCTACTCTTATCGTTGAAGAGCAAACGGATCTTGGTACTTCTTGTTTCGTTCAGAAGCTAACTCCAGAGATGTACCTAGGTGCTAAGCTCACATTTTCCCAAATTTGATGTGGCCTTGACCAAATAATACGGTATGAATACCAGGTTGTATTGGTCTGTAAAATCATAGGAGAAGTTCGATAAACTAAGGTCATACTTATTAGTGCACCAGTTATTTTAGCTACAAATTTAAATCTTGGACCATTTAGTGAGTTTTTTTCTAAGAACAATTAAAGTATTCACAATTAAAGTAAATACAACAAGTATTCCACTATCGATAAGGAGTGTTTGGCTTAATTTGGTCTTTACAACACTTTGAAGCAAATATTAAGAAGCTGGCTTTTGTTATGGTAAAAGTACATGTACAATAAGTGTAGAACTTCATTTATAAATTTTGGCTGAATAAACCATGTCAACTCAGATTATTTCGTCAAGCACGCGATGTATTATTGAAGGTGAATGTCACGTAAGCATCACTTGATTTTATGAGTGTATTGTTGTCGTGGTTTGACCCCCTCCAATGTTATTGAATCGAAATAATTTGAAACGATACTCATTGATTCAAAGATTACGTCACAATTGAATGATTCCAATGCCCGAATATCGTAAGAGTGATTCGGGGTTTGTTGATTTTGTATGGCATAGAGTCTATATGAGATAATTAAAAAACTTTATTAGTATTCTTAATTTTGATATGCAAATGTGGTAAGTGTCATTAAGTGAATAGTTATTTATTTATATGTTCGGAGACTGACATAATGGAAATGATAGCTTCTTGAAAATACCTTGATAATTCAAACATTTAAATAATTCAGTAGGATTATGTGAAACATTCAAAGAGTTTAGTGACATTCTACTTTTA
This sequence comes from Unio pictorum, assembly GCA_030141615.1. Lineage (NCBI taxonomy): Eukaryota > Metazoa > Mollusca > Bivalvia > Unionida > Unionidae > Unio > Unio pictorum. The sequence goes on from JARLTB010000108.1 coordinate 1,028,949, forward strand.
CGGGATTACCATGAAGTAAACACGTTTAGATTCAAAACTATGATTCAGTATTTATCATAATGCATGCACGCGAGCACATATAAACATGGAACATTTATTCATAATACATTTGGATATTTTCCGGATTAATGCTAACTTGATAGTACATTTTAGGATAACAAACTAGAAATTCATAATTCGTTTAAATTGCTTGAATATATAGAATCAAAATTTTTATAACTTTTGCGAGAAAATCATTGTTCTACTATTTCATCTCTCCGTGATCAAGATCAGTAGTGAAAATCAAGGTTGACTGATGATGGAATTTATATTAGTATCCCTCGATTACGCGCTGTCAAATGTACAGTTTTTCTCTCATGCAATACAGTATGGACTATCTTTTAGAATTTCATTTTTTCAAAATAAAATATGAAATATTCTTACGCTATTATTTTCGCAAATATAATACAATTGGCTTCATATAATATTGGCTATGGTTATTTAATACCGTGTAGTTTCCTGTGTGAATTATTTAAGAGATAAAGAAGTGCACTCAAACAGTTGATGAGATTAAGAAGGTTGAAAATGGAATTTGCAGGAAGACTACACAATTTACACATTTAAAACAGTTTAATAATATAGCAATAGATTTTACAATTAAATATTTTTCACTGCTCTACGACAATCCAACTGAGGAAATTATATAGCTAATGAATATGCAATTCATTATAAATTCTTATATTTCGTCGATTTCGTCCCTTAAATTAATTTGCTTGCTGGATTAAAGTGGTATAAGCTATATTGACTCTACATTTTAATTAAATGAACACGGTGATATTATTTGTGAAATAGCATTTCAAATATATCTTGTTATCCGATTTATGAAAATAGATGAGATTTTAAATGTTTCTTTGGGTATTGCGCAATTATTCTGTAATTTAGGTACGGATCATTATACTTTTTCTTGGACACAGAGATAGTATGCCAACGTTTCGCGTTTATTACAAAGTTAATTTTGTGTTTTAAAAGTTTGCTACATTATTATTATTATTATTATTATTATTATTATTATTATTATTATTATTATTATTATTATAAGACCCATTAGTATTGGTATTAGTAGCAGCAGCAATAGCAGTAGTGGTAGTATAAATATTATTTTGCAATATACTGCGCTGAATAAATAAGTTTAATTTAAATAGTATCGTATAAGGTGTACAGTATGTATTGAATACACAAGTTACAAATTAAATATTAAGAAACTTTGCTGCGAAAAGCGTAATATGGAACAAACAAAAGCCTACGAAACCCAAACAATACATAAACGCCATGTAGTAAATATTGTAATATTCATCAACGTAATGTAATGATGGAATAAATGCACAAACAAATATTTAAAATGCGCAAACATATTTTAAAATGAGAACAGAACAATTTTTTTCACGACAAGCTTTATTATAGATATGTATAACCCACAGGCTGTAACTCATTGTAAATGTGTGTTTTTAAAAGCACGCAACCAAACAATTTTGTAGTGTTACACATACATATTTTGACATTGTTGCAAAGAACCGTGTACGATACATTTGGTCATGAAAAAATCATACATACATATTTAAATTGATGGATGGATAGGAATGGAGGAATTTTATTAACAAAAGGAATATTTTTTTACCTTTAAGGCACGGTGAATTTTGCTCTACGTAAGCCGGCGATCCAGTCAACAACATTGGAGTGGATTTTCAACTGGACTGCTGATAAGGCTGTGGATGGGAATTCCGATGGCAGCGATCCAGAGCACTCCAGGACATGTAGCGCAACCGCTCAGACAGGAGACAAGGCGAACCACACCTGGGAAGTTGACATTGGGTTCCAAATCATTGTAAAGACCATCACGGTATACGGAAGAACTGATTCAAGTAAGATATGAAGCATGAGTAAACAATATTTCACTGGTTTTCTAAATTGGAAAATGTTAACATACACATATGAATGTGAACATGTAAATATATTGCCAAGTTAGGGTTGGAGCAAGTAATCAGGGTACAAGTAATTTTAAATCAGATTACTTTAGTAACCCTAGGATCAACCTGGCATGTATACGCTGAGATCAGCCCAAAATAAACTCTAATGCTGATCTAACGCTGGGATCGGCATAGCGCTTGTTGGAAATCATCATAATCATGTACAGTGTTTCATTCAGATCCTAGCTGATGTGTATCACCTGAAAAGAGAGTGTCAAAAGTGTTTTTATGTAAGATAGATACTGTATACCCCATATATATATATATATATATATATATATATATATATATATATTATCATTTTGTAACTAAATAACTTGAGCCAGTTTATGGATTTACATACGAGTTTAGATTAATAATCATATATATATGTGTGTGTGTGTGTCCTTAGTTGGTCCATCTGATATTTGTTATCATTAATAGCTTTGAGTTGATAAATAAGTAGGTTGACTCGTGTGTACTCGTGTAGTCTCTTTTTCTTTCTTAGAATGGCCTGTAAGAACATTTATTAATACATGTCTATATTTGTTTTTGATAAATTGGGGTTATACCGCTGATGAAATGAATTAGCGGTAATCCTACTGTTACTACATAACAGACGCAACTGTATCAGGCGGGTGCCCCGAGTCGCCGAGTGGTCTGAAGACCTCACAGTTACAGATCACTGCCATCTCATCATTGTCTGAGTGCGTTCGAGTCTTGGGCTCAGACAATGTGGCTATGTGAGAAAGACTGTCGGTAGCTTCTCATGGGTCGGTGGTTCATTATGGGGTTTCCCGGGTTGTTCGTCCACAATTAATAAATAACAATTATACAAGCATTGTCATGATTTACTAAAATAGATACACATCTAGGCTATGTAGTAATTTTGTTCAATTGAGCACAGAGAAACACTTATGCATTGTGACACTTTAGGCTAAATATGTGCAATAAAATCTTGTATATAAAATATATTTGAAAAATGAAAAATATAATACTTGTTTGTATATTCCGTCTTATAGATACGATTTTCTTTGTTACGCACTATAATATCTTTTTGTACAGCATGATGTATGGATATGCAACTTGGTCCAGTGGCCTGTATTACAAAAAGGTTATGATTATGATTATGATTATGATTATGATTATGATTATGAAATATATTGTTTCAAATTATGTTTAAAAATGGTAAATGTGTATGACTTAGGATATCTGATATAAAATAATCATCCTCATTGGAAAGAAAGTAATTCAATAATTGTAGGTTAACCTGCTTGATTTCAATTGTAAGTTTGGAATTACTTTACATAAGGCTACATATTAAAACGAAAACCTAGCTATCAAACTAAAACAAGCTATTAATTCAATTTATTCAAAGACTATAACATGGACAATAAAACTTCGCATGCTGTCTATTGATGTCTTGTTCAAAAAAATGTTGTCTTTTATCTTACACTTATGTTTGGGTACCATAAGCCTCTACCGTCTCAATTCACTGAGGATGAATATTCAGAAATGACCAGACGACAGATATAAGTATGCCTTTATGAGAGACCCAGTTACTAGACTATATATAAAGACTGCAATATTTCGGCACTATCATATGTATAAATAGCACATTAATCAAACAAACTCATATAAGGTAACCCTATACCTTTGAGGAGCAATCTGTTTATATTAATCTAAACTCGTATGTAAATCCATAAACTGGCTCAAGTTATTTAGTTACAAAAGGATAAAATATAAAGAGTGTACACAGACCTATATTACGACCTGTTTCGATGAAGTAAGTTGTTTGTATTTAATAGCATTTTACAGAGCCAGGTGGGCTTATGCATGATATCAAGCACAACATCTGTCGATCTGTTAAATCTAGTTTAGTATTACTAGTTCTCTTCAACTATTTGGACTACTACGTTTAAAGTGTGCACACAATCACCAATGGTCTAGTTGGTTCCAAGAAATGATGCTGGGTGGACATTAAATTTGTAATCGATAATGGCGTTTTTAAAATCATGGTATTGATACATCGCCTGAATCTATGTTCCGATCAGCATACAGTTTCTATTAAAAGTGTTCATATGATGTGCGGTAGGTCCTAAAAAAAATCACACAGATCAGATATCCAATAGGGCTGCCACAACATGATCTTCAAAATCTTGTTATGGCTACTTCTTCTGAATGTAAACTAATACTGACATGGAAGTTTTCCACGGAACGTGCTTTTGATGGTAATTTGATTGCAGTTGACTACGGTGGCAACCATGAAAATCCTATCACTTATCGTGGTAGCCATCTTCAAACTAGAAAGTCACTAGAGATTTTCATCACAAGACTTCTCATGATGTCTTGTTGGACCTAAATGATAATGATGCCAATCTGTCTTCCAATATTTCCAACATAGCAATTAAATTGAAAACCCTGTTAAAGAGTATCAGATATGGTTTCAACATGAAGCAGTTAACAATCAGAAATACTACTACTAATACTAATACTACTACTACTACTACTACTAATAATAATAATAACAACAACAACACTTGTGGATTTTATACGTGTCCAAAACAGTCAAATCTTAAGTCGCAATGTATTCGTGTCTCAGGTCATAATGATCTCACATGTAGATTTATGACTTATTTTGTATATAGAATACCAAACAATGCAGAAAGTATAGATTATATGCCATTGTTAAATTACCCAGGATACATTTATATTTTCGTAACAAGCGACAAAATCAGACAATAAAAAAATATCGGCCTTCATCTACATGATTTCATGATATTCAATTCAGAGGTGGGTATATGAGAAAGTTGCACGTAGTTTCGCGCGAGTCGTTGGCTTTTACTGGGACTTGCTATGTTCCTCTACCACTGTATATAATGGTTTCAATAAAGAGACTAACTGTTCCCTGTGAAATGGCATTAAACCCTAAAACACTATCAACAAGCACAAAACAGTTTTATATCGTTAATATCCTCAAAGTATAAGGATACTATTAAGGTCATTAATTACATTGATTTATATTATGAAATATGAAAGAGAGATATATATTAATATTTTCCTCAGTTAGGAATCAACAATAATATTTTATGATGTAGTTAAAGAAACTGGTTATAGACTTTGAAATGTTACAGGTGTCAAACAATGTCCAAAATCACTTTCTTAATTGATTGTAAAACTCACCTAGGATTATATACAAAAGTGGCAGATGAGTATCTTCACCTGATCTTTACTACAAGATCAAAGACACTGTCAGAGGAATTTCAGTTTGGAAAACTTTAATTCAAGTGAGGTTTCTTGAACTTGCTTTTTATGTTACTGAGTCTTAATCTTAATACCAGAAAAAATGAGCTTAATAAAGATAAGCAAGTAATTGATTTCCATTTAATACAAAGTGGGAGTTAAAAAAGAACGTACATTATTTTGAATTAATCCCAAATAATCATAAGCCCGGTATCAGACGTGAATGATTGGATATTTACTAATTAGAACGTTTATCTTATTGCTACCATATTAAATTGATTATGTGGAGAAAAATCACGTTTAGTAACCATATTTAATTGTTTAATTACTAAAAGCAGTGATGAGTCTCATGTGTGAAACTTAAAAGCTGTTTATAGCATTTTCAGAGAATGGCAGAGCAATGATTTTGTCTGAGATTGCCCAACACGGAAGGACATTATGTTGGACTCAAATTATACAACTAACCTGATTTATATTTGATGTTAATGAGTATGGTACTAAACTACAGCAATTTTGTGAATGGTATCACAATTACTATATAGTTGTAGAAATAATGTGAACAAATCATGTCTAGAAAAAATAAGGTCATATATTAACTATTCTTGAGATGCTTCATGCAGTGGGGATTGTTTGCCTTCAAACTATTTATATCTAACAGTAATAGTTATCAGATGGATATTACATAATATAAGTATTATTTAGAAGCTGCTTGGAGTAAATCATTCGAATGAATTGCATATAGCACTAAAATGGCGAGTAAGACAGATTTTGACATTGATGAATTTGGCTAATACGTAGAAAACGGTTCTGAAACTGAGAGCAATACTGTTTTAGAAACATCATTACCAAACAATTGTATGTGTGGATAGATGGCATCTCACTAAGTATTGATGTTCTGGGGACTTACACTATTGACAAAGTGTGACTTTATTTGGAAGAATATATATTATAACATGGCAAGGTGGGACGTTCTTTGCAAGAATATATAATATATCATTATAATGCGTTAGATACATTAGTATCAGATGAATGTGGCACTTTGCAAGATAATAACATGACCAAGAACGATGATGTTGAAGCTTTTGGAGTATTAATAACTCCAACATTGATAGCTAACTCAAGCAGTTGCATCCCTGATATGAAATCAATACAGATTTGTTTTGTGTGTGTGTATTTGTTTTGGATTGTTAGCGCTTTAAAGTTTTAAAGATATTTTCAATCATAATACTAAGATATCTGCATTGGGACATCGTATAGAGATATTTAGAACTGAGTTATTAATCCGCAGACAAGTATAATAATTGCCTTCTCAATCACACTCTCCTGACACTCGTCAAACAGTCTGAACATTAACCTCGTAATGCTGAACACCAGGCAAGGCAGCTGCATGTATAATTTTTGTACGTCTTTGGTTTGACGTTGCCAGGGATTGAACCTGCCACATTTTGCATCTGACGCTGATGTAACATCCATTACGCCACGAAAGCTTTCCATTACAGCTGGAAAACCTGTCATTGATTTAAAAGGACAAATGTAATGTATACAATCTATTATACGTCGAGACAATCTACAAACAACAAATATCTTTGTGTACCATAACACCTGCACATCAGTGTCTATGCTGTTTGCTAACACACTGCACAGGAAAGAAATTGCTGGTGCGTTATGTTACAGTTTATCTGGGTCTAGATAGCCAACATTTTTGACTCATAAGGGAAACAATGGCACATAATATATTAAATCTCATTTACCAAAAACGTCTAAGCTATAAATGTCATGTATTTTTTTTATAGATTCTGTCTTTTCTACTTGTAATTAATTGTAGTATCTCTAATACTTGGTTTCATCTGTAGCACTTATATTTTTACATGACTCTACATAATCCAACTTTTGATACATATTTGTTATCATTTGCTACTTGACAAGAAAGATAAAGTAAAAAAATAATGCGTTTTGTAGATAAAGGTATGTGACGTTTTCGTATGATTCTTCTTGTGTCAATATTTTGGTTACCCAGCAGTGACACAATTCAGAATTTCTTTTATCAGTTGGTAGCCTTCAATTCTATCATACATTTTGGCCTAAACTGTGAATGTCGACACCTACATTTATCAACTTAACTGTTCGTTTGATCATCATACAAAATGGTATGATGTCAGTTATTGTTGATATATTAACAGCTCTCAATATTTAATGCAGTAGCCATAATTAGAACGCTAGAAATAAGTGCAACAACAATAACACCAACAATAATAGTAATAATAAAAATTATGATGATCCTATTACTACTAATAATAATAATGATACTATAATAATGATGATGATGATAATAATAATGATGATCATGATGATCATGATGATCATGATACTACTACTATTAATAATAATAATAACGTGAAATTATTAGAATGAATACTTTTATGAAGATCTGGGGTGTAAGATTGCAAACATATACAACAACCGACTTACGAAAACAAACACAACATATTACAAAAGAACATCATGCTTAGAATAAGTAAGAAAAGAAATATTAAATCTTTAGGTCTGTTTATATAGTGAAATTAGGTGAGTTTTAATAGCACTTATAAATGAGAACACAGTGTCCTTTTGTCGCAGATGTTTTGGCAATTCATTTAAGGTACCTGGATGCTGGTTTACAATAGAACGTTGTGCATATCAGTTCGTTTTAAGGAACAACGACAACATTGTTAATCTCAAAATCTCTTTGTAATAATGCTTTTTGTTCAAGGAAACATACATAAACTAAGACTTTAGTTGTTCACCTTATATGACACCAAAACAATGAAACACACCGAATCATTTATTCCAAACGAGCAAATCGTGTCACAACATAATATTAAAGCTTAGTATTAACAGTACGTTAGAAAATGAAATACCGGAGCAAGGTTTTATATATATCGAGGTTATGGTAAGCATTAAATCTACACTACTTTCAAAAACCTTCTCTCTGACATTCATATATGTTGGCACATTTCTTCCTTGACAAAGTTGAATCTATTAGAGATGATAGTTTTGGTGTTCTCCAAGACCGTATATTGGGCTTGCAATAATATATTGGACCTGTCAAGACATGAATATTGTAACTTAAATTGACGTCATGGCGAAATTCAACTGATAGTTTGAAATTGTTGCTGGTTCCGAATTACGATGAGATTAAGTCTTAAGGCTAAGTTGGTAATGAATCTGTAACAACTTAAAGGTCTATTGGGTGCCTCATTTTGTAGCCTTTGGTCCTTTCCTTCCATGAATATAATTTCTTACGAAAACACATTGTATATAGATCCAACTGCGTTCTCATTGACATACTATATTGTTGGGAACGATGTTACGCATCCATTTAACACGCGTTAAAAATTGCTCTTGCCTTTTTACAGTGGGGTGTTTCTGGATGTGGTTCTGACTTTCATAGACGCAAAGATAGTGTTATCGTGTAGGTAGACGTATAATGGAGGTATAGAGACATTGTTTCTAAAGGGCGAAGCTAACAATATAAAACCATACAGTTTATATCAGCATTATGGGCGATTCCAAAAACAAAAAGCGTGAAAACAACGGTAAATATTTTAATATTCAACGAACACGTTAGGATGCGCAACTAGTGGGAAATTAATCTCGGCGCATTGGAAAGCATATTTAGTATATACTTCAGGAAATGTTTTATGTTAAAGGATAACTGATGACGTTTAAATTTCCTCCGCAACATTAATAAATGAACTGTGGTGTACTAATTTAAAGTAAATATAAATAAATTTTCGAAACTCTGAACATGTTGGTGGAAGCACAAACAATCTCGATGTATCATGTCCAACGTAGAGTACAAAAGGCATAAAACTGCAAAGAAAACAAGCCGGTTAATATGCAGACAAACTGCAATGTCTCATATGTATCTTTTCAAAATTAAAGCGGGGAAGAAAAGGTTTTCCCATACAGTACTTACATTAATCTTTAAAGAACATTGTTAGATTTTCAATACAAAGTCAATCACATTCCTTTCAGGTTGAGAAAAGCCGACATACACATCTACCATTATGTTTCATCACAAGTCGACAAAGTGAAGTTTCTAAAAAAGAAATGGCTTGCATTTTCTAAACGCGTTGTCAAAAGTAATCATTTATATAAAGTCTTTATTGTTATTATTTTTGCAAAATTGAATTGTATAGAATGTTATATGCTGGATAATCTGCAATAATATATGCAGTTTTATGACTTTCGTTTCTTAATTTTTCAGACTTTGATCAACTTGAAGGTTTTAAGCTGTATATTGGTAATAAGACAAGGCCATGGATATATAATCAGGAATTACCAAGTATTACATCAAGCAATGAAATATATGTTTTTAAACCTAACGATGCGATTGCCAGTGTTATATCTTTGATGAAATTGGGAAAAATCATAGTCATATGCGAAGTAACTGTCGAAGGAGGTAGGTAATTCCTAACATAAATAGCGTAAGATATTGCAAAAGAAAGAAAAAGAAGTAAGATGATACGATCATGCAATGTTTCAAATAAGAAATTTAAGCAAGGTCAATATAACTGAGACTGATTACACTGGATGCTTCTATGGTAGAATAGTAAAAGGTTAACTCATAGAAAGATGTTTATGGAAATATGTTTTGTGCAGATTATCCTTCTTACAGTTGCGATTATTTAAACTCGTATAATCAAACTATTTTTTACTCTGCTTAAGGTACTTGATTAGTACTGCGTATAGATTTAAACCGAAGACAATAAAGTATCAGCTGGACCGCAACTTTAAGGTATATAACGTCTGTTTAAGGTAGAAATATATGACGGCCAAATTTGGTTCTTTCCTCTGTACACACATTTGAAGGAGACTTTGTGCAATGTCGTTTGAGACCGGAATTAGAACGCTGACATCAGAGTGCAACTTTATTAGGACAACAACCTGGTAATTGTCATGACCAGAATTCATATATATACTCGTTTTGTCAGCTAGATATATGTTCTGAATAAATATACCGAGAAAAAAGTATCACAATCAATTCAATTATAGGTCAACATGGGTCAGCGATACAGGTATGGATTGTCCCGTATTGTCTTAAATAATATAAGAAATGCCATTATCATATAAGCATGAATGCAGCGAAAATCTTCCAGATTCAAGGAAACTTGAAAGTTTCAGTAAATGGCATTAAACGGAAGGAAATTCAAGTTTTCAATCTTGTTTTTGTTTGCTACTACATAATGTAGCTAGGTTCAATGCATATCATATAAGAAACACTTATACATGATATACATATCAATGCATATCTCGCGAACCTAAAAAGCGAAAGACAACTTGTTCTAGGTGTATTATCTAGTCTAATCATTAATTGTATAGATAACTGTCTAACCGATTTGTTATATTTAAAGCCAGATGTCTCACAAGTGAATAACATCACATTATGATTACCGTCTGTGGAATTCTAGATGTCGTAGATATATATTCATGGCTATTTCTTTTCTGTAGAATGTTCCCTCCTAAGAGTTTGTATTTTTATGAACTTTGACGCTTTCCACCTGTTAAAAGTCTTTCAACGGAACTCGCGTAACTTTTTGTTATTTTAAATAATTAATCCATGTACTAATGTACGGATTAAACGGCCATTGCTATAACACGGTGATTTTAACTTTTGAAAAAGCTGGTAAAGATAATGGCGGAATTAATTTATAATAATCATGCATGAATTTCACTTTGTTTTGCATTGATTGCAAGGTCTCAACTATAGTTTCAATTGACTTTGATTGTTTTTCTTGACTGCTGTTGATTACATTTGTATCGAGCTATGCTATAAATATAATTTAACTTTGTGCATTATTTTTTGGTTTATTTGAAACAAACAACATTAATATTATATATTTAACAACAACCCCAGAGTGTCTCGGCGGCAACTTCTCTGAGTTTTGTAACTTAACGTGTGGGACGTGTTATGCGTACCAACCATGTAACAAGGAGACTGGAACATGTCCTTTGGGGTGCGATCAAGGTTGGACAGGATCATTGTGTAAAGAAGGCAGGTGCATATATGTAAATATATTAGAGGTGGGGGTATTTTAATGGTACATTTCACTGTCGTATATACATTTCCATGCATTGCAATTATAATTTCTAAAACAACTACATCGTCTCTACGTTATATTGTGTCTGTGAATCTTCTTGCTTTTAAATTTTAAATTAAAATGTCTTAAGAATATCACAGTGAACAGTTAAAATTAAAGATCTTTAATATTATTAATGCAACTACTGTATGGTGGAATATGCTCACTGAGTTGAATTATGCTTTTTGTATGTATGTATGTATGTATGTATGTATGTATGTATGTATGTATGTATGTATGTATGTATGTATGTATGTATGTATGTATGTATGTATGTATGTATGTATGTATGTATGTATGTATGTATGTATGTATGTATGTATGTATGCATGCATGCATGCATGTATGTATGTATGTATGTAATGATTAAGTTTGTTAATCAGTACAAATAGGACCTAATACTTTATATCCGTCTGAAGACCTAGTTTTGAATATACTTTGGCAAATATGGAAGTCAATGGCATCGTATTCCGAATTTGTTTTTAATTATGACATGATTACTTAAGTAATTAAAAATAATAAAGAAACAATACATACTACTAATGATAATAATGAGCGTGTTTAATTGGGAGGTTGATACTGCATGTTGAAACCAGAATGTCGTTACATGCCAAATAACAGATGAACAAATATCGTTGGGATCTTTGTTTTTTATTGTGTGCTTCTCACTTGACACTTGAATCATTAAATGTCTAATCTCTTGAAATACATGTTACACCTTCCGAGAGTTTATAGAAACAAAGCCATATCATTTGTTTGTCAATGTTCATGTGAATATAAGATTATTTTATCATTAAGGTTATATAAACAGAGGTTGGAACTTCTTGAGTGTTTACATTTATTTCGATCAGGCTGTGAAAGAGGGAATAACGGTTATAACTGCAATGAAACATGTGGAAATTGTTTATACGGCAATAGCAGTTGTTCACAAACAGACGGAAACTGTACTAATGGATGCATAGCTGGATGGCAAGGTTATCGTTGCAATATAGGTATGACATATGTTCAAATTAAGCAGATATGCCAGAAATGATAGATATTGGTATTCTGTAGTAGTATGCATTTTCCCGTAGATATAATGTTACGTATATTTGATTCAAGTCATTTATATTTCTTTTTATTGTTTGTTTGTTAGATTCAAATTTCGCAGGACACAGAAGCTTCTCAGAGTCTTTTATTGTCAGGTACTTTGTCTTTTTCTGAGAAGTCTTCTTCTAATGAAAGTGTTCTTATTCATGGAGTAGAATGCGGCTTTGTTAATGTTCCTCTCCATTGTGTAAATTTGTCATCAGACTTAGTATCAGGACCTGTGACAGTCGGTACAGTCTCGGTTTTACCTGTTGATGGCATTCATTTATTGCTAGGCAACAACTTAGCTGGAGACAATGTTGTGGTTAATCCATTTGTAACTGACAAGTCTGATTTGGATCAGAAAGTTGATGCAATTGAAAAAGAATACCCTGATATATTTCAAGCTTATACAGTTACCAAATCTATGGCAAAGAAAGCTCTTGAGAATGGTGTTGATAAGGTCAGTATTCCTTTAGCTGACACTTGTATAGGTCAGGCTTTTGATGAAGTCACTTTTACTCCTTGTTTGGGTCAATCAGAAGGTATTGATCATAGTGATCCTCTTTTAACAACTCATTCTCTTTATTCTAATCAGGGTGATAAACGACAGTCACCTGTCGTCGAACAGGAAAAAGATCCTGAGATCTCCAGTTTGTTTCAAAGGGCCATAAGTGAGACTGAAGCCACTGAAGTTCCTGTTTGTTATTTCATTAAAAATGGAATTCTTATGATAAAATGGAGACATCTTGAGGTACCTGCTGGTATTGAGTGGTCGATGAACTATGAAATGGTAGTTCCAAAACCTTACAGACAGGAAATACTTAATTTGGCCCATGAAACCCCTTTGGCTGGTCATGTAGTGATTAATAAAACTTATCACAAGATCTTGACTCAGTTCTATTAGCCAAAAATCGAAAAGGATGTTGCTAAATACTGTAGATCTTGTCATACTTGTCAAATGGTAGGGAAACCCAATCAGAAGATACCTAAGGTTCATCTGCAACCGATTCCTGCCTTTGACGAACCATTTAGTAGAATTATGGTAGATTGTGTAGGTCCCTTACCAAAGACCAAGTTAGGTAACCAATACCTGTTGACCATTACATGTGCGTAAACAAGGTTTCCAGAGACAGTTCCGTTGAGGAATATAACATCTAAAACAATAGTAAAAGCTTTGATAGTAAGTTTTTTTTACTCAGTATGGCCTTCCCAAATCTGTTTAGTCTGATCAAGGTTCAAACTTCATGACTGGAAATTTCCAACAAGTTATGTATGCATTGGGCATTCAGCAATTCAAATATTCTGCTTATCACCCTGAGAGCCAAGGGGCATCAGAAAGATTCCACCAGACTTTGAAAAATATGATCCGATCATATTGTTTTGATACAAATACAGATTGGGACGATGGCATTCATTTACTATTGTTTGTTGTTAGGGAATCAGTTCAAGAATCTTTAGGCTTCAGTCTCTTTGAACTGGTTTTTGGACACACTGTGCGTGGACCATTGAAGTTATTGAAAGAGAAACTTCTCTCTAATGAAGATACTGAGATCAATCTTCTTAATTATGTTTCCAATTTTAGATACAAGTTGTCAAAGGCTTGTGTGGTCGCAAGAGCAAATCTGCACTCTGCTCAATCTAGAATGAAATCAAGATATGATACAGCATCGAATGAAAGGAGTTTTCAGCCTGGTGATAGAGTCCTGGCTCTCTTACCAATGCCACAAAATCCTCTTCAGGCCAAATAGTATGGTACCTACACAGTTGACAGGAAAATTAATGACTTAAATTACATCATAAATACTCCTGGAAGGCGCAACCAAAAACAACTCTGCCATATTAACATGTTAAAAGAGGATATTGAAAGAGATAGCCATGTTAAACCTGTAATTAATTTAGTTGTACCTGTCCCTCTCAGTGACGAAATATCATCAGATTCTATTGATATTGGAAATGACAAATCTTTGTAATTCAGAAATTATGAAAGATCTAGACCAGAAACTTTCACATTTACAAGTGCCAGAAAGAAATGAACTGAAACAGTTATTATTTGAATATTAGCACTTATTTCCAGATGTTCCTATAAAGACAAACAAATTTTTTCATGACGTTGAAAATGTAAATTCCAAAGATGTTAAACAACATCCATACAGTATTAATCCACTCAGACAGGAATACTTAAAAAAGGAAATTCAATATTTACTGGAGAATGATTTTATTGAGCCCTGTAAAAGTGATTGGAGTTCACCATGCATACTTGTTCCAAAACTAGATAAAACTTTCCGTAAGTGCACTGATTATTGGAAGGTGAACAGTGAGACAAAAACAGATTCATTCCCATTACCAAGAATTGACGATTGTATTGATAAAATCGGGAATGCCAAGTATGTCACAAAATTTGACCTTCTGAAATGATTTTGGCAGATTCCACTAACGGAAAGAGCAAAGGAAATCTCGTCATTTGTGACTCCAGATGGGCTTTACCAATATAAAGTAATGCCATTCTGGATGAAAGGGTCACCAAATACATTTCAACGTCTTATGAATATGATCACCTCTTGTCTCGAAAATTGTGATGCCTATATAGATGATGTCATCATCTACAACGACACCTGGCTAGAACATCTAGGAACAATTCGAAAATTTTATTGACAGACTGATGCATGTTTGACAGATAATTTATCTAAAAGTGAGTTATGCCGTGCTATTGTGACTTTCTTAGGACACATTGTAGGACATGGACAAGTTAAACCAATAAATGCTCTTTCCCGCTATAACAATATCTTATATCATATACTCTGTGTAATTTATACGAGATATTTTAACCTTAGCTGTAAATTGGTTTGTGGTAAAAAAAAAACGTTTTATCATATAAACCTTTCTTTTTATTGTATGGGGGAAGGTGTTACGTATATTTGATATAAGTCATTTATATTTATTTTTACTGTTTGTTTGTTAGATTCAAATTTCGCATTTTAAGTTTAAGATTTGTTCATTGAAAAGGGGGGGGGTGACCTGTACTTTAGAAACTAAACACCAGGTGTTGACCTCATTTCTGACATGGCTTCAGAGTTGTAAACAAGCTTTTAAATGATTGGTTGGTTCCAAGGACATTATGGAGTTTTGTATAAACATCTTTCTATTTTAGTTGGGTCACATGGTGGGTACGTGAGTTTTTGAACGTAAATTATTTCTAAGAGATTCTAGAAGATCATGTGACCCCTCTCTTGTTTACTTAAAAACAGATATATAAACGGATTCACGAGCCGCCAGGATAAATTGTGAATCAATCAGATGCTTCATACAGGTAAAATTCAGTACAAATTATCGAAATGAATTAAAGGTTTATAATCACCGTGAACGCGTATTGACTTCAAAATGTAAACTTCTGATCATCAACGATAAAACTAAACCAGGATTGTTAACTGGGATTGACAGTAGCAATTATAATCAAGCGTATCCAGTAACCGCTTTGACTTACGGGATTGATCTGATAATTACACCGGATATTAATAAACTTCCTCCGATGAGCGCTTCATCGCGGTTAAATTTCGTCGCTGAACGAGTTATTGAACACTTAAAAAATAACCGATTTAAAAAATTCATGATAACCAAGTGGGAAGAATCGATTAAAAGTACAGGAGCTTCATTAAACGATGTTGCTGAATAAGAACAATACAATAAAATTCATTGTGAAATAACACGTCAAGCAATCCCTGAAACATCAATTAATGATTTCTGAGCAACGTAGAAACCAACAGATTTGATAATAGCGAGCAAAAAAGAAATCAGAGATTTACTTCAAGTAAAATTATTTCAAATACATTAAAGTACATTTTGGATGGATCCAGTTCGATTATGTCATAAATCCGTGGATACACGACGACAAAACATCGAATATGATATTCCGGGAACATCCATGAATCAAACACATTTGTGTTAAATGATATTGTACCGGTTGATATCGATGCTGTGGGAGACGCGTTAAATGTCGACAAATCTCCGTGGAAGTTATGCTACGCAATGACGATACACTGGTCGCAGGGATTGACTACCACTGATAGGATTGTCTGGATCATCGATGAGTTCATAAAGTGTTCAAATTTAGTTTACTTAGCAGTATCTCGAGTCCGAGGAATAAATCAACTTCGAAGAGTTGTTAGTAGGTTTAATGATATGAACTAATATCACGCGGTGGTAATTGAGTATCATCGGGAATCACTTGTAGCTGTTCACGAGTAAATCCACGTTGTGGAGCAGTTGAATCTAATCTATAAATTTCGGGTCTGCTTTTAGATGTTACACCGTTAAATATATTATGCGATGTGACACTCCATACAGGATCAGTTGATATTTTTATACCACCTTCAAGTGCACCAGGTTCATACAAATATATCACCGTGACATTACTACCTAGTCATAGTATCTGTTGCGCTGAAAAATTACGGTTTGGTAAATTTATATATATATATTTTTTGTGATCGAGATCCCAGGTTTCATATTGAAATTCCGAATAATTTCATTATTGAGTGCGGTGATCACACTTGGTAGTCTCTTGACCCATTCACGTGATCGTTTATATTCGATGAATTCCTCCGCGTATTGATAATGAAACATCCGGTCTGCAAGTGTTCTGTTAAACCGCTCAACAATTGCCTGATTGGGGTGACTTGCAGTATGTTATCGTCGTTTGATAATGTTATATTGTTTCATCGTTGATGATACTTCACACTAAAACTCTTTACCGGGATCAACCTGGAGGAGATTTGGCCATTGTAGAGGTCTCCGTCGATACATTCTTTTAAACGCAGAGGCAACTTCAGATCAAATATTTGTCGTTAACGGTTCTGCTTCTTTGTATCTACTCGCAATATCAACGACGGCTGACGCGTATTTGTAAACACATTTTTTGGCAGTATCATGTGACAGAAATAATATATCAGCCAGGCGAACATCATTGGGGACGTTAACATCAAATGACTCGTAAAGAATCTTCTTCGGCGGTGAGAAATACATTTGCCATATCGCTTGTCTGGATAACCAGTCCACCGCGGTAGCATTTTTAACCTTTACTGCGTTAGCGAGTTAATTAATCGTAGAGTTACGTTTCAAATATCCTGTTGGAGATTTGTAAATTTATTCCATGTAATTAAATACCATTTCCCAATACTAATTTAGTTTTCATAGCAGTTTTTATCAACCACGAAGCCAACTTTCCTCTGAACGTTGTATCGGTTATAGAATTCAACTCGTGGATTACTTTCACATCGGCGATATGTCTTTGCTGAAGGTCCTTACTTTTCTATGCGACATAATGGACATGACTGGATACTCGCCAGGTAGAGACTGATCTTGATTATCAAGTTGGAATTCATGTCGCATTCCCGGACCACAATAATTATATCTTGGAAGGGGTTTTTCACCTGGATATCTCGTCCACGGTTCTCCTGGGAGTTCTGTTAACTTGTTCACGTAATCGTCTCCTTTTTTATAAACTGATAAATCTAAAAATGTATGCCATACTGTGCACATTTACCGGTAATCGCATCTCTGTTATATTTTGTTACAACAGAATCTGAGTCAATTGTCGGTGTACGCGACCTACAATTCACACAATATAAATACATAATATATTTATGGTATATCTAATAGAAATTACTGACTTTTCCGCGTTAAAAAAACAGACACCAGCTAAACACCATAAAATGTTACCAAATATAATACGGATGATTATAATTGGACCGTCTAGAAGCAGTAAATCACAACTGCTCCTTAATGTGATTATGAAATGGATGAAATGGGATAAACTAAATTTGATAGCCCCAACGGCGAAGTATCAACATTGCTACAAGGTGTTCAAAGATTTGAACGAGAGTGCAAAATTAATAACTGGTGAAGATGTTATTGATTTTATCGACGATATCGAAGAAGCTCGCTGCGTCGAGGATATTGACAAGATTATCAACAATGTAGTTGTGTACGATGATGTAGTAATGGACAATCAGAAAAACCCAGCTAAGATATGTTCACTAAGAATACATACAAAATTTGATATAATTTACGTTTCCCAAAGATACACTATTATACCCAGTATGGTCAGGGACAATTGTAATATTCTTTCAGCGTTTAACGGTGTCAATATACACACATTAGAAAATATTCACATGTCTTGGTGTAGCGGTGATATGGACTAAAACAAATTCAAAAATATCTCTAACACCACTCGGAATATCACACATTGATTTAGAATGATGATACATTTAGAAGACCCTCAAATACGATATCGAAACGGATAAGATCAAAAATATTTAGTTAAAAAAACAGCAACCACCCGATAATTTTCACACGAACGAAGACCAGTTAGGAAGCACCAGTTGAGCATTTTTTTCACACCCATACAAAAAATAAGGTGGACAAAAATATATATACAAGGCTCTATTTAACAAAATAAGGCTAGCTATAAATCGTGGGCAAACCTGCCATACTATTTTTTCATATACATACAAAACATAAAGTAGACACAAATATAGATACAAGGCTCTATTTAACAAAATAAGGCTTCGTATAAATGGTGGTCAAACCAGCCCTACTATTTTTTAACACACATACAATATATAAAGAAGACAAAAATATATATAGAAGGCTCTATTTAACAAAAGTTGGATAACTTGGTGATGATTGTGGATTAAAATTACGGCCGCCTCTTTTTACCTTAATAGCTGAAATCATGCCAGTAGATAAAAGAGAAAGTCATAAGCAGGTCAGAATTGTTCTGCAAGACAAATAGCCACTAAACTAACTTAAGTCTTTACTTTTTGCATTTCATTATATACATTTAGTGATTACTGTTTTGTACTAATAATTGGAAATGCTTAATTTTAATGTGAATCGATGTCAGTAGCAGATTGGTTGGTAAATTTCTGTTTTTTATCAGGATGTGTCCCAGGAAAATACGGTCATAACTGCAACGAAACGTGTGGTAATTGTTTTTATGGCAATACGAGTTGCTCCACATCATTCGGACACTGCAACAATGGATGCATGGCTGGTTGGCAGGGTAATGATTGCAAAAAAGGTACGGATCAATTTCACAATAGACATAATAACAAACAAAAGCTATATCTGAGTATGGTGCTCCGCAATATTATTCACTGTAAAAAAAAAATTATTTTTGATATTTCAAGAAAAAGGAAAGGATCTAGTCACGTTTTGATAGTCATGCTCACAAAAGGACACGGGTCCACTAAACTAATTAAATACTTTTCTTTGTCATTTCATGATATAAATTTTGAAATTCCTATGTGTAATGTTACCTGGTAATTTTTCATTTTAATACGAAACATCGCCTTAAACAGATGTGACTTGCTAACAGTTTCTTTTTTTATCAGGATGTAACACAGGAAAATACGGTTATAGCTGCAATGAAACGTGTGGTAATTGTTTATATGGTATTATCAGTTGTGACACATCATACGGACACTGCAACAATGGATGCATGGCTGGTTGGCAGGGTGATGATTGCAAAACAGGTATGGATCATTTTCAGAAAAGACATCAGTGGATCAATTCCACAATAGACATAATAACAAACAGAAGTTATATCTGAGTATGGTGCTCCGCAATATTATTCACTGGAAAAAAAACTGTTGATATCTCAAGAAAAAGGAATGGATCTGGTTACGTTTTGATAGTCATGCTCACAAAAAGACACGTGTCCACTGAACTAATTAAATTATTTTCTTTGTTATTTCATGATATACATTTTGCTCATCATACGGACACTGCAACAATGGATGCATGGCTGGTTGGCAGGGTGATGATTGCAAAACATGTATGGATCATTTTCACAAAAGAGATCAGTGCCCCAAAACGACACATGTGTTGATGATACTCTGCTCTCGCTGTAGAGAGAACATTTAACGTATTTCGATAGTTTCAATGTATCATAATAGTCGAAGTCATTCTTAGTTTTTTGTAATTATAAACATTTAAATGATAACAACAATGATGATATCAATCTTCCCCCTCCATTTCGTTCTTAACTGAAAGTTCTTAAGATTTATTGTAACATATTTAATGAAAAATAGTGTTTTGAAAGATCATGGACGTCCTTCCATATACTCATCATTTTGCTAACAATAGAGTGAACCTTATAGACAAGCGTTATTCGAAGCTAGAGTCTGTCTACTTAAAAATAGAAAGGTGTAATTTCTGAGAACAGTTCAAATTGTTTCTAATGGAAATATAATTTATGTTTAGATTGTTTTGAAGTAGTGGCGAACGTTTGAAATAGTCCTTAATATTTACACAGGTATTTTTTTGACTAAAATGGCCTTTCTAATATATATATATATATATATATATATATATATATATATATATATATATATATATATATATATTGATGTAAATAATACAATGCATATGTATGAATCATTTACAAGTTTGCAAATATATGTTTTTGCTATTTCACTAGAAATTAATTTAACTCTCAATCTATATATTTCTTGCTTAAGAAGGTCCTATAATTGTATTGATTGTGTCTTTAAATGGGTTGCATGCAAAACTCTAAACGGTGTGTCCTAATGTGCTTGTTCATTGAATTATTATATTTAAGAGGATAATATTCTTCACGTGATTGGGAACTTATCTTTTTTTCGTTTCATTCTTTAAGAATGCGATGCAGGAACTTACGGATTGACCTGCAATGAAACATGTGGTTATTGTTTACATGGAAACAACAGTTGCTTACATACATATGGTCAGTGCAACGGCGGTTGTCAAGCCGGATGGAAAGGTGAAACTTGTAAATCAGGTACTAATTATATATTCTGAGTATACATGTTACACTCGTATCTCAAATGTTACATCTATCTTCGTTGTAGTCGTAAGCATAACTATGCATTTAAGAAGTATTTTTTAGTTAAGCCTGAGATGATAAGCTTTCACATTATTGTGTTAAGGAATGTCATACATCATACGTCAATATTACATTAATTAAGCTAATGTGAAGTTTGTTAGGAAACTTTAATGTTATATATTGTCCCAAAATTACTTGGATCTTTAAAGCTCACGGTACTAATGCAATTCACATAGTAGACCTATTGTAACACCATGATATTAAAAAATCAATAACTTAACATTTTCTTAGTGTTCATGATCACACCTATATTTATCAGTCTATATGAAACCTGGGTGTCAGATTGTGTGTAGACAAAAAACAATGTGAGCCGCAATATTTTCTGGACCTGCTTGTGTTTGAACAATATGCTTTTAATTTTGCAGCAAAGTGTTAGGTGTTATTGTTTGTAATGAGCGTTCCAAACACAAACTGTTAAATGACTAAAATTCCATCAATTAAAACAATGTCACTATATTCGTCACTACAAGTTAGGCTAAACTTGCAGAGATTCCTTGAACTAAAACATAACTTGTATTATTAAACATTCATGGCCAGCCAAACCCATATTCTCTAATTTATGTTCACCCATTTCCAGGCTGGTTCCAATTTTACCATACAATTAGTACTATATGATCGATCTTTACACATAATTTTCCAGACAACCCTCAGAGTTCAATACTACGACAATATCAGTTGCTCTACAGCAGACGGACGTTGCAACAATGAACGTAAAACCGTATGGCAGGGTTATGATTTTAGCAAAATGTATGGGTTAGTTTCAGAACAGACTTAAAAATGAACAAAATCTAATTATGGTTATGATACTCTGCAGTGATATAATCTTATCTGTAGAAAACAACATTTAACATATTTCAATAATTTCATGATTCTCCATGACGATTAAAATCAATAAATAGTTTGAATCATTTTCTAAGCAAAGTTTAAACAATAAAGCTAAATTCTTAGATAATAAAAAAATCATTAGAAAAACATGAAGCATGTTCAGCTACCATGATAGTTAATGATGTTTCGAACATTTCGTAGACACATTTTAAATCTGGGTCCATGCTTCGTCATTTCAGTGAATAACTAAAACTGTATACAGATGGACACATTATGTATGACATAGAGTACGCGAATGTTAAATTATTGCGATTAGAATGCAACAATCTTGAAACATGCAGCAACATATAGGATCTAGAATGGTATCTGAATATTTATGATAACGATAAATGCTATATTTTCTCCAGGATCTAAGTTCGGAAACACAATACGCATCTAAGGAATACAAGAGTACAAACTTCCTGTGGAAACCTTTTAAAGCTTTAAACACTATCTATGTCATCGATTTCCACTTAACTATCTGTACATACATTAGTGCACAGAACTATAGCCTTTGATTGTTACACGTGCATAATGTGATATGGGCTTTTGAGATACATGTTGATGTCGACACGTAGGGCACAACATAAATACATATGTGAAGTCAATTATTATATTACATTTTACAAAATCCATGTATTTTATATCGTACATTTATTAGAAACATCTCCTAATCACTCATATTATTAACAATCTTTCTAATATTGCTGCACCATGCTAATATTGCAGATCTGAAACAGTGTGGCGTAGTTCAGGTTTAAACTACGCAAACATTTAAAATCTCGTGTCGTATTGCGAGTATGTTCAGAAGGGTTAAATTTTGTTTAAAAATAACAACAAGACCATATCTGGACCACAATTTAATTGAAATACATTAAAGTACACGTATGAATGAATTATTTTAGAAATGGAAAATAATAATAAATCAAAGCAGCTTCATTCATTTTTATTGAAAGTCTGTGTTAAGTCGTTCCAAAGAACGAACTCTTTTTCCAGAACAAATATCTTCTGACAACTTATGATTTAAAGAAGGATAAATTCGGGATCATATAATAAAGTAATTTCCTGATTACGCATTGAGTGTGGGTAAAACCATGTTAATATATAAAACCCAGATAAACCAATTACACAGGTCATAGTATTGGATACGCTATCAATAATGACAGTTATGTGCACCTGTATTCACTTATCACCTGTATTTAATAACTATTTCGATTGGGCCATGTTCATTGTCCCTTTGCTCGGCGACAATAGATGTGATTTTGTTTACGTTCTCTAATTGTTGCAGAATTAATGCAAGAAATCGAACAGCTAGGTTAGGAGATTTAACCTTTGCAAACTTTTATGATAACATTTAAATATATGTTTGCTCTCACATCTGTAGGTGTATGTCTACTTATCCATTTCAAAGAAATATATTGATAACGTCTATTTTACGCCAGTCTATTTTAAAAAGCAGATCAGAGATATGATCCAGCTCGATTTGTACATTTTCAGCAGATGAACAAGCAACATTTAAACATAAACTAAGTCGTTCATAAACCTAATGGTGATGGAAATGAAGCTATGCATCAATGTAGTAACCAGATGATTCATACGAAAACATCAGTTTAGGTTGCTTTAGTTTTTCAATTTGTGCCATATATTTATCGCGTTTAGCAATAGCAGTATGACCATAACACGAACAAAACATCAAGGTATTTGCTGATGCACTGAGTACCCTAACACCATTTTGTCAATCTTTCAATCTTGTTGTCAAACTGCATTTTGCTCTATTGATATGAATCATTTAGGTCTGGTAATCTTCCATGAACTTTGTCGTGTCTTTGTATTTTCACTTCCGTCTCATTATGATCGAATATTTTGCGTACATAATTGCACACTGGAAATGATGTACAACATAATATAGTTCATACTTTCATAAACAATAGCACACTGCATAATCAACAGATTTGTTCTTCTTGAATCAATACTGATTCAACATCACTTGCATCATTAGAGCATTTTTGTTTTGCTCAATACATTTGTCACGGGTGCAGCAATTATGAAAAAACTGGAATACAATTTCCGATAGGATCCAGCCATAACCAAACTTCGCATCAATTGCATTGTACATATAAGCACAGGGGATTCTGAGTTAGCCTTGACCGTAGCATTTATATGTTTAACTCGTCCATGTCACACGATATGTAAGGGCAGACATGTTAAACAAGCAAGGTACAATTTACGTTTGGATATATTAATTGTCAAACCTGCAATACTGATAATCTATTAGAAAATTTTAACGTAAATCCCCTCTCATTGGGACATGTACAACTACATTAACTGCATGTTTAACCGAGCTATCTCTATCATCATATTGGCACTTTTATACGTTCTTTACATCGCAAGAGTATTGTAATTATAATGTTACCTCATTCATTTGCTTCTTAACTTTGTAAGGGCTGAGAAACTTGATTCCTAAATGTTTTTCAAATTGAATTTTAGAAGGGCTTGTAGGTTATTATGACCTACTTTTGTGCCAGAAGACTGCTGAGTTAAAGACATGCTTACAAAATCAACTTTATGAGATAAGGAATTCTCGACATCAGTACGAGCAAAATTGTCTACTTTATTCCTATAAAGATAAGTCTCACTGTCACTAAGACGTTGTCTGAGGTTCTCGTAATCTTCATCAACATTCTTGGCTAAGCACCACCTAACAAATGATTGCTTTCTGATCTTGCATATGTGACATGCAATTGATTATTTGCCGTTAAGCCGCCGGGATTAACTCAAAACCCTTAAGATACATTTCATAGACATATCTTAATGGGTACGTTGCTGTACTGATAAAACTGCTATATATCTCAGGCTTTGCCAGAAAAGTGCACATTGTAAAAATGCAGTCCAATGCTCCAATGGCCATCTCAAATTTTCAACACTGTTAAAAAATAAGGACAATATTTATTTGTTTCTTTTTTTAAAAGGAGGCACTAACCTAATATTTTACTATCAAAAAATGTAATTTGTATCCAAATTATGAATGTGATTTTTATTTCCCAGCTCTAATTTTCGTAATTTAAACTGGTATTCATTTTCTTGCTTATCTCTTTGCATGCACTTGCATGGTCCTTTTGCATACTTTTCTAAGTCCTACTGTGATTGTTTTTCTTTTTTCTGTCTCTCCTATTTCTCCAATTGCAACTGCATTTGCCAGTCTCCTCTTTCTTCTATTGCGACTGCATTTGTTTATCTTTTTCTGTTTTTCTCTATCATCTTTTAAAAGTTCATGCTTGCTTAAATGTAACTGCATCTTATCTCCTTAATGTGCTCTTATTGTACCTCTCCCACTCATTGCGTGTATAAACGATGGAGTGCAATCAAATCTAATTCCACTGATTTAACGAAACTGTGAGTGTCAGAAGTATCAAATTATTCGGACCAGATATATGTAGATCTTTGGCCAGTCAATTAAAACAGCTATTATCTAAATGTGAATTTTATCGTTCCTGATCTAATGTGAACAAATAATATCTGATATAACGTTAGATGGATGAATATTATTGTAAATTTACAAGTTCCTTAAGATACATTATTTGAATTACAATATTCATTTCTCTGACAAATCACATTAGGATTTTGATGCGTTAATGGCAATACTTTTGAAAGCACCAGTTTGTTCAGGAAACAACTTCAGTAAATCACTTGAAATGTCTCCTGAGGAAAGTGACTTAGGGCCTGGTGGTTTCGCTTTTATTTATTCAGAAAATAAATATTAAAATTGTGTTGATCATCCAGTTCTCTATTTTGTTAACAAATTAAACAAGTCAACACGCATTATTTCACACTCTGCGTGTAAGATTGTTGAACTGAGCTATATTAACCTCATAACCTTACTAACGAATGATACATACAATTCCGATAAGGTGGCAATGCAATTAGCTGTTGCTGGAATACATCGTTGACATTAGGTTGATTAAAGGAAACAAATATGAATGCAGCTGCACTTTGTGAAGTAGTATATTGCCTCATGAATATTTGATTCGTAAGACATCTTTGTATGCATTTGTAATGATTATAATATAAGATATATACTTGTCGAAAATGTAAAAGAGTGCTCTATTTTATGATGTATGCTTTTTATATTTCATCAGTAGTTTGTTCTTATTTTTTGTCTGTAATTCAGGGTATGAGTTTGGCGCTATCTAACGAATGTCATTATAACCAAAGATATGTTTATAGAACCATGGGGTTTCCTTATCAAATCGTTTATTAAAACTGAACCTGACATTGTTTACAAATTAGAATTTTCTGGAAACTATTATTTAACTAAAATAGCAGTCGTTTTACTATGACTAAAGTTTTATATAACCTTCTTGTCTAAAACATTCAATCCTGTCATAAGTTTAGTTGGTCTACATATGTATTGTTGTTCTTCAGATGTATTTTGGAAGGAAACGATTATTTAAATTATTCAATCAAGCAACACAGTTCTATTTGACTCTGGAGTAAAACAATATTTGGAAGTTATTGTGAGTTTATTTTAGGACTTTCTGGTTTATGTCAATTTGATTCATCAAGATTATTGGTATATCACACTTGAAATCTACTTGCATACCAGCACGTTCAAGATTGGAATTCTTTCAAAACACTTCATACAATCTTTGACTTGTGATATAACTTTAAGGACTATTAGGGACTTAATTTATAATAATGTAAACTTTTATTACGTTTTCACTCTGTAATCTAGGAAAATAATTGGTTTTGTTTCCAAATATACATAATGTGTTAGTTTTCGTTTTATTTCTGTTACTTAACTTACGACCATAGTGGCGTTAGACTATATCGATAAATTACCTTTCTAAATTTATGAAAATATTTTCTTGTTTCAACTTGAAGGCGAGCCAGTATTCAGTATTCTAAAAATTGGTTTGCAATTAACAATGCTTTTTCTATTTGAGCACATTTTAATGTGCTTACTGTTTCGTTTATATTCAGTAATTAATGATTTTGTTATTTTCTCTTATCCTAATATATCGTTTAATATTTTCGGGTTTTTAACCATTCTCTAAAACAAAGTGTACGTCATCCCCATTTATAAAAGTTCGCTAGATCATGGTTGTTCCAGTGACACAATCAATGTCTTGATCTCGAAAGAAGATCACTATAAGACTGCAATACACCGCGATCAGGCAATTATTGAACGATTTATTCGATCACTTCGTAAGCGGTTATTTGGATATCAAAATGCGTGGGTATTTTTTCAAGACAAGAGATCCCGTGAATGGGTTGAAAGATTACCATGTGTGATAACCGCGCTAAATAATGAAATTACACGATCAATCAATATGAAACCTAATAACGCGACCCCCTAACAAATATTTACCCCATTTACAAAATGATATTTCAAAACAAAAAATACTCACTAATGTTACTGTAAAATATTTACATGAACCTGGTGAAGTTGAAGGTGGTAAAAACATGAGCTACTGATCCTATTTGGAGTGTTACCGCACATAAAATATCTAACACAACAATATCCACGATCTATAGGATAGATTCAGCTGCTCCTCAGCGTGCATTTACACGTG
This sequence comes from Unio pictorum, assembly GCA_030141615.1. Taxonomy (NCBI): domain Eukaryota; kingdom Metazoa; phylum Mollusca; class Bivalvia; order Unionida; family Unionidae; genus Unio; species Unio pictorum. The sequence continues at coordinate 1,056,724 of JARLTB010000108.1, forward strand.
ACCAGTTACAAGTGATATTCGAGGATAACCAATTACCGCATCGATCACTTAATTGGCACTTATGCGTCTATTACACTCAAGACATGTCAGCTTAACATTTTATGTATGACCAAGACTGCTTTTCCGTCTGTCTGCAGTAAATTGTCATGGTTTTAATCCGAATACTGCGTTAGCGTTATACAATTACAGCTCGCGTGGTGATTATTCTTCTGTTGTTTCAGCATCATTATACAATCAACATTAATATCAAATTCGCTATTATTTTTGTTGTCGCTTTGTTTATAACCAGTGAGTTTTGTTCTGATTATATCAACGCTGACAAATGCATTGTTGCTGGTGTTATTAGAATCTAAAACGACTATACGAAGTTGATTTATTCTTCTAACTCGTGACACTGCGAGATAAACTAAATTCGACCACTCGATGCGACCATCTACGATCCAAACAATTGTATCAGAGACGGATAACCCATTAGATGAGTGTATCGTAATTGCGTGTCATAGCATCCATGGAGATTTGTAAGCGCGCAATGCATCTTCGACAACATTGATATGAACCAAAACATATCATTTAACACGAGTGTTTGTGTTTCTGTTTTCCCAGGAATATCAACTTCAATAATTTTTCTTCGCGTATAAGCTGGCCTATAACATAACGGCAGTGGAAGCGTTGGAAATGTTTAGTTTTAAGTAATTGTAATAACCACTGTTGAAGTGTATCTCTGACTATATTTCTACTTGCCACTATTAAATCGTTTGGTCTCCACGCTTCCCACAAATCATTTAACGAGGTTTCTGAGATTATTTTACACGCTTTTGCGCATTTGATTGTAAATGATTCTTAAATTTTGTTCATAGCATCATACATTTTATTAATCACGCTTGTATCACTCATTAGACCCTTCATTGGTGCATCTACAGAGATTAAATGGATATTAAATGTATAGATTTTCGAGGGTTTGATTTTGGATAATCTCGAATTCCTCCAAAGTATAATTAAAGCAAGTATTCAAAAAAAATATTTTATATAACGAACCACTGTAAACGGCTGATGATAAGATTTGTAACAAATCCTGCAGAGACGAATTATGTGGATATCATTCACAAAGTGTGCGACGAGGAAGCTTAGGTCCGACACCTTGTATACGATGCGGTGTTGGAGTACGAGTTAAACACAGCTGTGCCGCCAATGTTGTGGTAATCGATACAGAGAGCTTGAACGGTATTATGATAAGAGAAAATGACGTCGACACTGTCAATGACAAAGTCATGAGAACTCCAGAGGATTTTGAAACTAGATCCTCAACAAATACTTTATAAACAAATATTGATTTAAATGAATACATATATTATATATAAATGAGCCAATAAATGCAACCACATCCTACGATCAAGAACTAAGAAGCGTCTCGTGATGGTGTAGTCAGACACAGTCGGTTGAAAAGACCCGTAGGTACTGTTAGTAATCAGGGTTATTTAATGTTTACTGCTGGGGGAAGGGGGAACACTATCTTTGTCATAGATTTACCTACGAAATATATAACGGAGAAATCAAAGATGGTTTTGTGATTGATTACATTGATTCAGATCCAAAAAATAATTCTTGATGTAATCTTCAAGCTATTACTCAAAGTGAGAATGACGAACGCGGTCGCACAGGAATGAATCAAAACATTGCGAGATCTGTCAAGTCTGTAAATGCTTTGACGGGTGAAGAAATAAAATAATATTTTAATCGATGAGTAAAGCCGGTAGGCATTTTGACATTTGCATGCCCGGAGTTCGATATGTAGCAGAAAATGTTAAAAAATCTGCGTTTTTGAAAAAATACGGACAGAAAATTTAGTTTGAATAAATACAGTAAAAACCTATTACCAAGAGGGAGATAACTCCACCGCAGAGGCGTGTGTAATACTGATAGAGTTTCTACCCATCTCAGAAATTAAGTAAATGGATTTCCCAATGTATTTATTAATAGATACAACACATGGTTATGGGTGTCATATATTCGATTGACTGAATTTATTTCATCTGCGATATACGATGTAGGATTGACTAAATTTATTTTGATCTGCGATATACCCTTGTAGAACTGAGTAAATTTGTTTTATCAGCGATATACCCTTGTAGGACTGACTGAATTTATCGCAGTAAACTTTATAATTATTTCCAACATATGCATTTGTCAGATTAGAACATAGCGTAATCGGTAACGCGGCTGATTTCTCGTGCTGGGGACCAGCGTTCGAATCTCGTGACATATAGTGGGTGTCCGCCGCAAGCTGAAAGTTCAACAGAAAAAATACACACTCTCCTCTCCATGCTTGTGCTGTTTTGCACCCTTGATTGATTTCATGGGGAGGGAGATTTTAAACAAATCTGTCGAATTAAAGAGAAACTGTAAATATATACTTGTAAATGTTGTAAATGCTGTAAATATATACTGCGTCGTCATTGACCAATCCACGCTAGACTGGACCCGCTAGACTGTTGTTTGACAGGCTTGGTGTTCTGATATGGGTCGTGGTCCTAATGAAGGTTTAATGTGTCGTCATTTGCCCTATTGGACTCGCTAGACTGTTGTTTGACAGGCTTGGTGTTCTCATATGGGGTTGTGTTAAGATTACATGTTGTACCGTCCTTACGGTTGTAAATACTGTAAATACAGTGCTAAAAATATGCTTCAAACATTGCTGTAACTATGCTTAAAAAAAGGGTCAGCAATGATCCCCATTTTTTATTTTAAATATATAATAGGTATTATAATGAACTATAAAAATATCAATGATATAATTTTTGCTATTACACATTTGAAAAATCAAGGAATACAATTATCAATTATCAAATAAACTATATTGTGATAAAATCCTATCTGACTTGAGTATTTACAAGAGCTTATACTCAAAAATAGGTATACGCAACCGTCTCAGTACAGATTCATTAGGGAAATACAACGGGTCGTTAACGAAACATTAGCGAAAAATAGCGAATTAAGTATGTTCGTACCTGTGTTTACCGCAGTAGAAAAAAATAATAGCGAAATTATTAATACAATATGAAACTAAGAAAAGATTAATTTACGCGTTAGGCAACTTAAAAGGATTTTACAAAACGAAAGTAGTAGCCCATTTCCCGGTAACCAAGGCGGCTTCTATGTAACGAATCAAAAGTAGGTCAGAGCACAGAATCTTTTTTTTACTAATAAGATCATTAACACATTCTGATAGAAGGAATTATCCAATCTCATAAAGCGACTGAAATATATATATATTTTTTTGCACCCGCATTTAAAATGGAAATCTTTATGTGAAGATCTTTACATGAAGATCTTAAGATCTTACATAGAGACCTATTTGTAAACTTTCATTATCGAGGTAAATTACATTACCGGATTGGTCAGTGAGTTTAAAATTTATTCCCGTTAATAAATTATTATGACACCACAATTATAGCTATTTTGATAAATAATCCAGGTTGAACCAGTGGTGTAAACGAATATAAAATGCATCCCAGCTGGGACTGATTTTATTTTTCGAGATTCATTTGGTAGCTTCCATCAATGACTTCACATTCTAGATTAACAGAGATCACCGCGAATATATTGATATTCCCAGGTGATATATGTCTCGCACCTCCGTCTGGGTCTTTATTATGCTTGATGATAGGTAGCGATGGTGTTTTGTGTGTCAGAGAAACGTTCTAGTTAATAAGGTCATGAACAGATTTGCTTAATTGTTCTGCATTATACCCGGGCAACTTGAAATTAGGTAGATTAGCTTCTGTTATATTGTATGCAGTCAGAAATTGTTGTTCATCGCCGTTTTATCATTCATTATTGCCTTGATCATTCGCCGGTTACGATATGCCATATCGGATACAAATTGATTTAATATCTCAACATGTTTGATCAGTTCTCCACGTGAACTCGTTATATCAAAAAATAGTTTTTGGAAATTTTGCTAAAGTTGCTGCAGTTGTTTGATCATGTTCTTGATTAATTTCTTCAACATATTTAATGACCTGACTGAAACTAAATATAACATCACTGGATTCCTCAAACTGTTTATCAAAAATAAAACTCCAATCTCTTATATCTTTGTAGTGAAATGCAAAATAATCAGTCAAGTTTGATCTTTATAGTTTAATAAAATGTTGTTTGTAAGATGGCTCATGTCTTTGGTACGACTGCGCGTGCGAGACATAATCGGCCATTTTTGGTTCAGGTGGACTAGGGTTTCCGGTGATGAGATTTCAGGCCATCCTAGCACTGTTATGATCGATGATTGATAAATATCTACAATAGAGCCAGGTGTGTTTATCTCGACTGCGGCTGATAAAGTCGGTTCGTGATCTATTAAAGCAATGTTTGATACTTTTCCCGTAATGAATTTTATTCTATCCTGGATTTCAGTATGAATCTGTTCGATTTGATAATTACTTGATGATATAGAAACAACAACCAATCAGGGGTTCCATCAAAACTTGACAATAGTTTTAGTAAACCGTCCCTGGCAACCTCAGGCTTTCTCCGCTGTACCATTAATATGGCGTCCCTGGTATTCTTAGACCTCTTTCTTTTTTATACCCTTTTCCCGTTGCTTTTTTAGTACCATTCATGCCACTGTTGTAACTGCTCCTAATGCGGCGGTTTTCGCTACTGCGGAGGCGGCCGCGGCAATTAATGCTGGTAACGCATTGAGAAGTGGAAATATACCACCTGATTTAATTGTGTATTTGATCGCAGCCGTAGAGAGAGTAACCTGAACACCTTTTTTGTTCTTCTTTAGCATCATTGAAATGCTTAATCTGACGTGCTGTCAGTGATAGTTTATTCTGACCACCAGTGATCTGATTGTGTTTAACAATATCGTAGTTCCATTATCTTTGCTGAATCCCATTGTAACGTTTTTGACTGACCAGGAGTCAGAGTAACAATAACGTTACTATATGAAATTGCATTAATAAATGAGATCGATCTAATTGACTACATGTTTTCCACTTGAGCATCAATGATTCTCATTCGACCACCAACAACGTTGAGTAACATCGATTGTCACTGAGAATAACAGCTATTGTTTATACTCGGCGATAGCCCAACGATTTACAAGAGCTCGGAAGTGCATGTCAAGGACACTCTGTCTGGATAAATCGAGATGTTCGAACGGAAGGTAATAAATCGCATATAGTTTTTTAAAATCTAATTGCGCTATTTGCAGACCAGCATCTACATTTATATTACGTCCCATAATGTCAGCAATCGGCAATACGTGCGTGCTATTTGGTTTTGGTTGTAATTAAGTAAAATATCTTCTGATGGTTCTTGTTAGTCGTTTATCCTCAACGAGACTTCGGTAACACATAGTTGATCAAATATCATATGGCTGCCTGCGTGTTTGTGAATTTTAATCTTGCTTTATCCTGTAACGCAACACATTTATGCCGCTTTGCAGAAACACCCTGTTTTGATGCCATATGACATGTAAATAAACCATCAACAGAACTCGTCATTGTATCCGTCGTAACTGATGACCACGATATCAATGATGTACCAACTGTATCCATAAATTATAGTAATTTTTCCTCTGCGGTGATTGATAGAGTTACTGGAGTAACATCACTGGATTCCTCAAACTGTTTATCAAAAATAAGTGTATCATCCGATTGTTCTTCAGGTCCCAGTCCCAATCGCTTTAAAACATCATCATCTGTTATTTCTTCTTGTTAAGGTGGGAAAGGATCATCCTTTGAAAATGTTTGTCTCTTCCTTTGTCATCTTTACTGTTTTATTTCTTCCTTTCGCTGTTTTTGTTATTCCTTTCACTGTTTTTGTTCTTCTAGTTTTTGCTCTTTTATTGTTTCATAATGACCATGTTTTATGTCCCAGTTTCAACATGTATTTTATTTATTTTCGTAACGCATAGCAACAAAATTAATAAAATCATCTGGGTTACTTTTACCGATTGTTTTTAAAATATCTTCAGTAAATTTATTACTTAATTCTTCGACTATTTCTTCATCGGTTTGTTTTTGGACCAGATTGAAGTCTTGCCGGACCAGGAGTTTGTGTTTTTTTCAATTATCGCCGTGACTTTTTCTAAGTTCAGAAAAAGTACCTTTTTTCTTTCCTCCTTATCCTTAATATATCCCAATATAGCTCGTTCAGTAACTACTGCAGCTTTTTCAGTAGATGTAGTAACGGGTTTGAATAATTGTTTAGCACCTGTTACAAAATTAACTTGAGATTCCTGTCGCTTTTGTAATTTTTGTCTGACAGAATCTCGGACGGGTATAAATATTTTAATCGCACCTAGTCGCTCTCAAGCTAATCTATTTGTTAACGATTCTTCTACCATTATTATTGTATGATATGATTTAATATGTAAAAGCAGAAGGGGCGCGAAAACAAATATACGTATCGAAAGCTCTTTTTTTCTGTTTCGAAGGAGGCCTTGGTTTGACAAATAGACACCTCTATAAAGCTGTCCTATTAACCCCCTGTACTTACATGTATGTGTAAGTGTAATTTCCGGTTTCGTAGGAAGCCTTGGTTTGACAAATATACACCTCCAAATGTTGTAGGGTTTACCCCTTCTACTACTGTACAAATATACATGCATTGTTATATTTATCAGGTTCAAACAAATGTTTATACTCTCGATATTGATTGGAACTATTACTAGTACAGCGTTTAATTTTGTCGAACAATTTTTAGAAAGGTTTTCTTTGTTCTTTATGTAATCAATTTTTGTTCTGATATAAATGTTCACCGAATTCCTTTGATTACAGGTATTAGCGAAACTTACCAAAATCGCCTAACGTTGTTTTGCATATCCATACACATTTTGACTCGCATGATGTGGTATTGTTAGTTATGTAGAAAAGCGCAGTCTTATCAATCAATTGGAGATCTTCTTTTCAGAAAATATTATTCGGGAATCTTATCTAATTATAGTCGAATGTTTGTCGCTTTGAATGTTTAATTATATCATGTTATTTATTATTATTTATCCGCACTTAGAATATATTTCTCTGTGATAATCATCATATGGGTAGATTGAAGGGAAAAACTATGTAAACATATTTTTCTAAGCTGCTTCACAAGTCCCTCTTATAATCTTTCAACTTCCATGTAGTTATTATATGACATATTCTCCTTAGCCATCCTATTGCTATACGTTTGTAATGTATACCTCAGTAAATTGGGTTGCATACATATGACATATTTTCCTGAAAGATTATAACATTAGGTGCATTGCAGCGTCATTGACAAGTTGTATATCGCTTTTGTATCTTGTGTATCCATGTTCCAACGTTTAAAACGTAGAGATAATGCCAGGTCAGTCAACCCAGATTTCTGTTGATAGATTCGTGCGAATTTATTGTAGGGCTTTAATGAGCGGTGTCAGATTAATGTATCAATTTCTCTAGGCAGATAGCTTTCATTTGGTACATAGGTTTATCAACTAACATGTAGTTGATGAATTATTCTTTCTCAGACATACATACTTGCCATATTTATGTGTCTTATATGCATTCAGGTACGCTAGGGACGATAACTACTGTTGATGTTGATCAAAATGTTGGTGTTATTGTCGGATCCGTGCTAGCAGCTGTGGCAGTGTCTATTTTTGGAATGGTGATAGTTATTGTCATCCTGAAAAATAGAAGGTGAAAACTACAAGGAAATTCTTCTTATTATCATTATCATTATTATTATTATTATTACTAGTAGTAGTAGTAGTAGTAGTAGTAGTAGTAGTAAAAGAGGTAATGCTACCTTGTTTAAAAATCCTTGTGATCCTATTTCAGACGTCAAATTTGAAGTAGGTCTCAAAGATATGTTCTAGTTTTTCAGCTGTTACGAGCATGCTGATTTCTGCAACAAATCTAACTTCAGTAGTGCTTTAATTTTAGGAGGCTGTTCCATTGTTTGCGAGTTATTACGTTAAATGTGCCAATTGTTATATGTATGTTCCAGAAATTCCTTGCTTCCCAGGCCAGATCCTTGTTTATATTTTTCATCCTATGTTTCAATCGCCGACGTGCCACTTCTACTACTTATACTGCTACTTCTACTCCTACTACTACTATTAAGAAGAAGAAGAGGAACAGGAAGAAGAAGACTATTAAGAAAAAGGAGAAAAATAGGAGGAAGAGAGAAACTTAATTTGCATGATACACAAAGCAACACCGAACGTGGTGTGATGATGTTGTTTCTATCACTTATGTTAGCTTCTCACTATGAATTCTTTTTCTCATACACAAAGCAACACCGAACGCGGTGTGATGATGTTGTTTCTATCACTTATGTTAGGTTCTCACTTTGAATTCTTTTTCTCTTCATCTTCTTCCAACTACTGTTATTATCATTAATACTGTCATTATTATTATTATTATTATTATTATTATTATTATTATTATTATTATTATTATTCCACATCCTTTTGAATTTATGTTAATATCCTACATGAGATCATTAAAAATTAACGGCGTCAAATGTATCGTTATCATCTTTTTTATTGCAGATTTAAGAAATCGCAATATCTTTTTGAATAGAAGAGTATGCTCTTAACGAACTCATTAATCGTATTTATAGAAACCTATCATGATATCAATGAAGCAATGTACCAACATGTCTTCATATAAAGTAAATTTATATTATACATCAGTAATTCCATAGCTTAAAAAGCACATATTTGCTTTATGTTGTTTAGATTTTATTTGATTATTTTGTCGTATTAAATTTGTAACTCCAAAACACTGTGACGCATTCTGTTGACTTGATTTGAATGTTTTGTCTTATTATATTTTTAACTTCAAAGCATCTGGTACTGAGACGCTAATATAATTGCTGTGACATTGCTGTATTCAATACTTGCTTTGTTTTATTGTGCAACAACATAATACTATTCCTGGAAATATATTTTATGTCATGCATTCAACTTGATAAGTAAATTACATTTGGTTACATTTTCTTGTGACTCGACCAATTTATATCTTAACAGCATTTAAGCTGTATGTTGTGCGTCTTGTATGTTTTGCTCTATTTTGAACATTTGACTTCCTTGTTAAAGACACCGTAGAGAGACTATGCGGACTATAATTATATGTGAATATAAGCATATTAATTAAACTATGAATGAATAACGAAGTTGCAGTAGGAATTATCTTCAGTATTCAGGCAGAATTTACGTGTCTATTGAAATATACATTCTTGCATATTTTCTTTTAAAAGGAAGAAGCATAACAATGAAAGAAGCACAGACAATGTGACACCGGCTGCACATTATGTTAATTTGGTAGTTGGCAACCTAGGTAATTGTCATTATTCATTATCAAATTAGGTTTCGCAGTTGTTTGTTCTGCTTTCAGTTATATAAATATATGTTTCAATGATATCATTATAATATTAAATGATCACATGTGATTTAAATAATAAGGCATATTTCTTCTATGCATGAATTGTTTTTCCAAAATCAAGAACTATCGACTATGGTATATACTCTATGCAGATTATCTACTTCAGTAATGTAATGAACTCGCTGACCATTTCACTTATAACTTAAATTACGTTTGCAATACATAGTAACTAAATTGTTATAGGACATACTATAAGAAACCCGAAATGAACAATGGTACGTTACTCACGTCGATTAAACAACATTTACGGATTAGAAACATCCGACATTTTGTTTGCACATTACAATGACATATATCATCTCACCCATTTCATTCAGGCATAATTATATTATTCAGACGCAGCCTGCAAAATCACTGCACGCTCTATAGCAGAGAAGGATACTACATTTTCTGCTATTGAAGAAGCAAGACTACAGAGAGGAGTGCCGATTGGCGTGGCGAACAGCCATAATGGCGTAATGGAAGATGATGTCCCGGTACATAATGTTTATGAGGTATTGTATACCATGTTCAACATGATGCTGCATTCGTGATTTATAAAAGACAAAACAAATCGCTCTTGAATTTTAGTTATTCATTATGTATATTTATTATCTTACAAATATTAATACACGTTTAGGGTACTGGATTCACTTTTTTGAAAGGTTGAGTACATGCATGATTTTATAAAAGAATAAATCAAGTGAGAGCGTTAGTGTGGTTGTGAGTGTATTTGTACGAGAGAAGGGGGATAGAGATTGACTGTAATGTGTAAATGTATACGAAAATACATGGACTATCTTTGGTAAGACCAATTTCCATTGTACAGATTTAGCTGATTTGCAAGAGATGTAGGATACATTAGTTTCTGGTTCAATAGAGTATCAAACTGTGTGTCTTTTTATGATATGATTATATGCTGATCACATCCTTGTCTAAAAAACAACGTGCTTAATTGGAGCACATTGGTGTAACTTTTCCACGTCTTTTTTTCGCTTCCTAACATTTAACACCGACTGTTGTTTAAATTGTTGTTTAAAGCTTGTTTGAAAGGTGATAGTCGATGATGGATATAACAATACTTGCACCTATAAATACAAAACGTTGCTCAAAATAGAATAAATATTCATATATAAGTTCGTCTAACACATTTCGTTTGCTATCTGCAATTATTGAAACATTGCTAAAAGAGCTAGAATATTGATTCAGGAATCTGCCTACAGTAAAGACAAATGACTATCTATTATACCAATGTCTAATAAAAATGTGTTTGTTGAATTAATTCTGTACATAATTTTATCTGAAACTACCATATTTGTAAACACTTTTTATGGTGGAAGTATGAGCCAATATTTGGTGCCAATCACCATCTTCTACTTTACCATATTATCTTTGCGACATGCCTATATAAAATAGGATTCGCCGTAGTTTCGATCAGGTAGTTGTGAATACTTTTGCAACAAGTTCAATCAACTACACCATAATGTAGTATATAGCTTATGCATTGATCTGCGAATGTTTTGTTTGTCCAATTCCAGTATTTTATATTAATGTTATTGCTCTCGTTAAGCCTTGGTATGATAAACTATATGTTTGAATCGTGAAATGCTGAAACTGACTTATATAAACAACTGTTCCCTAGAATGTCCTAGGTAGTTAATGAGTATTATTCAAACTTCGAACTAATATTTATAAGAGCAAACCTAAGAATATAATTGTGCCACGTGGGACTATCTGAAAAATCAAGTGATTTATTAGTTAAAAATGTATTTTAATAATTGATCAATGAGAAACACATAAACATTATTTAGCCTTCTTTTGCTGGTCTAGACCAAACAAGTTGAAATCAGTGATATATTTGGCAAGCTACCTCTAAGAAATGTTTTTCTTTTGTTTGTTTAGTTCTAAGTCAATCAATCCATGTTATCTGTAACGCTTCTATAAACGCAAATTCATTTATATCTAACAAAAGTTCCCAATCAACATACATAACATTTACCTTTCTTCTAATTTTCTCAACTGAATTATTTCCCACACATTTATACAATATATTGTTTATATTATATATAATTTTGTTTTGATGAAGATAGAAACGATAGAAGTTGATTGTTTTGTAATGTTGCTATACGTATGGTACTTCCAAATGTTATGTCGCTCCTATTTCATATTTAATGTTATTTACTTTCTTTATATCATGTTTTGTCCAAGTTGAGTTGGAAACTGTACACTTTGTAATGTAAAATCATTGTCTCTTTAAAGGTGTTATACGTATGATTCGACCAAATGGAATGTCGCTCCTTTTGACGATTGGTTTAATGTCTTTTTCATCTTTAATGTTAGTTACATAATTTATTTTATACCATTTGTTTCAAGCTGAGTTGGAAATTTTACACATTGTCTTTCTAGTTTATTTGATTTCTCTGGCATAATGGATTCTAAGTCACAATTTTATTTAAAAAGCAGATAACATTGCTTAGTCAATATTGACGCCAACCCCATGGAAAAATTAAATAAAATATCAAGGACAGACGTAAAGATGTACTATTTTATTCAGTGTGAAAAGATATCCTTTTGATTTTCGGATATAGTATCTCAATTATTACCTTTATTCTTTTAATATTGGCACTACCTCTTAATGTGTGTGTATCTATATAGAATGATTACATACATAAAGAGATAAGGTGTGCTCGTTCCTACATTGTCTTGGGATCTAGATGAGATGTAGCTATATCCCGTAACGAATAATTCTTTTTTTTTTAACCAAGCCATAAACATAAGCCAGAGCTAGTTTTATAATCTAATCAATTTTGTTAGTATAAGCCCGTGCCAAACAACAACAACTTAGTTGGCATACAAACGTGTTTACCGCAGTGAGCTGTTAATGAAAATATATTCATGCTGACACTGTAAAACTCTTTGTTTAAAATAGATATACATGCAAAATCCATTAGCTACGTTCTTCTCAACAACAGTCGGACTAATTTGAGAATCTAAATATACATATTACACCTTTCACGTTTTTTCATTATTTACAAGTCATGTCTCTAGTGACACTAAAAAGCTACTTGTTTAAAACAAATATACATTTCAACATCCATTTAATAGCAACGTTCTTCTAAACAGTCCGGCTAATTTCAGAATCTAACTATAAAAATTACACCTTTCACGTTCTCTAATTATTTACATTTCATGTAACTAATTGTTTATTCACAGAAACTACAAGATGTCACTGAGTCAACTGAATCTGATTACTCCAAAATAGACCATAACCGTATAAGTAAGTGTGCAACAAAATTTAGGATGGAATAGTGTTAGATAAAAATAATATTTGGAATATGAAATGGATATTCTATTGTTATATTACTAGTGAATTAGTCTGATGGTTTAAATATTAAATATTTAGGATGTAAGAGTGTTATATAAAAATATTTGGTATATGAAATCGATGTTATTGCTGTATACAAGTGCGCACAAATCTGATTGTTTAAATATGTTAACTACATTGTTGTGTTTTTTATGCAGATGACCACAAAATGGAATCCATGGAAACTTGCAGTACTTTTGTTGAGACCTTACAGTCACTTGAAATAGCTCTGAAGAGCGTAGAAGAGAAAATAAGTGTTCTACTTGATCAGAAGGAGGAACACCTTTCTAAAGAGCTTGAGACAGCTAGAGCAAATGTAAGCTGAACATTTACCAAATATCGTGTCTTACGATTATTCAAAATCTGATAATATAAATCGAATCCATGTGACGTCAGAATCACTTCCACATTTGATATGGAATTATTTTAGGTATAGAGAACGTTAAGTACGCTTTGCCTAGCTTCGTGTTTCAGGGGTCCATCGCATACTTTGTACCTAACACTTTTGTTTTGGTAACGTATAAAGATGCAAATTGTATCCCGATAGCGGCAATGAGGAAAATTAAGGCGAATACCTAAATTTTGTTTTGCCAATATTGGAATTGATAATGATTGCTTTGCTTACGGTTGTGTGTGCCATACATATCTTACATTTGTATGTTCAATTCATTATCACAAATCGGAAATAACAACGTATTATGAATTCACTAGCTAATTGCTAAGCTATTAGCGAGACGTATGCTGCCACACTAGGGTGACTCCCCATTCATTCTAGTTCGTATGTATGTTGTACGTCTCCTCAGTTGTAGAGTCAGCTAATGATGCCATCATCTGAATTAGGTATTATATGACAGAGAGGATACAGTTTTGATGTTCTTCGCACACCTCAAGCAAATATGAGCAGTGTAGTTAGTATTATAATATTACTACTTATTTCTGGGAATTAAGCGTCAAAACCTGTAGGTTTTTGGATTCTATTCACTTGGTAAGAACTGGGCATAGAGCACTATATTCTTTTCAGCATGTAAATACAATATGTACTCAATTGGAAATCATTCCAGCCAAGTCAATCTATGTTTTGGTGTTCCACAAGGCTCTGTTCTTAGCTCCGTTCACTTCATTATATATACACATCATCTATCAAGTGCCATATATCGACAAGCGGTGTCTTCACAACTATGCACCGCACTATATAGTGTGTGATCAGAGTCTACGCCTTTGATGCGGGAGGTCAGGAGATCTAAACTCGTTGAGTTATACGAAAGATCTATAAAATGGTACTAACAGCTGCCTCGCTTAGCAAGATGTTGCTGGTAGGACTGATTCGAATGCCGTCAGGATAATGTGACTGGGTGGGACATCAGGCTGCATGTTAAGTATCGTCAACGTGTATTTGTTTTGTAACTTCATGTGGGTTGTTTTTTAATCTTGAAATTCTAAAGGTTAGGTGCTTTAAAGTGTACATATTAATAATGTTAATATTATTATTAACATAAGTTGTAGTAGTAGCAGGTGTAGTAGTTGTAGTAGTAGTCGTGTATCCTAGGCTTTAACGAGTGGGAAAACTGGCAATCTGGAATAATATTGTACATATATTTAGATGAGGTGTGAAAAATTAAACTATAATTAACAAACATTTTCCACAGAAACTCCGAGATAAGAGGAAGAAAAAAGACTCAGGCAAGGATAAAGCCAGCACTATTGTCAGTAAGTAAACAAAGGTATTCCAGATAAAAAGAATGCATTAAAAGTAATTGAGGCAATCTGAGATTCACGTCATGACAACTATATTTGACAAAACGATAGATAAAGGATCCATTCGGCAATATGTACTGGATATTTCTGGATGCAATCATCTGTCCGGCATGTTATAAATGCACGTTATTATGACTCTAGGATACTAAGGTTAGTAACTGAAATGAGAAAAATCAAAAATGTTTGGTTAAATTCAACAAGTAATTGTTTCACTAGAATATAATATTTAAGAACAACATTACAGTATTGAGTCAATCAAACGAATTTATAAATGATTACTAAGTGATATAGCTAGGTGTCGTTCTAGAATATGACGTCATCGATGTAATTGTTAACGATATACATTCCAGATGTAGTCATATTTATTAAAGCCTGGAAAGTTTATGTAGACCTTTTATACCAAATAGTATCATTTGTATTCTTGCAGTTACGAATGTCAAAATTTATTTCGCTCTCTCCGTGAATGGAATGTGACAGATTTATTTAAAATGTCATACTGGAAACATATTATACATCAATAATGTTGTCACGGCATTCATCAACTCTTGGCATAGGAGATTAAACTGTTTTGGTCACACTGTTCACTTTTATATAGTCGGGGGAGATGAGGGCATGTATCTGGTTTTGGTACCCGAATACATGGTGCACATCAGTTACTTTATCTTTGTTTTATAACGCCTTTCTCCGGCAAATATTGTATTTCGTTTTCAAATAAATATGCCGAGTCAAAGGTGGAATCTACAATTTTAAAATAGTGGTAGATATTATTTGCTCTTATAAGAAACTCTGACAACAAGTGATTATATTCACATAACAGCTATTAGTCTTCACTCATTTTTTGTGTCTGTAGATATACATGTTTCTGGTACAGAATGTTCAATATTCTCAATTCTAAAGATTGATTAAACCAAACTCACTGCATCCCTATTATATGCCATCATTTAAATCGTCACTGTATGGGACATGTACAACTAAGTTAACTAAATGTTCAATATGGTTATCTCGTTCAACACAGGATATTAAGACTTGCATATGGCAAAATTATGTCTGTTGTTTCCTAACAGGACTGCCAATCACGTAAATACACGTGAGTCAGAACGTTTTCGCTAAGCTTTCATTTATACCATACCATATTTCATTTTTTTATTGAGTAGAGATTAGTTATTGCTACTTCACAACCCTTTGACAGTTTATATTTGAAATCGTAAATATAGTTATGGAGATTTTTGTCTGTATCTTCACCCCAAAGAAGTTTCTTTTTCAATAAAGTTAATGATGTCCAAAAATGAATTCAAAACGAATAAAGCATAACGACACTTGAATTGATTCTCTAGCAGCAAGCAAAGATAAATGAACACCTTACATTCAGTATTTTCCTCTATCAAAGAAATAAAACTGAATCAAAATCTTCAAAGTTTGATGCATAATTTCCCATGCTCCTTGCCGTTCAGGTTGAATAGTGAGAAGACTTAAACTGCTAAAATTGCTAATTCCTGCACAATATGATAGAAAATTCTAGACATAACATTTGGTCGTTGATCTGATTGGCAGATTTTAGAGGGCCAAAAAAGTGTAAGAACCTTTACTGGGGGTTTTACGTTGGTCTAAGTGTTAATATTCTACAAAAGATGGTCAAGATTTTACGGTTCCGACTGTCACGTGTCCTGACAAATTGACACAAATGAGATGATTATTAACAAAAGATGTTCTCAATTCACAGAATGAGAACACTTTAAATTGAAGAAGACTTCTCAGATAAAGACAAAATACCCAATAATAAACGATTCCGAGATGATCACGTGTTTGTTAATATTGAAATTCAGATAGGTTGGCATAATCAGTAACAAGTAATACAGACAATTAGGTTATGAATGATTCTTACTTCGCCATAATAACATCAGATTGGGGTTTGTTTGACTCAACACATGCATTAGTTTCAATACATAGTCGTGACCGTTACCACTTAGGTTCAATAACATTTGTAATGGCTCTGTTGTTACATTCCTATTCATTTTGCAATCTTTATCAATCAAAAATAACGTTTCAACTCATCTTAAAATACGTGCGCACAAGAAGAGAGTTATTGTCAGATCTTTCAGAATTTAAATTACTAAATGCTGTTCCAGATTGTAATTCAGCAGTGCTCGTATGAGTCTGAGAAGCTTTTGTATTGTACTAAAATGGGAGGCAGACTTACTACAAATTAAACTGGATGCTCATCATGGTAGGTCTTGAAGTCACTATAGACGCAATTCTTGTAACTGGAAAAGAAGATAATCGCTCGACAAATATTATTCTATTCATTTTCTTTTGCAAAAATGTTTCAGATACATCAATGTTATAATGTTATTAAGAAAATGGAAAAATATCTGAAAAAATAGTCCAAACTGCCCCTCACCTTCCGTCTGCTTGTCTCTGTATACACACACACACACACAATCATATATAGCAATCATCTTTATTCCTTGAGTTATTTTGAGAAGAATATATTTTTGCGTTAAATTGTATGTATTGTCCTGTGATTATTTGCAACGTTTCTAGAAGACAAGACCGATGTGTTTGATTCAAGCTGGTGGGTTCAATTATATGAATGAACGAATAACAACGTAGGCGTGAAGTAACCTAAGGATACTTAATTTGGATTTTCTCTCCTTATATATAATTAATTAATAAATTAATTAAGTATATACCTGATTAATTAATTACTGCTACTACTACTAATATTTCCTGTGTATCTCATTTAGATTTTGTCCAAACGTTGCAGTCCATTGAAGGAGAGCTGATAATATTAGAGGATAAAAGAAAGTGTATTTTGGGAAGGAAGGAAATCCTTCTGCGCCAAGAACTTGCGAAAACCACTGAAAATGAGAAATAAGGACATTCCTAAATACCGAACAAGTGCTTGCAAAAGGGATATGAATTAGCTATATTTGTATTCCTAATACACGTTACATCCATGTTTTCTCTGTTATATGTACATATGTGTCACAACAATAGTGTTCACCCGAAAGAGAATTATATATTTTAGTGGAGTCATAACGCACTTTGTATGGTTAATCTATTCAGTTTCGCATGTGCCGCTGAAAATGTTGTTACTGAAACGCAGCTAATTCAAAGGCTAAAAAGTATATACTTACCTTTCGGTATGATGATAAGATCCAATACCGGCTGGGTCAACTGATAATATCATTGTTACAAGTTTATGCTCTATTCCCTGAAAAAAATATTTTACTATTATATATATCTGTATATCGGTCATGTGAACACATTTGCTTTTCAGGACATAATCCATTTATAACTTGCGCTGGTTGTGCACATGTCTAACGTTGGTGTAGTAGTAACATTTTTTTATATTCAGGGAGTAACTAATGTAATTTTAATATATAATGTTCTGCATGAAAGATCTGTATATATTATTTCAGTTCATACTTGTATATATGAACAAGTAGCGTGATTTGACGATTTGGCTAACACGAAGCTTTTTGAACTTTTATATTTAATCCTGATGTACTATTCTTTAAATAAATATACTTACAAGTTTCTGATAGATGTTCACTCTGTGTATAAATCCATTTTAGATCTGTTCAGAAAAGAGTATATCTTCCTTGTAAATTCGCTGGATTTTAAAGTCATGTTATAAGCAGTTGCTATATTTTTACGGATACATAGGAATAAAGATAGGTATTTCAAGACGTTTGCCGTTTAACATCTAAAAAAATAGTTCCGATACTGATATGATACAGTACTTCAATCAAATATAGTTCAAAATGTTGAATACTTGACGAAATTTGAATTATAATTTGTAAAAGTGTAGGATAAGTAAAATGGCTAGGAATGATGATACATCCCATGGTAGTCTAGTCAACAATGGATGGTTCCTTATAATTTCTCTACCTGGTATTCTATAATTGGGTAAAAACTATCGTGCAAAGTTTCCTGTGACATGATACTTATATGAACAAGTTGTTTGCACCACTGACGCCAGTTAATTGTGTTTGACAAAATATTTTACATATATATTTGTATGAACTACATGCAATTGGTATTGTTTCATTAGATCCAGCATGGTCTTCAATCAGTCCTGATTAATTGGCGCATTTAAGAGAACAAATCTGATGTAGTGAAATGAAAGTTGGTATTTCAGTTTGTATAGATAAGTAGATGACATGATTAGTTTACAACTGATACAAATAGATACTTACGTTTCGTTTGATTTGTTGGCGATTTTGTAACGTTAGATATTTTCGTGAAAACCTTGATAATTCATCTACGCAGACAATACAAAGCCAATTAATTTGATGCATATACATGTTTATATGAATATGCAGACCATCTGACCAGTTCCGTAATTTATATCACGTACTATCGTTTATTTATGTGTTTACATTTGGGGGATTTCTATGCGCTACGGGGTGGTGGGGTGGCGAGGCGTTAGTTGTATTAGATAAACGGCATAAAAAGTATGGAAAGCATGCTTCTTGGCACATGTATATTTTTCACAATGATTTTATTCTATTTTGAATATTCCTAATTTGATCTGGAGTTAATTAAAGTAAAACTCGCGAGAGCTACAGTTACTAATTAGTCGTTCAAAAAGGCAAAATAAATTTGGTTTTCTCGCAAAGAGAATTGTCTACGAATAAACTAAACTTAAATTACTGAACTTTTCATTATATCTAACTTTGTAGAGTATTAAAAGATGAGTACTTCACAAATAATTGGATGCTGTAGCTGCATATTTGGTAGGTGATAACATTTCTCTTAACCTATTGGCATGCGTCTCAATTACTTATTTAAGGCCATATTTTATTTAGTTTGAGGATACTTAGACAGTTATGTTTTTTTACCTTTACTTTATTTTAAACAATTTAATGTTGTTTATGGTAGTTCAATGTGTTACTACAGTTATTTGGGTTACCAAAACTGTGTTCATAAAAATAGATTAGCTACTTGATATGCATTTCCTTATAATATCCAGATTTACGTGGAAATTTTCTTTTGAGTATAACTCAGTCTTGAGGTTTTCTTTATCTTAGAATATACTCAGTACATGGATTGAGAACGACGATGTAATATTGATACAACAAAATGTATATTCTACAATGAACATTTGGTCCGTCTGCAATGTCTATGTGTCTATCAGTCTGTCTCGCCTCATATATTATAATAACTAAAGTAATGTGACTTCTTTGCATGTTTATATATCGGTCTGTCACTGTCTCTCTCTCTATCACATAGGATTTATTATTATATATTAGTAAAAATAAAGTAATGTGACCTGTTTGCATGTCTATATATCGGTCTGTCTCTGTCTCTGTCTCTGTCTCTGTCTCTCTCTCTCTCTCTCTCTCTCTCTCTATCACATAGGATTTAGTATTATATTATATGATATTAGTAAAAATAGGTAATGTGACCTGGCAGCATGTCTTTCTATCGGTCTGTCTCTGTCTGTCTCTCTCTCTCTCTCTCTCTCTCTCTCTATCACATAGGATATTATCTTTATATATTAGTACAACTAAAGTAATGTGACTTGGTTGCATGTCTACCTATCGGTCTGTGTCTGTCTCACTCTATCACATAGGATTTATCATTATGTTATATGATATGAATGTACAACTAAAGTAATGTGACATGTTTGCATGTATATCTATATATCGGTCTATCTCTGTTTCACTCTATCACATAGGATTGATTATTATATTATATATTAGTACAACTAAAGCAATGTGACTTGTTTGCATGTCTATCTGTATATTGGTCTATCTCCGTCTCACTCAATAACATATGATTTATTATTATATTATATTATATTATATATTAGAACATCTAAAGTAATGTGACATGTTTGCATGTCTATTTGTATATCGGTCTATCTCTGTATGTCTCTCTCTATCACAAAGGATTATTGTATTATATTAGAATATATTATACTATATTATATATTAGTACAACTAATGCAATGTGACCTGGTTGTATTTGTAACTTGTACATTATCAGGATAAGACCTTGATGACCGACACGTGACAGCTTATATGTATGTGTTTTGTCTGTTATTAATAGCTAAACAGTGACAAACATCCACGTGAACCTTACTATTTTGTTCAGACTCGGCATCTTACTTAGGCGTCTGTCTAAGGTTGTCTTAGGGTGGGGTGCAGCTGGAGTTTTTGGATCTTTCAGAGTCTTTTCGTGGGAAAAACGTAGCAAGACATGTCGCTATTAGACTTGCAATATTCATTCATGGCACAAACGCCAGAAAGAATCACACCACATAGCGATTTGCTAAATGTGATGTTTATATTATGTAGATGTACTGCCATATATTGAATTGGTCAATAGTGTTTTAGAAATAATGACTATTCATTTGCTAGTTCTTACTAGGTGTGATCAGATTATATATTTATATTATCTGTTTCTTTGAACGTTTAAGTACGTGTAGAAAAATCATATAAAAACCGTTTTCTACACAAGATACTGATATCTAAAATGTTTTGATACTCCTATTATTTACTGAAGTTTATGTTATTAGGTATTGATGAGCCAGTATAAATGTATCGTCCAGAAAGGTTGACAACATTTGGCAGAAATACAAGGCGACTACCTAACTGCATACATGATACAGCTATTTCCATCACTTTTATCAGTTGTATTTCCCATCTTTTCTTTGGTATTATCTCGTATGAAAATAGTGCAAAGATTTAGATGGCTATTTGTATACTTGTGTGACTATTTATATTGTTTATAGCATGCATGGATAAAAACATAATTGAATCTGTCTTAGTAATAGTACCATTCTGCAAATATGTCATTATAATTTAAACAATTATTTAATACTTTAAAAAACGTTTTCTTCTCTATAATATGAATATTATTATTGTGTCGCCTTTAAATAGATGAAATGCACAAATTCATTCTTTGACGAGCCGATATATGAGATTCGGTTCTCTCGACACTTAAATTCATTTTCAAACTAAGGCTTAGTCCATTTTGTTGATGGTTCCATTTCCAAATGTAATGATGCCATACCAATCTATTTGTTACAATCCTCCAATTAGTTGGTTAAGGAGTATAAAAATTCCATCACCTTCACCCACTTTAGTGTGATATAAATAGTAATAAGAAACGTATTACATATATAGTGTATAGCATATGCAGAATATTTGAGCTTAATGCAAAAAAAGCGCAGAATACAAAACGCTTAGCTGGTGATGACAGGTACGACGGTATGTACTTTGAAAGTGAAAAGTCTAAATTCACCGGTACTACGTAAATTAAAGATCTGCAGCCAAATTTGTTAAAGTCAATGCCCAGATGAACAGGTAGCCATATTATGTAGTCAGTCAATTAACTAAGTTTGAGCAAGCTCGCTATAAGCATTTCTACAAAACAAAGTTAAGATTTTTTTGAACATGTTGACCATTGCTCCTAAATAAGACTGGTGCCGCTCAGATATCCAATATGGTAGTGACAATAACCCTCTAGAAAATCGTTTCATCTCTTCTCTTTCGAAAGAGGGGTTTAAATTAGTATGGAGTTTGCATGGCTTTAATATTACATTCATTACTGGTGCCACGGATCCCATTTTAAATCTGGTTATTTCTACTCCTTATAAATTAATTCCATATCAACATTTCACCAGACGAAATATTTGGATGTCTACTTGGTGCTTAATGAAATTGGTGTTGCTGTTTCTTTCTACTTATCCTGACTTGATGGTGAAATCGACATTGGTTGTTCATCAAAATATGTTCTATGATATTCTTGATGCTCAAAAAATTATATCAGGCACGGTTTCAGTACTCAGCAATTTAAAATAAGAAACGGTATTTGATTTGATTCCTGCGAATAATATTTATATTTTAAATTCCTCAAGGGACTCTTGGTTTTTGCTAATAATTGCTTGCAACCATTACGAAGTCCTCACACGTTAAATATTCAATCTTGAATTAAAGATATTTTCTAAGACATCATCACCTGCTTAATTTGTAGCTTTATATATAATTACCATTTACTGGCTATTATTATGTAGTCTAGACAGCCATATATATGTCCTTAGTTATATTTCATGGCTGAAAGCTATACACACTGACCTGATAATACTGGTATTGTGAATTAGCAAAGTGAACTCATGTCTGTCAAACACGTTTCCTTGCTACAGTACGATCACGCTGCGTATACGTTTACTATGTTGATATGTTTTACCTGCAATATATACACAGCTCGAGTTGGAGCAATGGATTTAGATATTTACGGGTCTATCTATTAGATGTATGTAGTGAATATTCAATCAGTTCGGGTTCTTTACAGATCATTTTAAAAAATTCCACACGAAAGTAAACCTAAGTATTCATGGACGTGATAGAAAATTGCATTTCCAAGTATATGTTTAACAAGGTGAATAGACACAAGGGATTGACATAGAAGAACAGAAAGGATGAGATACATAGGATTATGTTTATTACAGTGTTGAAACAATGTACTAGATATAGAACCTCATTAAGACAAATAAACAAATAAGTATAAGTTTTCAAAATTACCAAAACGTCTGACAATATTAAACTACAATGTAAGAGGATAAAGGTATGTGTTATTATACATTCTGGCTGAATGTTGGTCCAGCATTTGAGATTAATGCAACATTTGACCTTTTGGTTATAACTGAAACACATGCATTGACCGTTTAAGTGACTGGGTGAAAGGAGTAGAATGGGCCGGTCCTTTACCTGCATATTGTTAGCCATATTTTATGTTATACTAATTATTAGGGAAGGCTTCCTTGCATCTACGATCTGGAAAAAAATATTTGACTTCTTAGCTTCACTTAACTGGCCAATTAAAATTAACATCTGACCAGTTCCCTCCACTGGTCTCAATCATGCGCCAGTACCTGTGTATCTGCGAAGCTTTTCTTGGTCCATTATGTCATGTTGTCACTCCACTTTTTTCTCTGTCTACCTATTCTTCTACCACCTTGAACACAATTTCTGCTCTTGATCCCTCTTCCATGATTATGTAACCAAGATATTTGAATAGGCCCAATGTTTCCAGTTACTGTCCTCTGACTTTAATCTTGGTTGAGATTTGTTTGCCTCTATTTATCATCAGCTTTGTCTTCTCGGCACTTATCTCCTAGTCAAATCTGGAAGATGTTTCATCCAGGTTCTTCACTAAGGTGGCAACCTCATCTTCACTGCCGGCTAGCCCATCAATATCGTCTGCAAAGCGGAGATTGGTGATGATTTTTCCTCCAGTGATGACTGTCCAACAGTGGTTTTCCAGGACTTCGCGCATGATGCACATTAAGTAGATGTATCAAAGTGTGGGTGACAGGAGACAGCCTTGTCGTACTCCAACTGTAGCCTTGAACCAGTCCCCCACAGAACCTTGAGCAATTACTGCACTGGTATCCTTTTCGTACAGATGCTTGATGGCGTTGGTCAACTTTTGATCCATGTTGCACTTATTCATTGTGGCCCACAATGCCTCATGCCACACATAAAACATATATACTGATAGTTAAAATTGTTATTTGTTTTCTCTAAATCACGTCTGCATTTGTAAAATAAGAAACGTCTGATTACCCTTATAGAGCACCATATACGGAAGCCAGTCATAATTAAACATGCGATGAAATATATCACGCTTTTTACAATGGTTTTTACTTGTTTTCAGGATGGTACTATTGATCATAATGTTTCAATTACTCATCTTTATCAAACATAAGCGTCAAGATAATGCTGGTATTCTGACTTTTGTGTCTTTACTGAAACCATGCCGCAATATCTGACCCTAGGTGATCTTATGCCTGGACTCGCATGTATCCTATGAAGAACGGGCACATATTGTTTGCAAGCAGTAATCCAGCGTATTTTGTTATAGTTATTTCGAATTCGTAGAAGTTTATTTTGTATATTAATATTACAAAGACTGGTGTGTACAAGCCTTATTGTATTGAACGGTAGTATTGAGGAGAGTGCGTGTCAGTTTATGGTTGGATGTCATCAATGTCTTGGGCTCTCACAAAGAGTTGTTTCTTTTCTTGAATATCATTACATCTACTCATATTTCAATCCAATAACATTGATCGCACGATTTCAAGGATATGTATGTATATATGAAGAAACACGTATTACATTGCGTTGGCTATTACCACAACATGTCGTAAATTTGATCATGTTTAAATTGTATTGCCACAACATATTCATTCTGTTCAATGTATTTCAAAACAATTAAGGAAAACTCTAAACATCATGCAGGTTTCAAGTCGGAAGATTTAAACGTTTTTGTTTTTGTGTGTAGTTGGGAGATACGTGTTTTGCAGACATTTATTGTTATTATTTCGTCGTAAGAGGCCACAAATTTTATCTTGCTGTTCATGGACCTTACTCATGTTAAGAAAAGTTTGACTAACATTCCAAGAAGCTGCCTTAACGTGAGCTTTTGTATTATATTGCATAATTTTAACACTATATTGTAAGAGTTAGTAACAATCCAAATGACGCAAAATATTTTTTTAATTTTGTAATTGCATGTGTTGAAGACATTTTACTCTTGAAGACATTTTCATGATTAAATCTTCCTTTAATAAATAATCAATTTACCCTCAGTGATAAACCAAGATAATTTCAAGAACATTCATACTATTTTACTGTCTGTCATTCTTTCAATGTTCAGCAGACGTGTCTCACATGCAAAGAAACAATAGGATGATTATTCAAAATTTTAATTTAACTATTTGGGTACACATAGTTCTGAAAACAGAAATCCACTCACGATAATACTAGAGATACACACTGTAAATTGGTTCAAAACAGTGGGTGTGTTTATTGTCATACATATATTTGCTTAATAAATATTTGGAAAACGTTTCAAAAAGTGGAGTGGTCTTCTTATCAATAGTTACAGTTAACTTTGTTGTTTTCTTGGCCCAAACCTTCTCTTGAGTTTATCGCCGCAGGTAGTATTTGTTCTTACAAGCATGACTCCAATAGTGTGCTCTCCCTGGTGACCATATCAGACTTTGTTTAATTTAGCATCCTTAAGTAGATGCTATGGGAAGATTACTTTCTGTGATCATTGCTACATTAGCACGCGATCATTATGGTTTACTAATCGGACTACCACTATGAATATAAATTACAATGTAACAAATACTGGAACAAGCATTGGATTTATCAGCTAGTCCAGAGCAAAACATAAAATCATTGAATTGTATTAAGTCTTGGAAATGAACGTATGTGATGTGTTTATGGATATATACTAACCGATAACAATGGTTTGTTTGTATAATTCAGATGTACCTTTTGTCGCGCTGTATGTACCATAGCAAAATGTTATATCCTTCACATATTATGAGGATTATCAGGGTTGGCCCATCGGCGCGATTTGTATAAAATACTCGATGACTAAGTTATGATTTAGTCAATGGTACGATAACATATTTTAATGTATCGATTATGGTCATTAAAACGAATACAATTGCAGTATGAATCATAACATGGTTTGGTGAGAATGAAATGATAAGACCTATTTATGTTTTTACATCAAGATAACATGCCAAGGTTCACGTATGAGTTAATCGAATATCACGAGCAAAAACACCAGGATGAGCACGGTGTTACAAGATTACCATTCAACTGTTTGCTGTAGTGTTTCATGATGTTGATAAAATGCCGCACAGAATTGTGCGATTTAATCCCACCCCGCTGTTGATCCGAATGAAGCATATGACGATATTAGGGCACAAATGCCAGGCTGACAAAAATGCTACACAATAAGTTAGTAATGCTGGATACTCAACGCCTACGGTTTTATGCACACCGATTATAGAAAATAAAATGTTTTAGGTCATAGATTTATATTCGAAATTCACCACGTAACCAAGCGAGTTGTTTTCGTGGGTGATCATATCAGTGGGGATGAACTTAACAACTGTTGTCCAATTTTGAATTGACATCGCAGAGCAAAATTTCAAAACGACCTAAGACATGCAAACAACCATTATATATCGGTAATGTAATTACAGAGAGAGAGAGAGAGAGAGAGAGAGAGAGAGAGAGAGAGAGAGAGAGAGAGAGAGAGAGAGAAAGAGAGAGAGAGAGAAGGGGTGGGAGAGAGAGAAGACTGCGTTGTGTATTTTTACATGAAAATAAATGGGGAATCATTGATAACACTGATATCTATTGCGAAGATTTATCTGATTTGATTAATAGAAAAGAAAGCAAGGGATGTATTTATTATACATTAGTTTCTGGTTCATTGCGATATCAAACTGTGTTTCTTTTTATGATATGATTATATGTTGATCACAGCCTTCTCTAAAAACAACTTGCTGTATGGAAGCACATTTGTGTAAGTCTTCCACATTTTTATTTCGCTTCTTAACTTTAAGACCGACTAAGTATCAGTTGTTTCAAAGTTTGTATAAAAGGTGGATATTTGAGAATGGATGTTACAATACGTTAACTTACAAAATAAATACAAAAGTTGTGCAATATAGATACGTATTCATATATCAATTCCTCTACCACGTTCGCGGAAAATATGTCTCTGATCTCAGAAGTATTTAACACACAGCCAACAGTAAGGACAAATTGCTATTTATAATACCAATTTTGAATAAAAATGTATTGGTATAAATAATTCTGTATATAATGACTATCTGAAACCACCATTTTTGTAAACATTTATGTCGTCTGGAAGTATGAGACAATATATGATGCCAATCACTTTTACCAACGTATATATGTCACATGACTTTAGTAGTGGGAATTTCCATAGTTTCGACTAGGTATTTGTGAATATTTTTTCAACATTATTTAGTCAGCTACAACATAATGTAGTTTAGAGCTGATACATTGATCTGTGGATGTTTTTTGTCTAATGACATCATTTGATATTTAGTTATTGCTTTATTCTGCCTTGGTATGAGAGACTACTTGTTTGAATCGTGAAATGCTGAAACTGATTTATACTAGACAACTGTTCCCTAGCATCCCTTAGGTCCATTATGTTTATAAGTACATGGTCTAACTAATTATAATGCAAGCAACACTAATATTTTAATTGTGCCACGTATGACTATCTGAAGAAATAAAAACATGCAATGCATCAGCTTAAAATGCATTTTCAAAATTGATCAATGAGCTTTCCTAATCTAATTAAATAGCATTAAAATTTCTTTTAATTGTACCAACTGAAACATTCCCAACACATTTATACAATATATTGTTTATTTCATTTTTAATTTTGTTTTGATGCAGATGGAAATAAAATAAGTTGATTATTTATGATGTTGTTAAAAAGTGGTGTACATATGATTCTATAAAATGGTATGTCACTCCTTTTATCATATTTAATGTTAGTTACATTATATTTATCACTTTTGTAAATTGAGTTAGAAACATTGCTCCTAGTAAGGTAATCTCATTGTCTTTCCAGTGTATTTGATTACTCTGGCATAATCTATCCTAAGTCACAACTGTAATATCAAATTAGATACCATTAGTGTAGCCAACAGTGCCGCAAAATCCAAGAAAAATAAAATAGACGATCAATGACCTACGTAACAGATTTACTAATCCATCCAGTGCTTAAAGGTATCATTATGATTTTTGAGTGATCGAATATCCTCAATTATTACCTTTTATTTTATTAATAGTGGGACTACCTCTTAATATGTATGTACGTAGAATGTATACATACATATGGAGATAATAGATTTGCTTTCCATCAATGTCGTTGGCTTTGGATGACAGCAGCTATATTGTGTAATGCATGATGTTGTATTATTATGCATAAACCAAGCCATTGTAATAGTCAAAACCAGAGCCCGTTGTTTATTCTATCCAAGTTTGTTAGTATAATCCTTCGCCAAACAACAAGAACTCCATTGGGATATAAATCGTTTACCGAAGAGAGTTGTAAATGAAATTATATTTATATGCGTAAAACATATACAGTTGATTTATTTTAGCTCATCTCTCTCTCTCTCTTTACGCTTTTGTGGCCTCAGTCACTAGAGCGGCCGCCCTCTGATACGAAAGATCGAGAATTCGAATAATAAAAACATCTGCCTCTTTCGATGCTCAACCTTCAGAGGTTAGTGTTAGGAATGGTCAGATTGGTGTAAGCAGTGTTAAGGAGTGGGCCATCACGTTACTTGTCTGCAGCATGATTCCACAGTGCTAGACATGTATATAAACTGTCACACGGCTTACATCGTATCGATATGACTGAAACAGTGTAAGCTAGATAAAGAACCCAATTCACACACATACTCATTACAAATTAAAACTAATAAATACATTAAAAGGTCATTTTTATAAAATGTTTTAAGAGCATATAATAGTGTAACTCTAGTTGTAATATTATAAGAACATGTTATAGTGATAATTGCAACTTCAGAATGTTTGGCGTCTTGAAACTTACTTCCATATATTGCGGTACGAATAAGTTTGAGTGTATTACGTTCTCAATGTTAAGTTTTAACATACACATGATTGATACCAGAAGCAAGTTAAAGATTGACACTGTAAAGCTTTTTGTTTAAAATGGATATACATGCAACATCCATTAGCTTTGTTCTTCTCAACAACAGTCTGACTAATTTCCAAATCGAGATATACAAAGTTTACCTTTCACGTTCTCACATTATTTACATTTGTTTTCTCTATTTGTTTATTCATAGAAACTACGACATGTCACCGAGTCAACTGAATCCGCTTACACCACAATAGACCATAACCTTATAAATAAGTGTGCAACCATGTTTTGGATGTAAGAGTGCTAGATATGAACCGAATATGGCACTGCTATATTACAAGTGAATTAATCTGATTGTTTGAATATGTTGACTACATGATTCTGGTTATGTAGATGACCAGGAAAGGAGAGCAAATGTAAGTTTCGTACGCTTATCCAAAGTCTGATAATATCAGTTGAATCCATTTAACGTTATAATCACGTATGCATGTGGCAAGGAATAATTTTAGTTACGGAGAACATTAAATAAGCTTTGCTACATTTCTCGTTTCAGGTTTCCATCGATCCTTTTAAACGTAACAATTTTGTTTTGGTAACATATAAAGATACAAATTGCATCCCTATGGTGTCAATGGTGAAAATAATGCTAATGGCGAACGTTTGCTTTTCCAATACTGGAATTGATAATGAATGCTTTGCTTACTGTTGTGTGTGAAATTCATATCTTACATTTGTATGTTCAAGTCATTATCCCAAAGTGGAAATAACAACGTTTGGGAAATTCCCTAACTAATTGCTATGCTATACGCGACGTGTATGATATCACACTAGCGTGCACACCTAATCATTCTAATTCTTAGGTAAATTGCACGTTTCCGCAATTTGACAGTCATGGAATGATGCCCTTTTTTGAATTATATATTATGTGAGAGACGATACTGTCTGTAAAAAACCTGTGTGTTATTGGATTAACTTGCTAAGAACTGGACATAGAGCACTAGATTTCTTTCAGCAGATAATAAAATATGTACTCAATTGAAAAACGTTCTAACCCAGTCGATCTATGCCTTGATGTTTCACAAGGCTCTGTTCTCGGCGCAGTTCACTTCATTCTAATTACACATTCTCTATAAAGTGTCATAGATTGACAAACGGAATGGTTACTGTTTCCGCCTCTGATGCTGGATGTCGCGGGCTTGAATCCCTCTGGGTCATATAAAAGATTTATAAAAATGGTACTAAGAGGTGCCTCGCTTGGCGCTCAGCATTAAGAGGCCTGTGGTAGGACTGATTCGAATGGTGTCCGGATAGTGAAACTGGGTGGGACAGTATGCTGCCACACTGCAGGCATCGTAACTATATAACTGAATAAAAAATTGTTAAAGCTATGTTAAAAATATGAATCACACACACATACAAACACACCCACAATTTGCAATTTTATGTTGGTTGATGCCATCAAATCCGTTTGTGTAGTTTTGTACTTTCAAGATTGGACTATGTACTTCTATATGGTTCGCCTCAGTGTCTACTACAGAAACTTTAAAAAATGTTAAAACACTGCTGTTTGAAGCATACTGAAAGCACGAAGAACTAAGTGCACCGCCTGTTATGTAACCCTCATATGATACAGACTCAATCGAAACTAAAAATAAAATGTGTTCACTGTGCTTTATTTTTTTTTACTTAATAATTGATGTCTTAATGTTGGTACACACACCAAACTGAAACTTAGGCTTCTTGTTAGAAACTTCCATTCTTAATTTACCCACTGTTAAAACAAAGACATACTTCAACCTTTTTTGCCTAGCAGTGCCCAGCTACGTGGAACAAATGGTCGAAAAATTAAGACATATGACCACTTTATCCTCATTCAAAATTGCCCTTTAGACTGAACAACTTTGAAGTTGTAGTAGTTTTAGTATATCCTTAGCTTTAAAGAGTGGAAAAAGTGACAGTCTGGGATAATATTAAACAGATATTTATATGAAGTCTGAAACCATAACTTACCAACCTTTGCAAAATTGTCCACAGAAACTCCGAGATAAGAGGAAGAAAAAGAACTCCGACAAGGATAAAGACAGCGCTGTTGTCAGTAAGTAAACAAATGTATCGAATATAACAAAATGCATGCCCGATAAGAACATATAGTACTTTTACATACACGTGTGTGTGTGTTTGTATATATATATATATATATATATATATATATATATATATACTATGTTGGTGTGTGCGAGAGACTGTGTGTATATGTTGTGTGCTTGATATAGAACGAGAGGCAAACATTTTAATTAAAAGTAAACAAGCAATACGAGTTTCACTTCGTGACAAATGTATATCATGAAACGATATAGAATACATTACATACTATGTATATAAATCCTTTAAACTACACCATAGTTCACATCTCAACTATATATTCGATATAAATACGGAGTCTATAGCAGGCATGCAGAACTGTAGTTTTAAATCTTGTTGGATATTAATGTCTTGTCTTTTCTGTCATATTCATGACACTGGTACAATGAGCTCAGCATTCACCATTGCATAATGAATACTGAATAGTAAAGTTCAAAGTGTTTGCTGTTCACACTTCAAAATCAATACTAAACTAATCACTGTTGTTCTTTGTTTCTCTTAATGCCTGACTCAATGACTGACACAAGGAGTCTATTTACTGTCCATACATATGTAATACTCACCAAATTTCAATGTCCATGCGATCATAACCGAATATACGTTTTGCAGATAGTTTACTAGTTATCATTGTAAGACATTTTTACAGATAAGATCAAACATTTCCAGAACAAGGTGTGATAGAAGATGGGCACATAACAGGAAAGCAAATGTTTTTAATATTTAACTGGGTAATATAATGAATCGTTTTGAATATTCATTTTGATTCATATTAATCCTGTACTTTCTAAATTAGAGACATTGAACATACAGCCGACTGGTTATAATTTAACGTGGTAATGTAATTATTTGGAATTACTTCTTATTGGGAGTTTCATATGTAAAAAGCATTATAACTTACTGCTTGCATACTTTATCATATCGCCAGCTTGAACATATTGTCTCAGATATGCTGTTCAAGCAAATTATATCAATGATGCACCGAACCCAATGAATAACATAGAAACAAATGTTCCAGAATGTATTCCAGCAGCCCATCATCCAGTTTAGGTTTATTTTCATATGGCCTGGCCACGATAGCCTGTACTGAAGTTACGCACAAACTTGCATGCTACTTTGTATTCCTTTTAACACTTTGATTTGTCTGTCTGACCAAGTCATGTTATATTTCAATAAGAATTTTGCGACGAAATATATATCTTCTCGACTTGACACGGCTAGTACCCTTAATATGATTTGTAACGCTTATAATTTAGTTTTCGGTAAAACTAGTAAACTGGCCTCGAAATGTATTTAACTATATCTGCTTAATTTAAACTGTTTATAAACCCTGACATGAACGGTTACCGCTCGCTCCAGGGCAACAAGCTTGAGACAAAAAAGGTTTAAAGTAAGTCGGGCATTTTTGATTTTCATTCTTGTACTTGTGATTTAGTACGTATTTAAATTTGATTTCGTCAAACATGATTGAGCCAGTTGTATTTGAATCGTGAGATGTGTTAGGTTATACTGTTTTATTTGCCGCTGTACCTTAGTTATTAGTTGTTGATGATATGATTTTGCTCGTTACATATGTGCCTATACAAAACGGGAAATGGGATCGTTTTCTGCAGTTATACTGATCGTATTATCCTTTCACCCATTATGACTCAATTTCCTACGCTATGAACATAGAAGCAGAGGTTTGCTTTTCAAACGATTTATTAGTTAGCAGTTATATATGTTAGCGACACATTTTCCAACTAACCAAAGGAAATTAGAGTAAATTCCATGACGACTTCTTCAGCATCAATGCTCTGTTTGTGACATTTAAGCACGTTGTTAAAGACAATCCGAATCTACAGGCATATGTTTTATCAGTTATTGCACGAACAAAGATTTTGTACCTTTGAAAACGGTTTTATGCAAGATGGTGGACCTATTGCCATCAGAAACAACGGTTTCGAAAATTTTATGTAGGCACTTGTGATAGCAGGTGATCACAATAAACAGTTTTAGTAAAAAGTTTGTTTCACTCGTCATGTGTTTGTAGGTACATCGTTGTAATTTACCTAAATGTGACATTATGTCACGAATCCAGTTATGATCAGTTCGGATTTGGCTTATTCAAAAATATTTGACTATTCGAATATTCGAATGTGCGTCCATATTTGGTCTTTCTTACGCAACCTTCTTAGTGTCATTCATTGATTTAGATTCATCGTGTATTTTATCAGTTCCACATTGTAACAGAATTGTTACCGAGTTTATGGTGGATTAAATGAACACAAACAATATGTGAAAGATAATGTAAATTTATGAAATAAATTATTAATGAAAAATAATAATGTATCAACACAATAACTCATGCATTCAACCCACAATCTTGCTTCACAACTATTCGCAATTCAACAATAAATTAAATATTAGTACAAAATAAAACACAGATACAAAGGAATCTCTTGGACTATACACAGATCCAAGGAACCTTTACAAAAGTTATATTACCACTATACAGAGATCCAAGGAACCTTTACAAAAGTTATATTACCGCAAGTATAAATTGCGATAATAAATACAAACATCAAACTATCGCACGTACGGATTGCGACAACTAGCACGAACATATACATGCATTTAATCAAGTTGCTAGCTTTTATTGAGATTCATGTAATCCCTTGAAATACTACTGTGATTTGAAGTAACTATGTGTAAATACAACAATGTATTCAATTGTACTACAATTGCAACACACACACATGTGTCTCGACCCTGTATAACCGTACGATTCACCAACTATTGAATCGCCGACCAGCTTCCCCGAATACCTAGGGTTGACCAATACTTTTATCGGCCGTTTGCCCTTCACGGATCCACCACAGTTATACGTACAGACAGCATACAGCATCTACTAGAACCAACGTTCCCAAATACCTAGATGCCACCCCGGATGTTTACACCTCTAGACAGCTCCGACACTCAGACTTCTGGATTTCCGGATATTTACACATCAAGACAGATGTAGACGGACAGACAATCCGACAGACAGACAGTCAGATACCTCAATTTGATCTCACAATCAAATGGCACAATTAATCACATTCAGCTAAAATTCAGAGACATTCAGAGACGTTCAGCTACAATCAGCAACAATATCAGAGATGTTCCGCTACAATATCAGAGATGCTCCGCTACAATATAAGCTACAATAAAGAGACCAAACTAATAATAGTTTTTTTTCTAAAACAATCTACAAGTTAGATTACGCTATTGCATTTAAAGTCTAATAGTGACTAGTAATTCCAAATATTCCACGTTTAAATCTGCATTATAATAAAGGCATCATTACATGAAATGATAAACTGAATAAAATTCACAATAAAACGAAATATAAATTTAACACTCACCCCTTTGGCTGGAGAAAGAATGACGAGCTATCTTTCCTGTGATAAGATACTTTTGGTCCAGTAATATTCTCAGAAATATTCTGCCTTATATATCCTCAAATAGGTGAGCAGAATTCACGACAAAATTACCGTGCACCCCGTGATTCTAATGTTCCTGACTTCAAGTGATTCTAAGTCAGGCACATGCAAATCGTTACACGCCGCTTACCTTGGAAAAAAACACTTATTCACCCCAGGGAACGCATGTACGACGAAACAAAAAAAAATGGTGAAATTAGTTTGTAATTCAAGAAGAAACAAATTTAATTTTCTCCTAATTCTGTGACACACATTCCACTTTTTGCAAGGAAATTAAAACGATGATGTCAATGCAAGGTTTAAATGGAATATAGGTTACGTTAGTAAACAAACCAACACGTTTACTTAGAGCATTGACTTTCAATTAAACATTTTAACTTGGGTTGGTAAAAGAAATAAATGTTTTAAAAACATATTTGTGTTTGGATACTTGTAGAATATATGCAAATGGAGAAATTAAAACTGAATATGCAGCACAAAGGACTTACAATTGCGATTAAAGCAGAGAAAACACCAATTAAAAGACAATATAATTAACACTGCAAATAGTAGTTGTATACAATATTGATGTATATACAAGGTGTGTAACATCACTAAATATAAAGGTTTGAGTTACTATGAAACATTTATCATATCATTTCTGAATCATTGAGCTTCTAGTGGTGTCCTGTGGTTTGTCTCTTTCTGAACAACATACACAATGTTTGTATTGCTAAAATACATGTTATGTGATATCCAGTGAAAACAAGTAAAACATATTCGAAGAGATATACTGGTAAAATTGATATATCCATGATGGCTAAATTCATGTTTGCGATGATTTTAAAAATTACATGACAAAACTCGAATCTCATAGTAGTGAAACATACATTAACGGAATAGCTGTATTGCATGCTCAGTTCGAAAATGTTTAAAGGAAAAATGTAGGAGAGGTTTGAAAAAAACGGTTGAGAAACGTTGATGAAAAGGTCAAATGAATCCGATTGTGTTATTGCACATGATACACCATCAAGACAAGGGGACTCTCCTTTGCCGCATAATTGTTCTTCAATTTATTTGTTTTCATACTCTGTATTCGCAGTACGTACTGCCACAGTTGTAGTCTTTGGAAAAGTGTTCCCTACAAAACTGGTATTGATCGAAAGGTTAAATACGAGAGCATACTATGTGTTTTATTATGATTTATTAACGTAGCTTATACAGTTTCAGTCAGATTGATACGATATTTGCTATATTTCAATTTATTGTGATGTCTAACACTGGAACATCATGGCGCATGCATGTATCATGATGTCCCACCCAGACACATTATCCTGACACCATGTCGACCAGTCATAACACTGGTCTCTTAATGCCTAGCGAGGTTGCTATTAGTACCAATTTTGTAAGTCTTTGGTATGACTCATCAGGGACTCGAACCCACTACTTCCCGCTTCCGAGTCGGACGCTCTAAACACTAGACCACCAGAGCTGTCCGAGTGTATTCTAGTAGTTCGATTTCTGGAAATTGTTATTGTATCATATTTTGTTTTCCACCCATCTTTCTGTCTACATTAAAAACGAATAAAGATACTGTTAACACCAAAAACATAATCCTGTTTCAAGTTTTAACCATCTTTGCAATGTTGAATCCGTAAAACAATGTTCTCATCTATGTTAGGACCTTTATATCCTAACAATAATGGCTCTATGAAATTTGTATTTGCTGTTCGTTGGAAAACTTAAGTCCTGTCACGGTGGGAAAAACCAAAGTGAGTTAATTTGCGATGAGCTTGAGTAGCTGTTTATAACGATAGCAGTCGCTGAAAATTATCTTTATAAATCATCCACCAGAAGTACCAGGAGTGCGTATGTATGTATGTATGTATGTATGTATGTATGTATGTATGTATGTATGTATGTATGTATGTATGTATGTATGTATGTATGTATGTATATATGTATGTATGTATGTATGTATGTATGTATGTATGTGTGTAAAGACAGTTGTGAAGGTACTAGCTAGTTAACAAATGCATGATATGAGCTATATTGGTATATATGTATTTTAGAAATTTGGATTATTATATATTTATATATGCATGTTTCCATGTATACATGCATGTGTGTACATATGCGTATGTATATTGATTGGTAGGCAAATAATTATAATAATAATGAGGACTTTGTATAGCGCCTAATCTTACGAAGCTCTAAGCGCTTTACACCATCAATAATGATATGACTTCAGTACAGAACAACAAATGACAAAAACAATGAAATTGGAAAACATAAAAATATGCTGAAAACATATAAGATTCAACACATGATTAGGTCTTTAAGTTTGTCCCTGCAGTCTAAACAGGTGAGGCTAAGAGCACTCTTAAAAGGGACCACTGTGTCTTTGTGTCTAATTTCAATGGGCAATTCGTTCCGCGTCGCCTGGCCCTGGTGTGCAAACGAACGTTGTCCATATGACTTTGTTTTCACCTTGGGAACAATGAGTATATGATTATCAGAAGAAGAGCGTAAGGATCTAGCTGGTGTATACACATGGGTGAGACTGGATAGGTATGTTGGACTGGAGTCTGGCATTGAAACATAACACAGAGAACAAATTTTGTGTTTGATTCTGTATCGAATTGATAGCCAATGTAGGGTACAGAGCAGTGGTGAGGTGTGCTCTGATCGAGGTACTCTAAATATGATCCGTACAGCTGTGTTTTGAACTTTGTGAAGTTTCTGGAGTAAATATTGTGACGAACAAGACAGAATTGAGTTACAATAGTCCAGTCTTGAAAGTACTAATGAACACACAAGTGTTTTAGTGGCATCAACTGAAAGATATTTACAAACGGAACTCATGCGTCTCAATTCAAGATATGCAGCCTTGCATATGTTCATGACAAGTTGGTGCAATGTGAGAATACTGTCTAGAGTAACGCCTAGGTTCCGTACTGACTGTGATAATTTAATGTTAGTGTTGCTGATATTTATTGTCTGAGGTAAAGGATGTGAATGAGAAAGTCTTTGTGTTGTGATCAGAATAGCCTCAGCTTTATCATCATTTATCTGCAGCTTGTTACATGTCATCCATGATTTCACAGCAGAAATGCACTTCTCTACTCCATGGATGGTAGCATCAACTTCAGTTGGGTGGCTAGACTCGTATATTTGTGTGCCATCAGCATACAATTGGTGAGACACTGGGTGATGAACTATGACACTTGAGAGCGGTTGAGTATACAGAATGAAGAGAACACGTCCAAGAACAGATCCCTGTGGAACACCACAACATACGTCAACTGGGCTGGAGTGTATTCCATTTGCAGATATAATTTGTGTCCTGTTGACTAAGTAGGACTTGAACCACTGTAGGGTTATATTATCAATGCCAAATAGATGCTGGAGACGGTAAAGTAATATATCATGGTCTATTGTGTCAAATGCTGCATATAAATCCAGGAGAGTGAGGACTGTAATCTTTCCACTATCCAAAGACGAATGTCACTAAATACTTTCAGAAAAGTAGTTTCCATACTGTGGCAAGGGCGATATGCAGACTGTACATTGCTAAAAAGACTGTTTGAATTCAAATGACATATAAGCTGAGTTAGAACAACCTTTTCTAAATTTTTTTATATGAATGGGAGATTAGAAACTGCGCGGTAGTTCTTTAAATCATTATGGTCCAGTGTTGGTTTCTTCAGCAGTGGCTTTACGATGGCAGTTTTGAAAAATAATAGGAATTCCCCTGATGAGAGAGATATATTAATAACATCAGTTAGTGAAGGCAATATTGGGACAATATGAGGTAAACACCGAAGCATGTATGTATGTAGGTAGGATGATAAGTAGGTAGCTAGACAGGTGTACATTATGTATGTATGGATCTTAATATATTCTCTTCGACCTCTCATGATTCAATGGTCTAAAAGGTCAAGTATGAAAGTTCTGTTTTGTAGAGATAAGAAAGTGCGTATTTCGCATCTATTTGATTTTTAGTGCATGCGTTAGATATATGTCATCAATATAGTTAGGTATACATGTTAATGTCAATTAGTAACTGATTAGTAACTAGCTGAGCCAATTTAAATCCACTTATAATGAGATTCACACTAGTCAAATATATTATGAATCATTGTACAGAAAAATGAAGAACAATACAGGCAATAAAGAGTAAAATATAACATCAACAAATAAGGATCAACATGCATACTTGATATTCGTGTTAGTTAGGTTATGTAGGTTCCACTCTATTTAGTAGCACTTGACATGCTATATATGAGTTGGTAGAGGCAGAACGCGGGAATAATAACTTACGTGACTTGGTAGAGGGACATACTTTTATATATGAAAGATTTCTGATGTAGCATGTGTTCACTTCATTGCGATGATTATTTTAATATATATTATTGGAGCAATAATACGCATATATAAACATTTTAGCTGATATACGTAGTTGATTCTAGATCAATTATGAATATCCACATATTAATCATTAGTGAAGTATGAAAATAAATATACAAGTATTAATAATGCTCTTTTTCTAAATGAATTTAATATGTTACACATTTCATTCACAATCTTTTCTAAATTTTGTTCCCCCTCCCCTCTCATGCATAACGGACAAATTACGCAGAAATGTAGAGTCAGAGAGGAAAGGAATTTGTGCTGGACTAAAACCTTGAAATAGAAGTTACAACATGTGACCAACACAAATATCATCATCATCAGTCTCTTGACCTAGTGTGGCTGTTGAGGCACTGTCCTGCTGGACATCGGACCAGTCAGTTCCCTACACTTGTCTCGCAACACAAACGTGGTTCGTCGTAATGTTGCGTGTACCTTTTGCTTGGGAAATATCTACAGTGTTTATACATGATACAAGGTTGCAAAAACTATTCAGCGTTGTACAGTAAATTCTTCGATTACGTGGTACACATCTTGTGATTTATTCAATGTGCTGTTGTTCTTGCTTGTTAAATATACTATATTGCTATACTAATTGATGCTTATTAATTAAATATAAAGAATTTTCAACTCTCTCTCTCTCTCTCTCTCTATCTCACTCTCTCTCTCTCTCTCTCTCTCTCTCTGTCTCTCTCTCTCTCTCTCTCTATCTCTCTCTCTCTCTCTCTCTCTCTCTCTCTCTCTCTCTCTCTCTCTCTGTCTGGACCATCATAGCGAAATACGGGCAAACATCTATGAAATGATGAATTTAGTGGTTCTCTTTTATATCATTTAACGATATCTCTGCAGTTAGGAATGATAGTAAAACTTAACTCAAACCAACCAAAGCGAATGAGAGAGAGAGAGAGAGAGAGAGAGAGAGAGAGAGAGAGAGAGAGGTCAAACAGACCAGAGACAGAAACAGACAGAGCGAGTTTATGGTCGCTTTTACTGTTACTAAAATGGAATAATGACTTAGATCAACTGTAAATATATTAAATTGTTTTAAGTACTTCTTCTTCTACTCATTTCGGTTAGGTTATATTCCACATTCATTTACATGAGCCTGGTGCTTAGCGTTCATGTGAATGTCATAGCCAGCGAAGTGTTTTCAGTGCTGTACTTTTATTACTAAAACCATATTTCATGTTTAAATCATAAATGTGTATTATATTGATTTAATAATTTTGAAGAAAAAAAGAAACTAAGACAAGAAAATAATCAGCTTATCAATATGCAAAGGTGATTGTAAATAGCCACAAAAGGCATAGAACTACATTTTGTAGCGGACACACATGGATGTAAGGACATCATTTTTTAAGTCAATACACAGCTGTCTGTTTTAAATCTGAACTCTGTTCAAATTGGTAAATATATAAATAAATACAGTATGTACGCTCTATCAATGATATACCACTCAGTGTATACATTTGTAATTAAAAAGCAACTCGGGTTAGCCACGTTTCATTTTAATGAAAAATCTATACGTATCGTGGTATATCATTGATACAGCGTGTATACTACACACACACACACACACACACACACACACACACATCTATCTATCTATCTATCTATCTATCTATCTATCTATCTATCTCTCTCTCTCTCTCTCTGTATATATATATATATATATATATATATATATATATATATATATATATATATATATATATATATATATATATATATATATATATATATATATATATATATGCGTGTGTGTGTATTGCAAACAGATAAATGGACATATAGGGCTCATTACCAAAATTGAATTCGTTAAACTTTAAGAAAATGTCTTCCCACGTAAAACTTCCTGTTTGAAATGAGCCAAAATAAGAGAGCTCGCCAAGTTTGCTTTCTAGTTTACAAGTAGGAATATAGTTATAAGGCAGTGACCACAAATAATACACTTAAGAGGATGGGGTGCAGTTTTACTTCCCTGTTAGATGACTTGAGTGATCAAGTTCACACGTATAGTCGTTACTATTTTGACAAGCTCCCAACTAAATGCATGAAGAGAAAAGAGAAACTACACAGACAACTAAATTGTGAACAAGAATGAGCAACCAACGTCTATTTCACGTGACATTTTCTGTCGTCCTTCATCTTAGACTAGGTCGGTCTATACCATGATATATATTGCAACTTCTATAAGACGCATATGACTGATCTTGAATTGTCAAAAGGTTCGATCAGCACAGTTGTACGCACTTTTGTATTTGAGTTCCCATCATTTTCAAAAACTGCCAATGTAAAGATTTTGCTGCAAGAAACAACAGTCGACCTTGACCATTTAAGAAACTACCACCAAGTTTCTAATATTCCGTTCATATACAAAAACTTAAAAATATTGTTATAACTCAATTTGTATCACATCTGAATTCAGTCTTTATAGAAATGTACACTCTTCATATCGCACTTGCCACAGTCCTAAAACTACTCTTCTGAAAGTAGTTAATGCTATTTGCTTTATATGCAGCATTTGACCCAATGTTCTATATTATATTACTTCACCGTCTATAGCATGAATATGGCATTGTTATGACAGCCTTACTGTGGCTCAAGTTCTACTTAGCCCCTCAAATGTCATATATAAACATTCAAGTGTCACACCAATGTTACGCGGATGACATCCGAGTATACAAATCTTAGCCCCCAGCGGAAGCTCATGCTAACATCAAAGGAGCATATGGGCTCATTTCTGATGTGAAATGATGGATGACATGTAACAAGCTGCATGTGAATGATAATATAACTCAGACCATTCTAATTATAACACAAAAAATGTCGTATTCACATCCTTTACTTCAAACAATAAATATCAGCAAAGTTACACCAACATTAAATTCACAGTCAGTACGAAACATAGGCGTTACTCTAGACGCACCAGGAACATATGCAATGCCGCATTTCTTCAATTTACTGAGGACGATATAAAGTTATTAAAACAATTTCAATTAATAAAACCTAAAGTCATTTCTGCTTTTGGTAATTTTGCTGCTAAATGTTATCATTCACGAGTTATTTTTTAAAAGCCGTATATATTGCAAAACAATTTTCGATGAAGACAATCGGTGTTATTTCTGATTAGGCTACTTGCGCTGTTGTTC
Source organism: Unio pictorum (assembly GCA_030141615.1). NCBI lineage: Eukaryota > Metazoa > Mollusca > Bivalvia > Unionida > Unionidae > Unio > Unio pictorum. Next base: position 1,098,872 of record JARLTB010000108.1, read on the forward strand.
ATCTCGCCGGGAAGGCATTTTCTACAGTCAAAGATAGATTAGCAAGATTAATACGTAAACCTCAAACACCTAAAGCGATCTAATCTGTAAAAGTACCCAGTACTGAAGTCATGCCTGCAAATATCATTAAATTAGTAAATCAAACTGTAAATAAAAAAATTAGCAGAGTTGGCTTAACTATATGAGGCACAGCGAACAAAATACAGTAGTGCACATTTGGAAGCAGGAAGTGGTCTTCGTTTTGGACAATAATCAATTATAATAAAATATTTGAATATGTGTCCGATCCCGCATTTTATATACATGAAAAAGTCGCGAGAGATACATCTCACCGTGATTATCAATAGTATTCATATGAAGCGAAGTCTCCTGATTATCGGGGGAAAATTGAACTTCAAATTCAATATGGTAGTAGATATTTCCTACCTTCTGAGCGGTTTATCGAAATTACAGGTCCAATTTTAACGGCTGATGATACCGGTTATAGAGAAACTTTTCAGGTTGGTTTTTTAATATCTGGATGATGGCTCTATTTAACAGTGCTAGGTATTTTATTGACAGAACACAAATTGAGGGGATTCATGAAAATGTTGATATCGCGACACGATCGTTCGATGATTATACTAGAAAAATTGGCCCGTCGATGATGTTTGCAAAAGATCGAATTGATCACTCAGATAGCAGATATGGAGTGATGGGTAAGGTGAGAAATGCTGCTGGGAATGCAGAAGAAGATGCAGTTTTATCGAATAGCGCAAATTACTATATAGGATTTGGAACGCGTAGAGCAATGTTAAATGATGTCAGAAGATAATTTTCTTGCCTGTTTTCACTTTGTCATATTTTTGGATGTTAAAAGGGTTAGATTTGGTGCAAAACATTCTGTTGTAATCAGTAGAAAACCTTATGATAATGACGCAATCTGGAGACAAAATGCAGTTGCAGATGGTAATGTAATGTTAACAAAACTCTCATTGTGGATGACTGCAATGACTCCATCAATTACTGTAGAAATCGGGTGGTAAATCACTGATATCGTGGTTCACATCTAGTGCTCCTGGTCAGGGTCCACGATTATTCGCATGGCAGATATCAACATAACATGGATTGTCAGCTCTGAGACATGTTTTCGTCGCGTTTCTAGATAATGCCAGAATAGATAACCAGGAGAGAAATCCCATGGTGTTTTGATAATATTAATATTTGACAGGTTTCCTGAAAAATTACGCACATCAAGTACCATCTGAATTTATCTTATTAGATTTTGCATATAATAACGTTGCACGTCCGTATCATCGTTTGATGACATATTTAGGACACGATTTATTGATACTGGGTTGTCAATATCTCAACGTAATTTTACAACATTATATCCAAATTTATTATTTTCCACTGGTACATCTAGATTTATATCGACAAACTACTATTGATGCAAGATTTCAAGCTAATATTGGTACTTACCCCGTTGTTAATTTAGAGTAATTATTGTCGTTCTCAGCGACACATCGATGATACTTGAAGATTCCGGTGGAAGAATGAAAGTAGTTGACGCATCAGTAGAAAACATGTAGACAATTAGATCAATCTCGTATTAAACAAAATGTCATACACTCATGTTGATGTCATTCTGACTCAAGGTAAGGCAAAGACATTACAATCAAAAAACGCGAGCACATGTGGGGCAAAAATAATTTGTAAGGGAGATCAGATTTCTAACGGTGGACCAAATAAACTATCGTTGACTAAAACTCAGCTTAACCATTTCAATAAAGCGTTAAAAGCAAACACTGGTGTTCAATTTGAGTTTCTTCCCTCCATGGTAAAATATATGGTTATATCAGGCGAATATTTCGCTTCCTTGCCGCTATTCCAGCGTTGCTTGCTGCTGCCGCTTTCGCAGTTGACAAAGCTGTCGCGTTAGGTGCTGTTGGAATGGCACTAAAGAAAGCTACAGGGCGCAGATATACAAAAAAGGAAAACGGTCTAAGACTACCAGACAGTCGTTTTACGAGATACGAAGCCGGCTGTAGACTCCTAGTAAGCGTTTATTCATAACGCCGTTGTCAAATTTTGATTTTATGGAAGCTGCAAAAAATATAATATAAAACATTTCGTAGGTGATTTTATGCGAGATCAATTACCACAACAACCATCCAATACTGAAACCGGCATCATTAATCTCGATAATAACACCGGACCTGGAACTCACTGGGTTGCATACGCGATCGACCCGCGTGGAATTATTTATTTTGACTCTTACGGGCTAGCACCAACTAAATAATTTACAAAATATATAGCGCGATTACCTCAACAGGTAAAGATTTGATATTCAATGTTACCAACGTAAATGACCGATCCGCCGATATGTGGTCAAGAGGTAATTAATGTTCTCGAAGCTATATCAACAACGACCGCACCGCCTCATACAATCGTGCATGAATATACCAGCGATAACGTTTTAAAGAGATCTTAAATGTATAATGATAGATATTTGGGGAAGATCTCTCGAGGAAAAAACCCTGGCGGAGTTTCACTTGAAGTTGTAAAGAAACTTATCAACGACGATATGTCTGAAAAATTAAACCAGGTAGATATATCACCGGACAAAATTGTTGTATTTCAAGATAGACAGGGTAAATTCAAAATGAGTAATGTTTCCTTGAAGGATATTTTACTTAAACCGAATGATGTAATAGAAAATTTTATCGCGTCGTTCGATTCCGATGCAAGGATTAAACCTGTTGTTTTTTTTTCAACCGTGGAAGATTAACTACCAATGCTACGATCCGAATATGATACTCACGTCCGCGCGTTTGATGTTGTTTCCAGAAATTTCAGAACGATTAATACGGCCGTAGTAAACTTTATGGGAAATCCACCAGTGGTTTCTATGAAATTCATCGATATTAAAAACATTGTTGATAAAGTAACTAACGTTGAGCACCGAATATAAAACAACCGATGTTAAACTAACAATGCTACGTTCTGAATATGATGATCATATAATTTGCAGGTCTCCGCAGAAATGTTTGAAATGTTGATAATACCAAAAACGCGTTTTTGGTAAACAACTATTAGTCCCTATAAAACTCGCTGTATTAAAACAGCCATCGATACGATTAAATAAAATCCATGATGATATCGTCGCTGATTTTCGTGATATCGATGCATGACTCGATAAGGTTCAAATCTCCCACGATACAAATCTCAATAACGTGTATTCGATACATCATGGATCTTTCGCTTAGACACCTACAAATACCATTATTGATGTTACCGCGGAGGTCAAAGGTATATATATATATATATATATATATATATATATATATATATATATATATATATATATATATATATATATATATATATAGTGTAACCTTGGTTTCACCAATGCAGTTGAAAATATCATCAAGCACGTCTAACTGTTAATATTATTATCGCGGTAATAGAAAAAGGATCTACTGAACTATTCACTATTCAGGATAACTTCGGCCGATAATAAATTAGTTCGAGCGTCGATTACGTGGTATGTAGAATTTGTAATTGATTTAAGTAAACAATATAAGTAGATAATAACCACCCAGCAGTATCGATACTGATTAACAATCTACATATCTTTCCAAGGAATGTTATGACATCGTGGATATCGACAATGACATTCAGCGTAAAAAAGACCTCTCACAGCTGTAGAATCAAAAATCGCTGTAATAATTCATGAACCATCATGCATGCATGTATGTATGTATGTATGTATGTATGTATGTATGTATGTATGTATGTATGTATGTATGTATGTATGTATGTATGTATGTATGTATGTATGTATGTATGTATGTATGTATGTATGTATGTATGTATGTACATAATCATTTCACTCGCAATCACATCAAAATGTAGTCTTATACAAAATATACATTGTTATCAAATATTTAGCAGAAGAAGAACATCAAAGAATGAGGAGTAGACATACTATAGAACGAAAGAGCATGACACATTTTATGGCATTTAATATATATATATATATATATATATATATATATATATATATAATTCTATATAAGAAGAACATGTAAGCTATGGTTTCAAATCAAGACTGATTTAAGAAATAAAATGAATGAATATAGACAGAAAAGAAAAATTACATGCTACATCATATATATATATATATATATATATATATATATATATATATATATATATATATATATATATATATATATATCCATATATTGAAGATATTTTAATGTGAGACCTGCCTTCGTGATATCCACCCACACCGTTTATTCGGGGTTTTACAAATTACTGACTGTATAGTTAAAGTTACCCATCTAATGCAAAATGGCAATGTAGGAAAATAACGATAAGACATTGTATGGAAATTGCAATATATTTTTTGCAATATATAGTATTAACATGCACATAACATGGGTCTATGTTATAGCCTTGCATGCACCAAGAAATCATAGATCGCGTAAATCAAGTTTCAAAAAATAATCTAAATAGAATTTAACTAAAATGATATTTGTTTATGTTTCGTGTATAAACAAGTTTGATGCTTTTGATATGTACACCTAAGAAATTTACAATTGTTCATTTGTTTTTGTGTGGCTTCGATTGTTAGCTTTGCCGAGGAAAACCGACAAAATATTATACTAAAACCCAGACTTAGCAATTTTTTGATGGAACCACATCGCTGTATACATTAATTTAATTTAGCCTTGACTGCCATTTGTATTCAATTGTATATCAAGTTGTCATAAGGAGTCTCTCTCTCTCTCTCTCTCTCTCTCTCTCTCTCTCTCTCTCTCTCTCTCTCTCTCTCTATCTCTATCTCTCTCTCTCTCTCTCTCTCTCTCTCTCTCAGGCAGTTAACCAAAAGCTCTCAAAACCGAAATATTTTGTGTCCACGGGGTTTGAATTCTGACTGTTACTACTCAATGTCCTTGAGATGAAAGCAAACGTTATAATAGTTTACTTATCTAGCCATAAAATGTGTCATTTGTAGGCATAAATTAACACATTAATGATAAATTTAGACCAAGCTAAAACATCTTTTTAATAAGACACCAACACTTTTTTCTGCGTCAACTGGTTCCTCGTTGAACATTTTAGATTGTATTGGATCTTGCAATACTAGGAATTAACTGAAAACAATTTCTAGTTTAAAAATTCATTGGTTTGGATGATGAAACGTTTCGGGGGAAACTAGTTGCTAGAAAAGCTCGAACATATTAAAAAAATAAGTAATGTATCATATAGGGTTGTTTAGTTTTTACTAATTATGATATTTTGCTATCAAAATCTGTTGTGCTCTAACTTCGCATCATTTCGTTCAATCAACAGTCAAATATGATGCAAATATAAACGGTAGAAAGGTTATTGTGCTATTATTCAAAAACATGGGTGACGGACATGTTAACAGTAGTATCCCTAATCATGAGTATGTATATTGTTTCTTCATTCAGTTTAAATCATCATTCTGCTCTACACTATTATTTACAAGTTAATGGCAAGTTTCGTTTCCTTCCATTCATTAACATTCACCTGTATTAGAAAAGTATCGAATGTGCGTAAGTTTCTAAGGTACTTTTGAAAATATAAATCACAAGGTCTCTTCTGTCTGTTCTGACAACCACCAAACAAGATACTGTAATAAGTTTCTTGGCATTACAAAATGTACCCAGTAGCCTGAGGTATCAATATAAATAAGCAAGGAATTCACACGAAAGCATGTCACGTGTGATGGGAAGTTTAGTTGTTCTTCGTCCATGTGTGGGATTTGCCCATCTGTCGGTATACCTAACGTTCCTAGTACAGGCGGTATCTTTTCCAGTAGTGTTCTTGGCACTAAAGCTATTGATATTCAGATTGATCCACCTTGAATCGCTTTCGATGTGAATAATCATGTTATTTGTGCCACTGACAGATCGATTATTAACGGACTTTTTTGTATTTTGTTTATCAAACGTTGTGTTAGAAGTACTTTTGTTGGAACGCTATGCGTTTTAAAATCTATCTTTAGTGAAACTGTGTCTCGTTTAGATATTGCTAATGCTAGTGTTTGTATTTGTACCTGTGACAAATTAATTTCAGGCATAATATATTTCTTTATAACTTTTATAAGATTTAAATTGAATGTCTTTTAACATTTAACACTTGCAATTCTAGAGGTCTACATTTTGACGGTCATTTTACCTCCTACAGCGTCAATTTGTATGCATCTGTCAGATGTTACAAGCGCGTATGCACACTATGCATCAGCCGATGCTTCTCATAACGTCCATGTTACGTCTATATTAGCGATTGATCTAAAAGCTGGTTAGCTGTGTTTACTGACGTCAAAATAAAATATCTGGACACATATTTTTGCATCGCCTCCATCAGATACATATACACACGAGATCAAATTGTGTTAGCATCATCTGGAACTTTGCACTTTGATAGATCATCCAGATCAGATATCAGCGTTATCAAAACCAAAACTATTGTGTAGTTGATTATTATATCGTATATCGTTCTTGTCGACGAAATACAACAAACATGCTCCAATAAATGTTTCCGAGTTTCTGTTGTTATTGGCCATGTGTTTTCAGTCGAATTCGGACACCTATCTGATAAACATTATGCTGTTCGAAATATGTTTTATCTGCCGTAAGCGGCTGGTATTTTTTAAAGTTGAATCAGTTTTGAAACGGATACAGCAACTCGTGGAATCCATAACGATAGTTGTGAAATCACAAACTGAAAATTATTTGAATGATCACCACCAGAGCGGCAGCAGTTCTAATCAAAGAATCACTTCAATCGGCTCTCTTAATAATAAGTATATGTTTTATACAACGAAATACCCGATTAGTGTGCTTATTGGTATGATCATCGAAATTTGTCATGTTATGTTATAAAACTCTTTTTGTTTAACTTAACGTTTTTGGTATTTTCGTTTTCTGTTACCAACAGTATCTGCAATACCTTTCGTATATCTATCATGTCAGTTAATGCAACAGGTGGAGTAATGTCAAGAATATTACAAAGATTTAAAAATAATTCCTTCATCTGTATTTAAACCAGCATCTTCACCAACAAAAGTTACTTCTTCATCTCTAGGACATTTTTTTTTACTATAAATTCTCTAGTTTTATCATCACTTCCAATGTTAAGTTCGTGAAGATAAAGAAATTCGTTTGAAACATCATTTGTACTTCAAGTATCTTTGAACCACAACATATTTCTTCAAAAAAATCTTGAGTTATCATCGCTAAACGACACCATGTTATGACTAGTACTTGCAACTAGCAAGTGTATATAAATATATTTTACAATTTGATTGGCTAGTTGATATCGTACACGTTTGAACAAGCTCCATCCATTATTTATAAGTGCAGCTTGTGTTTTGACGCCAACATCACCATTAACAGCTGTTGAAATGATACCTTGAACTTTAAAAAAGCTTTATGCGGCAAGTAAAAAACATCTTTGTCTCCAGTAATACATTTTCTGATTCCCATCGTGTTAGGGTCATTATAGTTCTCGTTGAGATATTCAGTGTACACAAATCGGTTGCACCTTTAATTTTATTAGCGATCTGTTGTGCAACAGCTGTTTCTGCTGCAGATTCGGCTGCTGTTGCTAAAGCCTTTTCTACCCATCTAACATATGTGATGTTAATAGCTGAATCGCTGTCATACGATACTGTCACATATGTGGATCTGATTCGATTTGTGGATCTGATCTGTACTTATGTTTTTTATATCAGAGTAATGATTCTATTCTAGTTTTGCCGTTTCAATTAATACTCAATTTGTTTGTAAATGTTATTCTGGTTCGAGACGTCTAATAAATCACAATCATTCAAAATGATCAGTTGATATACCGATGCTGCCAGCATACTTTATTGTTTTGCTGATATATGTTACGTTGTAGGCATCTTGTGGTAACATCATATGTCCACTCAATGATACCATTGGTTATTATGCCAAATGGAAAACAGTCATTGACGTTAGTTTTAACATTGCCCATAGACAGCCAAACAGTAGCGATCCGATCTTATACTGATCGATTCCATGTTCAATTCCAGAGTTATACAAAGAACTGAAAACTTTGTGATGTTAGTGTTGTCTGACATAAATCAAGTACCAATGTCATCGGTGTCACTATTTTGTATTGGTAGATAAAACCTATGAGCACGGTGTTAGCGAATCAAGTTTCTGTACATCATATAATATTAGTCTTTCGTTATAGAGCCGTTTGATTTTAAATGATAAAGTGTTTTCAACCATTTCATTATTTATTTTGTGCTAGTGTTTCCATCTTCCATTTTCCATCTTCCTTCGATAAGATTATAAGCATCAGTCACTGAACGATATCAGCTGCTGAATTACTGAGCAGTAATCATGTGCCAGATACTAAAGGTCTCGCACGTCTTTTGCCTTAAGTTTAACCAGTCTTGCAAACGTACATGATTTATCGTATAGCTGCGGTCTTGTCCTGAAAGCTTCGCCTGTTATAATTATATGATTAGCAATAATTCCATCAGGTATCGCTGTAAAAGATGAACTAATTTCTTTTTTATCTTTAACTTTAAAATTCATTCTCAGAATTTTGACCCTATTAATCAATATTTGCATTTTATTAACTGTTCCTTTTCTCCACGTTCCACAAGAGGAAACTTTGTTAAGATTTCGATGTTAATTATTAATATTATCAATCATCAAAAATTATGTTTGTTATCTAATATTTTGACCTCTGATTGTTTAAGGAACAATCGTGTTTGAATGTCCAGTCTTAAATTATGTGCTTCCGAAAAATATTTCTTTAGGTATTTCTTCTTAACTTAACCTTATTTCATCAATTCTCTTTCATATTTCTTCAGGATCACCAATTCGCTTAACAATATCTGCAACACATTTTAGTTGTCTTTCTTAACATAAACATCACAAACGTTTCTTTTGATTTTTCTACATCTCCCGGTGATACTTTCTCTATGGCGGTTTGTTTGTCAAGAACATACTCGGTGATTGGTTTGAAGAGTCATGTGGTTTATTCGGATGCTTGTTGTTGTCCTGCACGTATTTGCTCAATCTGAACGTAGTCTTCTATTGCCGCATATGTCTTTATAATATTTATCCGCGTTTTGTACATTACTGTAAATAATATCTTAATTGTATACTTCTTTACAACCTAAGAACTTGGCAATTCCATTTCGAACCATATGCTAGGTATCACTGGCAAGTTTATTGAATATGACAAACTGTGAATACCATGAGCAGCCAGCCTCACGATACAGCTCAACAAATATGTCCCTGGGAACATTACATCATTTCTCTCGTGATATTATATAAACATCAATGTGAAACAATATAAAACAAACCGTATTTCATCTGATACACCGATCAAACGTTACAGAAACCATGCGTAACATAAGGTGCATTGCATCTTCGATTTCACAATTACGTAAATTACGATTTGATCTGATCCATATCAGCATGAATCAACGGAATATCCTCAAAAGTAACGATCTGATTTTTGTCCGCGTTACAAATTTATCTTTGCCAGAACCAAATGTTAATATTGTAGTTTTTCAATGTACTCGTTCAGCTAATTTTTGTCCTGCTGAGGATTGATCGTATAAATATACATCGGATTTTAATTTAATATGTCCGTGATTAGCAAATACATTAACACGTTAATTTTGCTAGATCCATTACGCCCATCTTTCAGGAAATGACACTCTGGCAACTCAAAATTGTTTATATTTGTATCCCTCATTCTCTGTCAATGTGTATTTTGCTAATCAAATAACATGTGCACACAATGTTATTATGATAATTGTACCAGATGCATACAATAAACATGAGTTACTGAACAGAATGTGGTATATTGTGAAACAATAGCAACTACAGCAAAATGTGTTGATCTAGTAAATTGTTTAAGACGAACTCGTGATACAATGACTGGCAACCTTATTATGTCAGGGATTTTCCGTATTGACAACATAATACTATTGACGTTGATATAAATACAATGTTTAATAATGATTGACTTGGCTGAGCAAATAAATTATGAAGAGGTGCGTTCGCATTTCATCAAAATATTGGATTATTAACAAAAATAACGCACAAATTTTATGAAGAAAAATACAAACACATTACTCTACAAAAGACAAATAAAGGGCGTAAATGATTCAGTGACTAAACAGTGGAAAGATGGGTATAGTTTACTCAGATAGCAAACACTGTATAATGTTGCTCATGTAGTAAAATGACTTCACTCATAGTTAAATTGTGCAAATGAATGCATAACAGAAATGTAACTTATCTTTAGAGTTCCTAAAGATACAACGGGTTTTACGATGAAATGGAAACAAATTATACATTCTGGATATCCAGGCGGTAAGAAAAAAACAATACATTGGGGACTTTAAAAAGAAGGAAATATTATGATTTTGTACCTAGTACTATTTTATTTATCAACGGTGGTAAGATAACAGGACTGTCAACATACTTTATTCCGAGCAGAGAATCAGATGCAATATCCTAGTATCTGTTAACAGGGTCAATGATAGCATATTTAACATTTGCTGAAGAATCAATGACAAGTTCGTTGGACATGGGGATAACGTGATATACAACACCCAACAATAACCAAGTCGATAATATTCCGTTGTTGAATGACAGCTGCGTAGGAAACGTAACATTTAATACCCAAGTTTTGTAATAAAATCGAGCGACACAATGACACGTAATCGTGTCATGTGCGTCAACAAGGCAACGTCAACTCTATTTCCAACAACAACATCTGATCTGACAAACTAGAACTAAGTCGACGATATGATAACTGGGTTTACCGCAATACGAGTAGCACAATCTGGTGACACAATGACAGGGACACAAAATATTGAATCAAACACGTTAACAAATTATTTTCCAGTATTTGATCGGAAAACATATATTAAGTCTAAGTGGCAACAAGATATCCAATTGCTCCCGGAGGCACATCAAATGATGTTCTTTACGTTAAGCGAAACATAGCTTCCTGTTGTTGTACCTGATCTTGTAAATAAACTGTAAGTATACAGTGTTTTTGATGGCAGCATAAAACGATGTCGCAGTAAGATTGGTTATATTTCACATCTTGTTAATTCGACAGATAATCGTTGGGGCTTTACAAAGGGTCAACACAGTACCATGGGGAAAATCCAGATCATGCTCATTGGGTGCAAATGAGGCACGAACAGCAAGAACGATTGCTACAATAAGAAGTTTATCGTTAGAATCACCTGATTTATCCAACAACTGTGTCAGTGTTGCAGGTATGAGAGGTTCACAAGTAAAGAATACTATCCGATAATATGCCTTCGTTATTTGTTTCACCAGTTGACAGATTATATATTTTTAAACTACTCTGCATTTGATTCATTGACTCATTATAAACAATCTAAAACAATCCATTACTTAATTATAAATTATATATATTACGGTGAGTATTAACTTCACTCGTCTCTGTTCTTGCCGGTCTCTGTAATTATAAAATAAATATAGTCCGCACTTATATATATATATATATATATATATATATATATATATATATATATATATATATATATATATATATATATATATATATATATATATATATATATATATATGCATCTCCACTTTCCACTGTCGTACAAAGAAAACCACGGATATCTTCAAATTGAAAACACTGATTATGCATGAAAACGCAACGTCATTATCTAGCCACCACTACGTCTCTCTTGTACTATTACTTGGAAATCGATAATAACTACACCGTTCTAGGGCACGTGAATATAAGATTCAAGATAATTTCGAAACAAAATACGAAATTAAACAAAATCCAAAAACAAAATCAATTAATTAGGCAATCCAAATAGAACATTCAACAAACTACAGAAATAGCATGTATCTGTTTGCGACACCTACTTGTATATATTTTACCAAATCCCAACATCTCTGAAAAATATCCTTTTTTTCAAACATGAAGTGGTGGATGGTGAAATTCTCCACCACCATGCACCCCCACCACTCCAATTCACAGTCGTAAAAGAGAAGATGTACACTTAATTAACATATTAAATGGAAAAGGTATTTCTTATTTGCAGCAAACCGGTTTGATGAATATATACTAGGTTTTAATAATAGTGATGGTCTTAACCAAAGAAACCGATTGATATCACCGCCTATCATCATCATCACTCCATTCAAAAAGAGGTCGGTGGGTCACAATAGTTGACTTTACAGCCAGTTCTCTCCATCGTTCCCAGTTATCTAATGGCCATTTATGAATGTGCAAATCGCATGTCAGTCCATTAATAATCGTGTCTAATCATCTTTTTTTCTGTCTGCCTCTTTTGCACCTTCCTTGCTCTGTGCCTTTCAAGATATGTTTTGTTAGTCCAGATGATCTTGACACATGACCGTACCCATTCAGCTTGCACTTTCTTACAGTGGTCAAGAGGTCCTCATAGGATCCGATGGTTCATTTTTATCATGTTGTATACCTCTACGTTTTTACATTGTTAATGTATGAGATCCTCAAGAAGGTTTGAAAGCTTCTTTGTGGATTTTCTTTTAGCTTCCATGTTTCATAGGCATACATAAAGATGGATATGACAATCAAACACATCAGCCTTACGTTTTAACTAAATCAATGTTGGTATCCTTCTATATTTGTTTCAACCTTGTTAGTGCTGATAGTGCACAATCCTATAAAGTATTCCTAGCTTGACTCCGTCACCTGTGATAATTGATCCTAAATACTTGACGCTTTTGTTTCTTTGCAGCTTCTTTCTATAATCCATTATTTCTGCATTGCTGCCATTGGTGTTGTTTGTCATCAGCTTGATGTTTGTTTTTATCTTATCGCCATATCTTATGCTATAGAGTTTTGTTTAGGCGCTCAGCGAAGTCAGCCAGTTATTTATCATGTCCGGCTAAGCCATCAATATCATCTGCGACGCAAAGGTTGGTGATTGTTCTGTCTCTTATGATGGCAGTGCCCCTGTGGTCATCGAGTGTATTCGGTATACTTCTTCCCAGGAACATGTTGAAGAGTGTTAGTGGTTATTCTTGATCATTTTCGATCTACAACTGTTCTTCGAAACAAAATTCCTCTGATGCTATTGACGAGGAAAGCACTGGTGGCTTTATAAGAGAGTTTCTCAACACCTTGCACCAGGTTTTAGTTGATGTTGTACTTCCTCATATGTGTCCATTAGAACTGCGCCGGATTAAGCACCGTGGAGGCCCATAGGCAGTCAAACTTTTGGGGCTCCAGACCCACGGTCACGGTCTCATGGGGGCCCCTGGGGGCCCCTGATGGGGTCCATAAAAGTCGCGGTGCCCATAGGCAGTTGCCTACTCTGCCTAATGGGTAATCCGGGACTGTATGTCGTTGTTGTTGGTGTAGGGTTTAACGCAATTTTTCAGCACACGATAGGATATACATGACGACCAATATTATTGGTGGAGGAAAAATCCGGGAAAATCCCCGGAAAGAACCACCGACAGTCGAGAAGCTACTAGCAAGCTTTCTGACATAACTACATTAGCCGAATCTTAGACTCGAACCCACGCAGACGGAGGTGAGATGGCAGTGATCCGTAACCGAAAGTGATTTAGACCACTCGGCCATTCGGGGCCCTCATGGTTTATGTCATTTCAGGATCAACAAAAGCGAAATTTATTTAAAATTTTTATTTTTTATTTTTTGTTAATATATAGTATGAATAGTAACATTGTGTCACCTTTAAATAGATGACATGCACAAAACATCCTTTAACTAGCTGAAATATAAGATTCGGTTACCTCGACACTTAATTTTATTTTCAAACCAATTCTTAATCTCTTTTGTCCATGGTTCCATTTACAAATTTACTGATTCCATACCAATCAGTTGGTTATAATCGTCAAATAAGTAGGTTTAGCAGTATGACAAATTGATCACCTTCACATACTTTAGTGAGCCATAAATAGTTGCTGTTGTTGTTATAGGGTTTAGCGCCATTTGTCAGCACACGATAGGCTATACATGTCGGCCAGTGTTATTGGTTATTGGCGGAGGAAGAACCCGGGAAAAAGAAAGACAACATTTAGGCAATGCTAAATTCACTGGCACTACATAAATTAAAGACCTGCAGCCAAATGAGTCTAAGTCAAAGCCCAGATGAACAAGCATCTATATAGTGTAGTCAGTCATATCAATTAAATAAGTTTGCACAATCTTGTTATCAGTATTTCTACAAAACAAAGTTACGATTTCCTTGAGCATGTGGACAATTGCTTCCCTAAAAGAACTGGTGGCGCTCAGATATACGCTATGGTAAGTGAAATAACCCTCTAGACAATCTGTTCATATCTTCTATTTTAAAAGAGGTCTACAACTTAGCATGGGGTTTTCATGGTTCTGATCTTACAACCATTACTAGCGTCACAGCTCCCATTTTAAATATGGTTATTTCTAGTCCTTATCAATGAATTATATATCAACAAGTCACCGGACGGCATCTTTGGATGTCGACTTGGTACTGAATGAAATTGGTGCCACTAGGACCTATGTTGTGGCTGCTATATTTTATCTTGCCATTTCTACTCATTATGAATTGGTGGTCATATCAACATAGGCTGTTCATCAAAATATGTTATATGATATTATTGATGCTCAAAAATTTATATCAGGCACGGATTCAATACTCCGCAATTAAACATAAGAAACGTCATTAGATTTGATTCCTGCGAGTTATGTGCGGCCGTTATATGTTATTATCTTCAAGGGACTATTGTTATTTCCCAGTAATTGCGTTCAGCCATTATGAAGTCTTTACACGTTAAATATCCAATCATGAAGTAAAGATACGTTCTTAGTTATCATCACCACCTTAATTTGTAGCTTCAAATAAAACTACCAATTCCTGGTGATTATATTGGTCGTTAGGCAGCCTATATATATATATCCTTAGTTTTATTTCATGGCAAAAAGCTATACACACGGACCTTATAATACTGGTATTGTGAATTAACAAAGTGAACCCATCTCTCTGTCAAACACAGTTTCTTGCTGCAGTGCAATCTCGGCACGTATACGTTTCCTCTGTTGATATGTTTTATCTGTAATATATACACAGCTCGAGTTGGAGCAATTAGAGATGTACTGGCCTATATATTATATGTATCTATCTAGTATACATATACGTATGAATTATTCAGATTTCACGAACATAAACACCTGGATGAGTATTGTGGTGTAAGATTACCTTTCAACTTTTCGCTGTAATGTTTCATCACGTTTATATATTTCTTTACAGGATATTGCAATTTAATCACACCATGTGCTTCATAGCTAGGAAATATATAACGATGTTAATGGCAAAAAAGTCAGCCTGACCAAATGGCTAGCATGATAGTTTAGTAATGCTGGATAATCAAAGATAACGGTTTTATGAACGCATATTATTAAAAAATAATGTTTTACGTCATATGTATATTCGAGTCTCACCACGGAATCAGACCAGTTGTTTTCTTGATTGATCATATTAATGGTGATGGACTTGACAACTGTTGTCTAATTTTGAATTACCAACGCAGAGCAAACATTCAAAACAACTTCAGACGTGCAAGCGAACTGTAAATATCAGTAACGTAATTCCATTAGTCATGAAGAGAGAGGAGTTGACATAGTGTCTGCTGATGACAAAAGTATCTAATGATCCAAAGTTCAAAAGTAAAAACAAACAAAAACACATCTGCTATGGATAAACGAGAACATCCATGTAATACAAACGTCGATTAAAATTTTAATCGGAATTTTTTTATCTGGTACATCTGTGATATCTCGCTACGAATATGGGACTATCATATGGATGATTTGTCAATTCTTGAATCAACTCATGCATGCCAAAATGGTTTCCCCTAAGTCAAGATCGGATTTTATTTAAACTTTACGATATTGAGACGACGTGCATTATGTCATTTTATATGTGCTCTGAAGTTTTCGATCGATATGTTTAATGCTGATTAAAATACAACGCCAGAATTTGATAGAAATAGCATGGTCAGAATCGCATGACGTCCGTGGACAAGATAGCCGCTGTGCTTAGCGTAATACTTGATCTAGTTAAGATTTCTCGATGGAAACATTTTAATCTCATCAGGATATTACATTGTTGTATATATATATATATATATATATATATATATATATATATATATATATATATATATATATATATATTAAAAGTGACATGGCTTTTCAAGTCTTGGTATAACGTAATATGATGTAGCAATACTATTGGTCTATCGGTTTGTGTCTCGCCAGTGTCGCAATTAGTCTTTTTAACAAGTGTGGTTGTCGAGGCTGTGCTGCTGAACATCTGACCAGTTTGTTCCACTTGTCTCCATCATGTGTCAATGCCTGTGTCTCCAAATACCTTTCCCTTATCTATTCAGTGTTAAATCTGGACAGCTACTGCACTGGTAGAATTGGCGTATAGCTGCTTGATGTTATTGTGCAACTTTTGATCCATGTTCTATCTCTGTATTGTGCCCCACAATGCATCCTACCACGCTCTGGCAAATGCCATTTTGAAATCTGTGAAGACATAATATATGTCTTGTTGATATTGCGAGCAATTTTCAAACAGAACCCTGTATTTCAATTTTTGTTCTTTTCGGCTTCTTCTAGTCAGTAACCCTGCCTGTCCTTTAGCGAGTATTCCTTCTGGTTGTGGGTTTAGTCTTACCAAGAGTATGTTCAGCATCACCTTAATAACATAGCTGTTCAAACTAATAGTTCTGTAATGTTGACACAGCTGGAGATTGGCTTTATTGGGATTGTTATGATCAGTGACTGGATCCAATGTGTTGGCCATTCACCTGTATGCCAAATCTTGTCGCAAATTGTTGTCAGTAAATATATAAGTGATTCTGATTCTCTCCCATTCTTGACAAGTACAGCTTTGATATTGTCTTCACAAGCTGTCATTCCATTCTTCAGTGCTATTATTGCTGACAATACCTTTTCTATATTTCATGTGAAAATCATCATCTGAGTTGCTTGGAACTTCAAGCACCTTAGTTTCTCTTGCAAACTGATAGTTGAATACTTCTTGGCAATAATCAGTCCATCTTTCTGCAATGTCACTAACTTCTTGTCGGCATTTTCCATTTCGTTTTGAATGGTACTGAATCTGTTGCTTCTGTTTGGTTAGGTCTTCCACAATATAAAATGCCTTTTTGATGTTTCTCTTTATCAGACTGCTGTCTATTGCTGTGCACTTTTTAAAAAATATCTAATCTTCATTTGCTCTCTTCAAGTTTGTTCTGATATGTTTGGTTATTTCTCTGTACTTCATTGTCCCAGTTGTGAGTCTAGTGTTTCGTAGGGCATTACATAACATCATATTCTTTTCTGTAACCTATGTGTTTTTCTTTGGGCGATAAAAACCATTGATGTCTTTGGCAGCTGTTGTCATTACTGTATTGAATGTATCCGTTATCAAAGTGGATCAAATAGTCCCCCAACTGTGGCTTGGACATACCTGGAAATGGTAGGGTGCTTCTGTTGTTCAAGGTTGAATTTGAACCTTATGTTCGTTGGCTTGTTAACTATATTCAGCCTTACTCTGAAGTTAATAATCACCAGGTTGTGATCACTCCCAACATGAGCATCTGGGAACTTTCTTGCTTCTGCTCTATTGATTCCAGATCGGTAACGGGTTTGAACCAGTATGTAGTCGATCTGGTTACGATGGGTTCTTTTGCTGCGTGCTATGTCCAGCATCGTGAAGCGTTATGTTGGCCAAATGTGTTGGCTAGTACAAGGTTGTTGTAGATTGCGAACTCGAGCAGCCGTCTCAATCTTTCATTAGCAAGATCATTGCAAGAAAATCTACAATGATCTTCCCAGTCTTTTAGAGCATCTTTGCCAACTTTGGCATTTCATTCGCCTTGTGTGATGAGAATGTCTTTCATGCTTACCATGTTTAGAATACCCTGGAGTTTGTTGTACAACTCCTATATTTGTTCATTGTCATGATCGGTAGTTCGAGAGTAGATTTGGATAATTGTGATGTTAAAGGGAGATGCTTTCAGACGAACGAAACGTATTCTGCTAGATATGGGGTGGCATTCAAGCACAGATCCCTTGATGACCTTTTTGACTTTACGGACTTGTCCAACTCTCCACTAGTGTAGAATATATACCCATCTGTAGTTTTGGTGTTCTTCTAGGGCTTTCCATCTGACCTTACAGAGTCTTTGTTGACAAGGGCGATGACCGGTCTGGTATGCTAGGTTCAGATTTGTCCAGCATTGTTAGTGTGTCTTCGGCAAAAGTTGTCTGGGAGAGCCCATCCGTCTCCAGACCAAGGAGTTGCCAGAAGGGGTTGTAGTTCATCGTCCAGTTGCTTTAGGGTCTCCACTCCGGATTTTTTTTACAGGATTTACTCCCTTAAACTTTGGCTTATGGCACCGAAATATGCATATATAACATTCGTGGAACTAAGTTCTATTGGGTCTCTTCCTATATGTCAATGATGAATTTTCACACATTAATCATTTATGGTGTATGAAAATAACATCAAAAGTAATAATTGTCCCGCTTTCAAAATTAATTTAAGATGGTAAACAATCTAATCTCAGTTCTTTCTTTTTGTCCCATGCACAATGGACCAAATATGCAAACATATGGTGTGAAAGGGAAAAATAAATTACGCCGGATAAAAACCAGGTAACCTATAATACCATTCTCCATAACGTTATGTTTACACTTCCTTTATGACATATATCAAGTGTTTATATAAGCAATTATGCATAGTTGTAACTATCGGTCGACACAGGTAAATGTCTTGGGAATAGGGAACATATATGTATTGTATCAAAGACTTCGTTGATGTTGTTGTTTCTATAATCCTAATATAAGCTTCTAAAAATTAAATATTATTTATATTAATCAAATATGGAACTATTGAAAGCCTTCTCCTACCCTCCCGCCGTCCCCCCTCCTTCCCTACCTCCCTCTCCCCCTCTTTCTCTTTCTCTCTCTCTCTCTTTATCTTTCTCTCTCTCTCTCTCTTTCTCTGTTGACCATCGTAGCAAGTTTAATGTGTTTAGTCAAACCAACCAGAGAGAGAGAGAGAGAGAGAGAGAGAGAGAGAGAGAGAGAGAGAGAGAGAGAGAGAGAGAGAGAGAGAGTGAGAGAGAGAGAGAATTTATAGTTGGACGTAATGTTAACTAAAGCAGAATAATGACTTAGTTAATGTGAATGAAAATAGTAACTCAAAACTGACAGTATGCAAGAACATTTAGATCAGGTCAATGCAAAGTGTAATGGGAATAAAGGTTACTTTGATAAACTAACATACACGTTTACTCTGGGCATTGACTTGGAATTATATTTCTGAACTTGAGTTAGTACATAAAATAAATGTTTTCAAAATGTGTTTGTGTTTGAATAAGGGTAGTGTATTTGAAAGTGTAGATATTACATCTGAGACTGCAACAAAAACTACCATAAACATACGATTAAATCAGAATACACACAAGTTAAGATGAAACATTTATCTTAGCATTATATGTGCTTCTTGTGATTCTTGTGGTTTATCTCTTTCCTGACAACAGACAAAATATTTTCATTGATAAAGTACGAGATATTTAATATCCTATGTAAACAAGTAAATCATTTTTAAAAATAGACACGGATAACTTTGAAACATGTATAATGACAAAATTCATGTTTGCGATGATTTTAGGTGTTACAAGAAAATAGCGGATATTTTAGTAGCAAAAAAGAGTGATGAAGGAATAGATTGAGAAACATTGCAGCAAATCCCAATGTGTTAGCGGATATAGCATCCATCTGGAGAACAGAGTATTGCACAGCTTCGCGCAGAATCCACCAACCTGACAAAGTAATACTCCTTCTTTTGCATGTCACATTGTCACATTTTGAGTCAGCGTAAACTAGTTATTTTAATTGTTTTTTTGTCAGATTCAAATTTGACATTTTAAGTTTAAGATTCATTCATTGGGAGATATATTTTTTAGAAAGTGGGATGACATATACTCTAAGAATAAACACCAGGTTTTGACCTATTTTTCTGACCTGGCTTCAGAGTTGTAAACAAGTTTTTAAAATGATTGGTTGATTCCATGGACATTATGGAGCTTTGTTATAAATACCTTTCTATTTTTAGTTGGGTCATACGGTGTGTACGAGATTTTTTGAACGTAAATTTGTTCTGAAAGATTCTAGAAGATCATGTGACCCTATCCTTGTTTACGTAAAAACAGGTATATAAATTATGTTTCGGAGCGAACTATTTAGTAGAAGTTGGGCTGTTAGAATATTAAGTTGTATTGTTTTGAGTTATTTTAAATTACTGAAAATTATTTGAATTCGTTTGGATCAAGAGGATTTATTTGTTATATATCTGGAAAAAAAATTGTGCTCATTGAATTTCATAAGACTAGAACTGATTTCATCACGTGACATCGTCTTCCATCTTGGATGTTTCACTAAGATTCCAACTGGGAATTATTAGGACATTTTATTACCAGGACTTTTGCAATTTCACTAGTGTATTATATTTTGAGTTATTTTTGGATTAATTTTGGAATTGATTCTTAAAACCGTAAGTTTATTTTTTCTTTTCTGGAAAATATTTGTGCTCAATAAATTGTTTATTAAGTTTTTACAAGCTTGTTATTTTCACTCTTTCGATGCTACTGTTTATTCGAGCCTAAGCACGTAACATTTGTTACTCGATCACTCCAAGTGATCCCGAATATGTGTCGGAGACATCACATGTGAAAGGCACTCAGTCTGTATTCTTGTGAGACGTCCATGGTCCTTGGTTTAATTGGCATACAGGAGTATGATAAGTACGCATACATGGTACCTTGAAATCGTTGTTTTCAGGGTCAGCATGCTGTTGTTGCACACTCTATGAGACAACCTGGAGAGCGTTGTTGATGCTTTTCCAATCCGCTTGTTGAGCTCAGCATCGAGCGATAGGTTGTTGGTGATGGTAAATCCATGGTACATGAAATGACTGACTACCTCAAGCTAGGAGTTGTTCATGATGATCCATAGGGGGTCCGCGTTCTGTGCCATCACATTTGTTTTATTTAGTCTGATGGTCAGCCCAAACTCACCGCATGCTTTATTTGTCGATGTTCATTGAATCCTGTCCGTTCAGCAATAATACATTATTATCACTACTACTACTACAACAACTACTACTACTACTACTACTACTAATAATAATGACAGTTATTATTATTATTATTATTATTATTATTATTATTATTATTATTATTCCGCAAATATATATAGTTTAATGAATTTACATATCTTAGACATTTACAATTTAAAGATGGAATAAAAATAAAATATAATACCAATAACACTATTTTAACTTGAAAATAGGTCAAGATTTTCAACCTCAGTATAATGTATTTCTTGTGCTTACTGTTTATACTATACATTGCACGGTGCATCGGGATCTGTTTGCAGTAATAGCAAGTGGTATTAAAATATAAAATAAACGAAGTTAAATATATGCAAATTGTCACCATTGATCAATATATATGCGTAGTAATGCGTTGTGGACAGATCACAATTTGATATAGAATATCAACTATTGTTGGTATATGAAAATTGCTTTAAACCAACACTTTAAAAGCCATGTTCACTCTAATGTGTATATGTATGTTTGGATGCATGTATGTATGTATGTATGTATGTATGTATGTATGTATGTATGTATGTATGTATGTATGTATGTATGTATGTATGTATGTATGTATGTATGTATGTATGTATGTATGTATGTATGTATGTATGTTTGTGTGTGTGTGTGTGTGTGTGTGTGTGTGTGTGTGTGTGTGTGTGTGTGTGTGTGTGTGTGTGTACGTACGTACGTATGTATGTTTGCAGGTGCTAGCTAGGTAAACAATGAATGATGTGGATTATATTGGTGTAAAAGGTAGTTTAGAAAGCTGGTATTATTATATATGCATTTTTTTATGCATACATGCATGTGTATACAGGTATATATGCGTGTGTATATAGATATGTAGGTAAATACCTAAGTATGCTGGTATGTAAGTAGTAAAATAAGTAGCTTGCTGGACAGGTGGATATTTTGTATGTCTGGATGCTAATATGTTCTCTTCGACCTCTCATGATTCCGTGGTCTGTATGTAAGTTCTGTTTTGTTGAGATAAGAAAGCGATATTGAGCATCTGTTTGATAATGCATGAATGATTTTTATCACTTTATTCTTTATGAAAACTATACATCTAAAATGTATGTTTAGCATATAGTTACATAAACAAGTTAATGTCATTTAGTAACTGATTAGCAACTGATGGAGCCAATTTAAATCTTCTTATAACGTGATTCATTACAAAGATGTTATGTGTTAATGTACCATCAAATGAAAAACAAACAGGAAAAAAGAGAGTAATATGCAAGCAACAAATTAGATTAACATGCAAAATTAGATCAACATCATAAACGTGGTTTTTAGATGTTGTAGGTTCCACTCTATTTTTTCATCTATTTATGATAGTAAATTCGGTCGAGGAAGAACCCGGCCTTAAATAATCACTTTCGTGACTTGGTAGAGGGACATAATATTATATATGAATAGGTCTGATATAGCATGTGTTCGCTTAATTGAGAAAATCAGTATTGTTTATTTTTGTTTAGTACTATATATATATATTTATATATATATATATATATATATATATATATATATATATATATATAATTGTGGAGGGAGCCGGGGTGTACGTCTGTGTTTATTGCAACCAGAAGGATGGAAAGATATGGCTCAGATTGAATACTTTCAAATTTAAGAAAATTTCTTTGTACTTAAACTGCCTGTTTAAAATGAGCGAATACAAAATAACCGCAGAGTTTGGTTTCTATTTTACAGGTGGAATGGATTTATAGTTATACGGCAGTGACTCGAAAATACATTTAACATGTAGGGTGCATTATTACTTCCTTGTTAGCTGACTTAAGGGAGCACGTTCACACGTATAGTCGTCACTGTCTTGACAATTTCCCATTTATGTTCATGGACGGAGACCATACACTTCATAGACAACAAAATCGTCAACAATAATGAACAGCCAGCTTCTTTTTTACATCGTTTTCTCTGTCGTCCTTCATCGTGGACTAGGTAAGTATTTACCATGATGTATATCGCTACTTCTATACGTCACACATGAGTGGCCCTGAATTGACAAAAGGCTTGATCAAATCAATTGTATGCACTTTTGTATTTGAGTACAAGATTATGAATCGAATAGTCGTAACACAATATCGTTACTGGCTTAGATATGTATTGGATGTTGTTGTTTAGGCATAACACTATATTTCAGTACACCACAGACTATACATAGCGGCCAGTATAACTGTTAGAACTAAAACCTTATGAAACACCTTGGATAATAGGGGGAGGAAACCCCTAGAAGAACCACCGGCTGATGGAAAGCTACTGACAAGTTTTCTTACAAGATATGTGTTGAGTAGTACTTGTATTGCTATTGGTAATAAGAGCGGAACAGTACCATAATCAGATTGAATCACTGATATATATATTGACATTAGCCTCCATCCTTTCAGAAAGAGCATTTACCTGGTTTGCTAATTTCTAAAGTTAATAAAGATGCTGTCGGAGTGGAAATTTTATTATATACAGTTTCTCTAACTTGTATTAAAGTAAGTTTTCATTACATTATATTGAAAGTAATGTCCAATAACAAACATTTACATTAAATGTATATGTCTGTGTAATGAAACTGTAGGCTAATTAATAAATAACAAAACAACGAGTGGGTTTTGATCCAGACAAACTATACTGTTCTATTCAATCAAATAATATTTTTTTATGGCTTACTACATTTACTACCATAATCATTGTATCTTTAATTCTTTCCTTTCACGTATCCTGAGTAAATATCGAGGTTATAAATAATTTGTTTTCTACAACGTCAATGATGTTATTGTAAATTATATACTACTTCTACTAGGATTAGGCAAACGTTCTACAAGCGTTATGATTTTAAATAAGGATAAACATTTAAACTGTTTAATGCAAGTAAAACGTACCACGACATTTTCATGCCATCCACAATCCCCACATCAATCTATTTGGTTTCAGTGACACGTATACGTGTTCCCTTTAACTGTGGTTTTGACTACATGTTAATTATGTATTTGGTCAGTTTGAGCATTTGTTATCAATCTGAAGTCTATTACTAAAGTTTAGACACGTAATGAGATTTCTGGTTCTTTTTGTGCTCGCATATTTCTAGCGCATGTGCATGATGAACAATTAGCAGCAAATACAGCTGCATTTTCGCATTCATCACCCAATATGTTGCTAATGTATTTATTTCAGAAGTGGAATTGAATCCGAAAATATTTAAACATATTTGTTCTTCCTCTCGCGTTCTTTAAGCCTCATACATTTCGTGAGAAAATTCAAATACTACACTTTTGATCTCTCTTGAAACGATTGCCAACTAGAGTATATTGTTTTCACCTATGTCTGACTTTAAGTACGATGTGATCTCCATGGCATTACACTCGTATGGAAAGAAGTCTTGAAATCTCATTATATCCAGAACAATATGCAGTACGACTGGTTTAAAACACTTTGTTTGCACACAAGGTTGCTGATCATATCATTTCACACTAAACTAGATGGTGTTTAACCGAACTTTGATTTAACCGTAAACTCCAATATCAGGTAAAATACATAAATAGATGATTAGACTTTACATTCCACATAGTGTCGTTTCCATATTTTCTAGAACCTACACCAATTCAATTGTCTGGCACTGGAGGATTTCAATTTATTCTGGCACAATAACAGCATAATTGGAGGACTGCCATTTTGGTTTGCTATGATTCCTTTAATTGCATGTGTTTCGTTTGTCCTAGTCCTGTAAAAGTCAGGATACTATTTTGGGCAGTACAAGAAGTGTTCAATTATGCAGAAATGGTT
Organism: Unio pictorum; assembly: GCA_030141615.1. Classification (NCBI taxonomy): domain Eukaryota; kingdom Metazoa; phylum Mollusca; class Bivalvia; order Unionida; family Unionidae; genus Unio; species Unio pictorum. The sequence continues at coordinate 1,123,917 of JARLTB010000108.1, forward strand.
TTAATTCATTACATTACTTGTTGATCGAATGAGTTAAAGGCTATTTTCTGTACATGTGTTTTTAACGAAAATTGCTCTGAAATTAGTATTTTCTTGCAGTCGTCAACGATATATCATGAAAAGAAATTCAGGCGTTTTGTGCAAATCACTTGCTTCTATCTCGATTTTGGCAATTAGAGCTATGCCAATAATTTCAAATGGGAATGGATTCATTATTGGCTATGGCAGTTCTATAATGAGTAGTGAACATAATTCCTTCTTCTCACAGTTTAACACAATAAAAAGGTGAAAATGGCGATTGTGAAAGGATTAAATCAGTATAAATATACCAGATTTTGGACATTATTATGTCAGATTAGTATGTAAAATGTATTTAATTGATCTATATTTAAAGATAACATGTGAGTTTAATTGAGTTTAATTGGATAAGATTTCACATCGTTGCTATTATATAAGTCAATTTCAAAGAAAACCATTTTTTCAAACAACGTTCATTGTCTTCAAGTGAACACGTCAGTATTATGTATGAATCATCTATATCTGATCACAGCTAATTGATATACAACGTTCTGTTTGGATTGATAGTATCGCGAGGCACTATCGAAACTATATTTATAACTGGGTCGATATCTATGTCATGATTAGCGAAATTGCATGTCGCTAATACATACATGCCGTGCATATTTAATACATATTGTATACCTGTTCTTTGTCATATTCTTAATTGAAGGGAGTTGAGATTTGTGCATCTGTCATTCATTATGCAGTAAACAAGATACTGATTAAAATTTAATTTCAAGACCTAATCTTGTTTTAAAATGAATAACATTTTCCAATATTGTTTGTTTTTAAAAATTACAATTATGACCATGGTCATGTCGAAATGTAAATTGATTACGTAAAACGTTTATTTTCCCCATTTTAAAGTTGTCAGAATCGTTAGGTATTTTTCCATACTGAATGACTTGATATTACACGACACGTGTGGCTAATAGTGTATGGTGTATTTGGAACTACTTTGATTATAAACAAAACAAATACGCTCATGTAGAAAACCCATTAGCTTTTTTAATTTATTACATTTGGATATATAAAAAAACTAAACAAGCTGTTTCGACCTGTTGAACGTAGACATGATATGTTAACGATGTAGCGTAAATCACAGGCAGATATATTACAATTTCAAATCAACCTACCCCCCCAAAAAAAAGTTATGTTCAATGACAAAAACAGAGATAAGTTCAAAATACGTTTCTGAACATTTAAACATTTGTTAAGGATAGTCGAATTGTTTGGAAATATAATGATTGAGACTCTAACCGGTATGTCAGGGTCTAGCATGCCAGCGAGAATACATGTATCTATGGTTTCATTAACTAGTATGTATTTATATACATGATACTTGAAATTCCTCGAAATGTACTTTTTTCTTTCTCCAAATCCAAATGACACTATCCTTTTCATGGGAAACCTAATACACACGGAATTGTACTCTATTTCGGACTTCGTTTCCAACTGATATCACGTTGTCTTTACTGCACGTAATAAATCCAGTCTAGTATATACATAAAAGCGGAATTCAGTTGGATCAACATAAAAATAAAATCCCTTCATAGCAGATCAATGGAAAAATGTATTTATGAACCCGCGTTATTTCAACGTTTAGCAGACCAAGATGAGATTGATTAAAAACTGATATCTAGCGCACAACTAAGTTCAAAGTCGCTAGGCCTTGCTATGTGAAAATTAATATTGTTGTTGTGTTGTGATGAATCTACAGTTGCGTATTTGTTTTAAAATAAAGCAGCATACATTCAATTAATTTTTCTAGTGGTGTATTCTTTCATTATTAAACCTTAGGAAAAATTTAATTAGTATATAATGAAAAGGTTACTGCATTTATATAGGAAGATATGAACTCCTGTTTTGGCACTAATCATGTGCAACTTGGTCGAACAAAACAAAGTTTCTTTCCTGTTTCATATCCGTGTTCGGGACTCTTTGATAAATCATTAAGTTTTGTACAGATATGATTAGTGAATAAGTATGTATTCAAATTAATAATTGCAATTGCAATTGCAAAGTGCTCATTGAAAGTATGGACTTAACAATTAAGTTCTAGATTGTATAATGTAGTACAGCAAGATACTTAAAACTCTTGGTCCACATCACATACACGACTATCAGAATTCATTCAAACATTCCTTACGTTTGGATATTCCGAAGAACATTTGCGATTTAGTTCTTTTGAATTTCCACTTACAGAGTTGATAAAATAATTATCTTTTAACACTATATTTAAAGTGTAAATTTTAATTCCCTTACGCTCGATCAGTACTTAGGAATGTAACATAACTTAATTATTTTCGAGGAAATACATTCACTTAAAACATTCCATAGATATTAATTTTCATTGTCCTTAGTAACTATTTAATTTAGTCCGAGAAACCTTTAATTAATAGAAAAAACATTCACAATACCAAGTTAGAAACTAATGTACCATTCATGTCAAAAGCTACTATATCACTTATTGGTAAGTATTCCAGTCATATATCTGTTAAAATATTAAGGGACAGTAGAACTTCTTCACTCTGTTGTTATCATATATTTTCGCGTTATCTGAGAAGTGTTCTTATAGTGAACGTTTCATTTATTCGTGAAGAATAATGTAGCTTGGTCGTTCTTCAGTATTAAACTTGGTAAAATGACCAACGATTGTCCGAGTACTGTTTTCTTACCTATTGAGGTATTTCTTCTATTGGTAAGACTAGCTGGAGATAAAGTCTCGGTTATACCTGTTTTAACTAAAAAGTATTGTTTGGAAAGTTGATCGTTTTGTTGTGAATCCATGATTTATATTCTGGTTGTGAACTTATCAGAGCTTTAGCTTTTAAGGCGCGTGGGAAATACCTTGATGGCAAAGTATTTGTTTAGCTAACACATTTATTGGAATGTCTTATGATGAAACTAATATAGTTTCTAGCATTGATCAATCATTAGGGATTTATCACAGTTACCATATTTTTCTAACGTAGGGTCCATGGAAACAATTTATAATAATTGTACGAATAAGAAGAGAAATTTCTTTCATAATAATGGTAACAAAACTAATCATGTTAACTTTTAACTATGTCTTTGATTTCAAGTATAAGATGTCATAGGCTTATGCAGTAGCAACAATCAATCTCCATCCACTCAGTCAAGTATAAAATTGCTGTAAAACGGAAAAAAAACGGAACTATGACCAGTTTGGTAAAATAGTTTTAACTCTCATAGGCATATCTCAAACTTCTCTATGTTCTAAGTATTGTGGTCTGGGCATAATATAACATAAATGGAATGCCTTCATTTGAGCCATCAAGATACATGAGAGGTAGAAATAGGAACAACATTTCACTTAAATTTGGTAAAGAATGTTTTGGTAGTTATAGCCCAGTTAAGTATTAAATCAGTTCAGTACCTGTCCCACACGATGAGTATTTTAACCATTTAATGCAATTTTTAACAAATACGGTTTACACAATATTCGGACGCAGAAATATTAAATAATCTGGACTAAAAACTTCTCAAATGTGCAATCGCCGTAAATCAATGAACTAAAACATCTATTATGTAAATGTGTTTTGTCGTTTTCAGATGTTCAAACATTATTACATATAGTACATCATGTCCGAAAAATACATCAATATTTTGTGTAGAATGCTTTCTTAGAAACAGGTCATGCCAAAATATGTAGTTACTAAATGTCAACAGTGTCCCTTAAAATCCAAACGGATTCACCTCCATCGGGAAGAAGAGACGTTTGCAAGGACAAATTTAGAATTATAACATACTTCGGACAGTTTGACTTTTTTGAACGAATTCTGGTAAATGCCAGTTAGGGAAAGAGAAACTTTCCTTGGCATTTGCAACTCCATATGGGCTTTATTAGTATAAATTGATGCCCCTTCTAACTTTTAATGAATACTGAACATTTGCTTTAGATAATTGTGATGTGCATTTTGATGACGGTATCATCTACAAAAATCCTTGGAGATATCACATATAGATCATGTGAATATTCTTTGATAAATTCAGTGATGTAAATCTGACATATAACTTAGGTAAACGTGTAACATGCTATTTCAACTGTTAAGACTTATTGTCGGACAAGGTCAAGTTGAACATGTATACTTTATGGATAAGGCTATCTTTGCATGCTCACTGCTTGCTTCCAAAAGAACAACACCTGCGAGTTTTACTTACCCAAGCTTAATCATGTTATTTTATAGACGTGATGTTATTATAATTCAATTTCAAGACTTAACATTATTTAACACTGTGGCATTATACTAAGTTTTGGTAAAATACTGTTGCGACCTAACTCAAGTAGGATGTATTTAGAGAGATGTGGTAAGCAAATATTTCACTCCCGTTAAATATCCGTCTACGGGAACTATAATAAAAGTTTATAATGTTGAGTTCCGATAATTCGGAGGAAGTATTGTACTTATATTGAATGTCACTGAGTTTGGACTAAAATACTGCTTTGAATTATTGGTAAGCGCATTCAAAGACCGTCTGGCCTTTATCATTCTAGTACTTCATGATATTCATGACGTATGTCACCACATGAGATTCAGATTAATGGTTTTCGGTCAGAACAGTCCATAGTTTAGGATATCTAAATGAATGTATGGATTGTAATGGATAGATTTAAAAAATAACGACAGTCCTAACCACAATCGTTTTTATATACAACTTATATTCCTTTTACCTTTAAGGCACGGTGAATTTTGCTCTACATAAGTCTGCAAACCAATCAACAACACTTTAGTGGAAGAGGTTTTACTGGACGGCTGATAAGGCTGTCGATGGGAATTCCAGTGGAAGCGATCCAGATCATTCCATGACATGTAGCTCAACCACACATACAGGCGTATTCGTAAACCACACCTGGGAAGTTGACATTGGCTTCCAGATCATTGTAAAGACCATCACGGCATACGGAAGATCTGTCGGTATAGTAACATCACACATACAGATTTATTTTTTCTCAATATACATATTGCATAATAGTAATGACAGATAAAGTAGCATGCTGTCATAATACTCATTTCATGATAGGTCGGATATTTCCTGAAGGTGTTGATTTGTATTGCTGCTGCCTAATATATACATGAGTAAATGCTTTTTTCATGATGCCTCCATGAACCTCTTTCAATAAACTGACCATCCGCTTAAGCAATATCTGTATGTAGAGAGGTATAAATGATCGAATTGTGTGATTATGTTATGTTAATGACAGTGTAAACCATTTGATTTCTGCATTCGTTTACTAATGATTGACCTTATACAATAATGATAATATGTCGCCAAGAGGGTTTGTATATATATATATATATATATATATATATATATATATATATATTATTTGGCATTAACAATACAGCCTTACTGTGGTTCAAGTTCTACCGAGTCAGCAGGACACAAATTGTATCTGAAAATGGAATACACTCCATACCAGTTGATCTATTGTGTTGTTCTACAGCGGTCTGTTCTTGGGCCTGTTCACTTCATTATATTCACTCACCGGCTCTCAAGTGTCATAAACAACACAAGGATTTTCGCATTCAAGTCCATAACCTCAAACAATACATATCAGCAATACCAACATTATATTTACATAGTCATTACGAAAATAGGTGTTACTCTGGACAGTACTTACGCAATGCACCAACATGTCATGACCATGTGCAAGGCTGCCTATCTTGAGCTGAAACGCACCAGCCCTGTTCGCAAATCCTTTTCCGTTGATGCTGCTAAAACACTTGTGGGTTCATTAGTACTTACAAGACTAGACTATGGTCACTCAGTTCTGTCCGGTTTGTCTAATATCAACTCATGAAACGTTCGAAAGTTCAAAACACAGCTGCTCAAATCATCCTTAGAGTACCAGAATCAGAGCACACCTACCCGCTGATACGTACATTATACTGGCTCTCCATTCGACTCCAGAATCAAACACAAAAGTTTGCTCCCTGTGCTACGTTTCACTGACGGACTCTAATATACCTAGCTGGCCTCACCCACTTGTGCACACATCTGACAATCGTATACTCATTATTCCCACAATAAAAGCATAGTCATATGGACAACGTTTTATTGCATACCAGAGTCTGCAAAGTGAACAGATTCGCCCAGTGAAATTAGACACAAAGACAAAGTGATCTCCTTCAAGGGTGCTACTCAATTTGTTCGATTGCAGGAACAAACTTAATGACTTTATAATATTTGTCTTACCTTAAATATTTTAAGCATGTTGCATGTTTTTTAATTGCATGGTGTTTGTTTTTGGTTTTGTTTTCTGTTGTCATATCATTATAGTTTGTCGTAAATGGTTTCATCATCATCATCATCATCATCATCATCATCATCATCATCATCATCATCAGTTTCTTGACCTAGTGCAGTCGCCGAGGCACTGTGCTGAAGAACATCTGACCAGTTCCCTGTGTCTCCGCAAAACATTTCCTGGTCCATTCTGTGATGTTTCCAGTCCACTTTTTATCTGTCTACCTCTACCTCTACCTCCTTGGACGCTGCCATGTAACATGGCCATACCATTTCAGCTTACTCTATTTTACAGTGGTGAGGACGTCTTTTTAATGATCTATATAGTGCCTGATTGCGTTACGCACTTCTTCATTTGTGATGTGTTATATGTAAAAGATGATAAGGATGGTTCAATAGTATCTAATTGCAATTGCCTGGTTTCTTCGTTGTAATTCTGCTTTCAGGGTCCTGGCCTCACATGAATACAAACGGATTGAAATGACTAGTGCTCTCCATAGTCTGATGTTAGTTTACAGACATACAGTTTTGTCTCGACAGATGGGTCTTAGCTTTAACATTTCTGCCGTTGTGTGCTGCTCTTGACAAACTGTATGCTCTCGATCCCTCTTCGGTACTTATGGAACTAAGATATTTGAACTGGTCCACCGTTTACAGTTCCTGTCTTCTGACGATCATCTTGGCGGAGATTGGTTTGGCACTATATGTCATCAGCATTGTCTTCTCGGCGCTTATCTCCATATCAAATCTGGAGGATGTTTCATCCATGTTCTCCACTAAGGTGGCAAACACGTTTTGACAGCCTGACAACCCATCAATATCGTCTTTAATGCGGATGTTGGTGATGTCACACCATCCAATGCTGACTGTCCACAGTAGTTTTACAGGGCTTCGCTCATGATCCGCTTTAATGAGATGTTGAGAAACGAGGGTGATAGGAGACAGCCATGACGTTTCCCAATCGGCGTCTGGAACCAGGCCACCGCATAATCTTGAGCAATTACTGCACTTGTAGCCTTGGCGAACAGCTGCTTGATGGAATAGGTTCCTTTTGACCCTAGTTGTTCTTCTTCATTGTGGTCCCCCGTGTATCATGCCACACTCTGTCAAAAGCCTTTTTCAAATCTATGAACACATGATAGATGTATTATTGATGTTTCGAGACCTTCTCACTCCGTAACCCTGCTTGTTCTTTAGCGATTATTTCTTCTGCTTGTGGTTTCAGTCTGTTGAAGATGATCTTCAGCATCACATTACTAGCAATGCTGATCAAACGGATAGCTCTGTCAGTTTGGCACAGATGGAGATTGCTTTATTTAGAGAGTGTCATAATCAGTGACTGGTTTTGCTATGTTGGTCATTCTCCTGTCTGTTAGATCTTGTTGCAGAGTTTTGTTGGTAGCTCCATCACTGATTCCCTCCCCCCTCCCCCAGTCTTGATAAGACCAGCTGGGATGTTGTATACTACAGCTGTCTTTCCATTCTTCAGTGCTCTTATTGCTGACTCCATCTTTTCTTTGAGAATGAGTAAATCATCATTATGTGTGGAGTTTTGATCTTCAAGCACTTATGGGTCTCCTGTGGACGGATGATTGTAGAGTTCGTTACAATACACAGTCCATCTTTCCTCAATGCCACTTGTTTCTCTGAGGCATTTTCCATTTTCGTCTTCAATAGTACTGACTCTTTATACGTTTTGTAAGGTTATACAAATCAAACCTAAAACCTAGATTTCAGACTAAAATATACTATTAAATAAATTTATTCAAATATCATAACGTTAAAAATATACCTTCGCATGATGTTGTGTTTGGACGTCTTTTGCAACAAAAACATTGTCTTTTATCTCATACTCATATTCAGTCTTCATAAGGGTCTACCCTCTCACGTCTCTGTTGATGAAGATTCAGAAATGAGCAGACAACAGATCTATGTTTCTCCTTATAAAAGACCCAAATTCAGCATTATTATATGCATATATTGCACACTAATAAAAAAAATGATACAAGGTTAATCATAAAACTTGTGAGGAGGAAGATTTGTTGTTTTGATCCAAACACTAATGTAGATCGATGGATTGGAGCACGTGATTTAGTTACCCAAAGGTAAAATATAAATTGTGTACACATACCCAATTGCAATCAGTTTCAATGAAGTAATTTGTTTGTATGTAATAGCATTTTACAGAACCCACGATCAGTATATATGGTAATTGGTATGGTAATTTGTAGGAATTATCAGGTGCTAACCTGGTTACGCACTGTGCACAAATACCTGCCCAGCTGAATTTTAAGGTAACGTAATAAAAACTGGATTGGTTCGCCACACCTGCAGTAATATAATATAGAGAATAAATAACACAACTAACTGTATGATTGACGAAAATAGGAAGTAAGAGGAGGTGTGGGGTGAAACCGCTGACAAATTGATCTACCTGTCCATTTCTAGTAATATCGCTACGATGTAGCAGTGAGGCAGTTTATAGTGATGTTAAGCACTGGGGCATCATGCCGCTGACATGTAGGAGTATGTCCTACCCAGTCACATTATCCTAAAACAAGTCCGACCAGTCCTAACACTAACCACTTAATGCTGAGCGTCTAGCAAGGCATATATTACTACCATTTTTGTACGTCTTTGGTATGACTCGGTCGGGGATCAAACCCACAACCTCCCGCTTCTGCGTCGAACTCTCTAACCACTAGGCCACCGGAGCAGTTATATCGTTAATATACTACTTTCTAAAGTATAACTAAAGCATAAGGATGTTATTAAGATCATTCATTCCATGGAATAGGGTGAGTAGATTTGTTGAATGATAAATTGCGTAGTATGCACATTTGATAGCGCCTGGTTTTTAAGCAATTCTTAGATTTATTTGTGTGATTATTGGGATTCGTCGCCATGGAAATATTCCTAGCCCGAAATAATTAGCCAATTGTTTGGAACAAACGTCATGGAGTCGAGTGTCAGTGAGTTTGAACCATGCCATGGTTCGTTAATAGTGAATTTAGGTCAAAAACCGAATGACTGTCCCTGGTGTAACATAGTCCATATTAAAATCTAGTGGTGTATAATAGTGTTGTTGTTGAGATGGCAGTATTTACGATAGGAAACCAGTAAATAACACAATGGAATCAATAAGTAGGGACTTGGTATATACCACTCATGTGTCCATAGTGGAAAATAGGTGTAGTAATATGTGGGTAATACGCCGGTAACACTGTACGTTTACTTGCCTAGGGTTGCGTAGATAAATAGTTCCCAGTGAGAAAGGTTATACTAGTGTATTTTCTATGGCATAACCTGCTGGTGGTACGGAAATCTGAGGATAGTGAAGGAAAAACATGCAAAGGTGCGGTTAATGGACTTTTGGCAAGTTGTTTTATCAGTGGTTTTGAACTGATCAGAGTAAATTTAGTATATAAAAGCAGTCACGTCTGAGTTTCCAATTTGCAACTCAAATTGTATGGACGTCTTTAGAAAATTTTGGAAAACATGTGACTTCAAGCGGGATTCGCGCTAGGGTTTGACACCGATCGAGCATGTGATGCCCTGTGTGCGTGTAACAATATATTAATATTTTCCTCAATTAAAATTCAACAAGAAATTCTCTGATTGAATAAAAACCCATTATGATAGACTTTTAAAGTTGAAAGCTGTCCAACAATGTCCAACATAACTTTCTTAATTGATTGTAAAACTCACGTAGAATTATACACAAAGTGTCAGATGTATATGCTCACGTGATCTTTACTACAATATCAAAGAACACTATCATAAACATTTTAGTTTGGAAATCTTTTGCTCAGGTTGTGGGGTTTCTTGAAATTACTATTTATATTAATGGGTCTTAATCTTGATAACAGTTAAAAAAAGCAAGAAACATACATAATTTAGTAACGTTCAGCAAGTGATTGATTTTCGTTTAATACAAAGTTCATATTGAAAAAAAACTTACATTATTGTTAATTAAATTCTTGGAAGCAGAGTAGATTGCTTGTCGTCTATCGACGATGGTGTATAGGATAAACTCATGATGGTGACGGCTTAAAGCATAACCTTATTTTACAATAAAATCCATGTCCTACTCTCAACCAACATGTCATAACATATCAACAATGATAAGTAGTTCAGCTAAAAAAAATAAATTAATTAATTAATTTAAAAAAAAAAAAAACATAAAAGAAACCATCCTGTTGTCAAATTCCGCAATTTTGTTGTATGACAGGTCACGGAGATATAATGCTCTCTGGCTCATACAACATAAGAGTGTCACCTTTTGCTATCTTTTTTTCATTTGAGAATGGTTTCATGTTGTTCCACATATATATGTATAGATGTGTGTATTTGTGTGTATATGTGCATGTGTATATATGTGTTTGTGTGTGTATATGTATGTGTGTGTGTACATTTATGTGTGTGTGTGTATGTATGCATAAGCACATATGCCATGTAGAAAGAACTACATTGATAATTACACTGGTATACGTTTAATTTTTTTATAATTTTTTTTAATACTCTTTTCTGTTGTATTTCATGATTTTGTATTATCCTGAATTTGATTAGTCTGATGTAATCTCTGTTGAAGAGGAAATAAAGTCAGTCAGTCAGTCATACATACATACATGCATGCATGCATGCATGCATGCATGCATGCATGCATGCATACATACATACATACATACATACATACATACATACATACATACATACATACATACATACATACATACATACATACATACATACATACATACATACATACACATTTGTTCATATTCTGTATTCATTTTTCGGTTGCACATAATTGCAAGTTCAATACTGTCTAGCTGCTCTTTAATAAGTATACCACTTTTAAGTAATATACATGGTCTAGTTGGTCCCAATAATCCATACAACAACATGAGTGTTTCAATTATATATGAAACAACAAAAAACCTGTTTACAGAAAGAAGAAATATCACATTTGCCATGCATAATACATCAATATTATCATGAATGATTCTGATGTGAGGCTTTATTTATCATATAAAATCAAAGTTACTTTAATATACTATTAGTTTTGAAATTACCTTTAAATCCGCATGATCTAGCGAGCATTACACATACATACATACATACATACATACATACATACATACATACATACATACATACATACATACATACATACATACATACATACATACATACATACATACATACATACATACATATATATGGTTGTGCAACAAGTATTATTATCGCATATCATTTAGACTTGTAGTAATACATGTAGTAGCAACAAAGGGTTTTGAAAATCAAAACAATGGTACAGAACCATTACCATGGGAATAGGGTAATATAACTGCAACTGTTTGATATTAACAAAGCAGTAAAGCATCATCAGGAAATAAATATCACTACTAGATGGGTTTCAGGAGTAACAACATCGCGAAGTTATTATTATTATCAAAATCATTAATGTATAATCACTAAAATTCATTCCTGTGGCAAAATAACTTCGTCAGGTTTTAAGAAGGGACAATCACTGTTCTTCTTTTGCCTGGAACATTATAATGCCATGCTACTATATGGATTTGAGGCAATGTATTATAATTACTATATCAGGTTTGGAAATCACATACTCAGTGATACACTGTGAACATGGAAGCAAGGTAATATTACTCGATGAGTTATGTGATTCCCAATGTAGTTTTGTTACTGTACCGGGATTGTGGAGTGATACGCTATCACATGGAAATTGAGAAATATTGCTATATAATTTTGGTATTTACCAATGTAGTATTCTTTCTACAGCAGGGTTTCGTGATCATACACTTAGTGTAGCACTGTTCACTGGGAATAGAGTAGCGTAAATTTCTTACATGGGTTTGGTAGTAAGGAATGTAATAATGTTACAACAGAATAAAACTACTACTACTACTACTACTACTACTACTACTACTACTACTACTACTACTACTATAAATAATAATACTAATAATGTTTAAAATGGATTGCGCCGTTTCGATAGAAGCTTTACAACATAATACAAACAACATCGATAATATAAAAAGCATATCTTATGATATGATTCCAATAAATCAAACACAATTAAATTAGACAAGCAGCAAAAGGGGTGAGCCCACATCATAATAGAAAACAAATATTTGCTCACCTAACACTGAAAACAAAACCAAAACCAAAATGACAACAACAACAACAACAACAACAACAAAAATAGAGCTTCTAACTAATGGAGAGTTTCTCCTACGGGTTAGTTAGTATTATTCCTATTTTTGTCATTTTGGTTTTCCAATTATTCGCGTGTGTTTCCTCTATGATGCCTATTTCGAGGTCACACCCCTTCTGTTGCTACGAATTAAATCATTCTCTCAGTCGAATATTTTATCAAGACCGAGTCGATATCTTGATCTAGGATCGTGAAAATGTATCGTTTTAAATCCGTGTGGAGTTGACTTAGCATGATTAAAGAAATTTCTAAAAAAATTATATCCATATCTCCGTTACACCACGTTTGATGAATATTTCTTAGCGTGTGTGTATCGACGCCATTAAACACAGCAATTATATTACAGTGATCTCTGATTACGTTAAGAATGTGTGTATATCGCTGAGTAACATAAATCACATCCGTATTTTTATGTCTACCGCTCGAAAATATTCTAGCTGAATTTGATTATTTATCCATCATTACATCTTATAATACTAAATTGTTAATACTACCATCAATATCATCAACACTTGGTGCTTTATCAATATCAGTGATAAGATCAATAATATCATCTACATTTATCGTCGCCGAGTTCTCATTAAAGTCTTTTAACACATCGCAACACCGCTGATCATCAGCAGACGGAGCAATCAAATACAACTTGTCCCATTTTAACCATCTCATTATCAACTTAAGTAACAGTTGTTGCTTGCCACTCCCAGATGGACCTTTTTTGATCATACGAACATAATTGTAACGCTGGGTGGTGTTTACCGATTCTAGCGTTCTTGACGCTGAAAAATCAATTACATTCATGATGTATAATAAATAATATGCATCTATATTGTGTTAAATGTAGAGCGCATACCCCGGCAGATACACTAACAACAAAGATACTAGATAGCACTTACAGGTAAGTGTGAACGATGTGGTATAAAGAAATTTATATTTATCCCAGTCGACAAATCGAATTTAAAAAAAACTGAGGTGATATTGCGGCAAAATTAAACAATTACCTGGAACTCCATTGGAAAATACCCAGGAGAAAAACATGTTCCACTATATAATTGTTGCGGCCCTGGAACCATACTTGATATAAGACTAGACAGCCAGGACCAAACAAAACCGATAAACGCTATTCATCGAGCTGGTGGCACTCATGATGTATCTTATAAAAGTAACAATCTGCAGCATAGACATCTCGCAGATGTACAATTAGTTCACGCGTTCAATTATATGACTTAAAAATCTTTCAAGGATTCATTAGCTAGCAGGTTAATCAAAACCGCAATGAACGTTGATCTTGAATTAGGGCCTGGTAATTAATATTATTATGGAATCTATTTATTATTCCCCAAGAGTATACTGCAGAGGTAAATCAGCAATTAATACCCTCGCCGAAGCAGCAAAAGTCAAAAGTGTTACTGCAGCAGACTGTTTATCAAGACAGGCAATATGGCAAATTTATCTTCCACCACCTAAACAAATCGAATTTGAGTATTTTGATGTCAGCGTTCCACATGCAGTTCATCAGTCATATATTTTATTCTTACCACATGATACGGTCAAATAACGGACATATACACTCGAGTTAACTATAGCTGATGTTGCGAGTAGATACAAAGAATCAGAGCCATTATCGACAAAGACTGCAACAGACGTAGCTTCCGCATTTGAACGAATTTATCAACGAGAACCTTTTCAATGGCCACAGTTCCTACAGGTCGATCCTGGAAAGGAATTTCAATTGTAGCTCTTCCTTTGTTATAATGATTCGAATCGTATAAAATCTCTCTTGTTATATATTGTACTATTATTGGAAATTCTAGTTTTTTTTTCTAAGCCTGATACATCCATCATTTTAGCATCGGTATCCTTGACCGATTCCGCCCACCCGTCTGTCTTTCTACGTCTTTGATCTGTCAGACCGTTTCCACGCATCGCATCTTTAAAATGATGTTATTCCCTCAGCGACATAATTTTACGGTGAACAGTTTATCGGAGCTTGATTATCAATACTGGGTTTTTCATTTATAGGATAAATTCCATAATTAACCGCGTCAAAGGGATACGATCGCTCATACGGTTTGTCAAGACAGCTCAACATTTCTGGTTTTGAAATTTCACTCACAATGACTTTTTTTTTAGCAAGGATAGGATTATATTTATCACGAATAATCAGATTTTCTGTTTCTGCTAATATAAAACGTTTTACTCTGAAAAAATAATTTTGATTATCAAGATACGCGATTATACTCGCCTCTAGTTTATCGTTCATCGTAGCATCACCACTATTACTGATTCGGAATGTTGACCAAGTGTAAGATGCGCCATCGCTGCTATATTCATTCTTGGCATAATGTAATTTTATTACCACATTTATCCGCCTAGAGTTTTAATTGGAAGGTCAGGAGACAGTCTATCGAGATGAAATTTCGTTTCAGGAAACGAAGTTTTCCCAGTGTTTGTTTTTCGATAGTCTCACAAACTTCTCCATACTATAATTAAGACAAGAATTAAAATTAAAAATATATACAATGCCCCCCCACGCCCCCCCCCAAAAAAAAATAATCAGTATAGATGATGGATGATAGGGTATGTGAGTCCTTGTAGTAAGTCATGCATAAATTAAATTTTAGTGTATCATTGATAAAGTGTGGGTCGAGGAAGCTTAGGTCCGAAACCAAGTTTGCGAAGCGGTGTTGGAATTAGATGGAAAAGACAATTGTGTGTACAATGTGGTGATAAAAGATATCGAGATCTTAAAGGGTATTTTGATAAAGAAATAACGACCTTGACTCAGTAAGTTATACGAACAGCAGAAGACTATATTTCTAGATTTCTTAGTATCAATCTAGACAAATAATGATTTAAATAAATAAATAAATAAATATATATATATATATATATATATATATATATATATATATACACACACACACACACACACACATATATATATATATATATATATATATATATATATATATATATATATATATAAGAGCCAGGAATTTGTAAAGCATGGCACGATCAAAAATTATGAAACATCTCATAATGGTGTAGTCAGAAACTGCCGTTTGCAAACACATAGGGGTACTGTCAATAACGCTGGTTATCTGGAAATAAAATATATCTACGACACAGTTTCGTTTTTGAAGTGTATAATGAAGAAATACAGGATGGTCCTGTGATCAATCACATTGACCGATATCTAAAAGTTATTATATTGTCAAATTGATGAGCTGTCATGCAAATTGATATTTCTATACTTGGAAATACTGGGAGGTGAAAAGTATTTAGGAGAAGAGTCGTGAAATGTTAAGACAGGTGAAGTGATAATATTTTAATGCAGCCGGGAAACATTTCTGTATTGCTTTATCAGGGGTACAATGTGTTGCAGATAACATGACCAATTCTGCATCAAAAACCGGATTTCGTTCTGTTATGTTGATACATATAATGGGATTATGGACGTTTTGCCCCATGGACGTTTCGGCCCAAGACATTTCGCCCCACTTCAATGGACATTTCGCCCCACATGGTTAATGGACGTTTCGCCCCATGGACGTTTCGGCCCACATCAATGGAAATATCGGACATTTATATAAATTCACAACCATTACAAAATGATCAAAAATATAATGTAATGAGAGAAACGACACACACCAGCAAGCATAAAAACAATAAAAAAATCCCAAATTCTGTCTCAGTATAATGGTAATGAAAGAAACGACACACATCTGCAAGCATACAACAGCAAAAATCCCCAATTAAATTTAATATAATAAAACAATGACAAATTATCATTGTATTGATTGTATCCAAAAAGAAAATATAATAATACAACATGGGTAATTTGACTTAGTGGCTGTCCCTACACGGAAAACTGACTTGTTTTGTTCAAAAATATTTTATAAAGTAAACAAACGACATACGTTTGGCGAAAACATACACATATAAAACAACTTTTTATAAGTAGGGGTGCATTTGTCTGGTGCCATACAGAAAAAATGTTCTGGCGTTCACTATTGCTCACAGCAAGTGTTAATAGGACTTAATTACAGGTAACTTCTTTGATCTTCATAGTTAAATAATCTACTAAATGTGGTATCAAGGTAATTAAGCTGCTGCCAGGGTTTTGAGTAAGTCGTGTTAGCTTTTATGAAAAGGAAATTACAATTTAGCACATATGTTATGGCGTTCACTAATAACTAAAATAATGACATATAAATAAACGTTTGATCTTAGTATATAAAAATCTGAGTTGAAGGATAAAAAGTAGGAGTTTTCAAGTGCATTGTCCAACAGATTGTTTGTTATAGAAGCTCGTGCATGTGTTTGCATGGAGATTTATCAGTGACTCTATAAATTGCAGTATTTCCTTTTCTTGGTACTAGTTGTTTTAAAATCACGTAAATCAATAGATCGAACCATGTCTTCGTGCATTTACTGCAGAAAACCAGTTACACGTCGCCAGCAAGCCATAGATCGCGATATTTGCGGCCTGCCTATTGAGGAAAATGAAATGGATGATCTAGGAGTGGTACCAATGGCAAGTGAAGAGGAAAATACCAGCCAGGAACAAAAAGCCTCTACACCAATGGCCCCATATCGCAAAAGGAAGAACAACACACTAACTAGTTCATCAACCAGCGAAGAATCGCAAACGATAACAGAGAGGCCTCTCCCAAAAATAAAACTGTCAGAAAAAACTAAGAAACGAGAAAGAAAAGGAAAATAGAGAAGGAAGAATCGCCAATAGAAACATCTTCGGAAGACTATGACCCAGATTTTGACCTACTACCACTATACCAAAGAGCGGTACTCATTGATTATACGAGCACATCCACGGATTTGACACATGACGCAACAAACGATAATATAGACACAACGAACGAACTGACAGAGGAACCAAACCTCCAAGACAAAAACGACAAAGAGACTGACGGGGGACTAGTGCCCCCAAATGAATCACAGTAAAGTAGAATAAATAAAGCTTTAATAAATCTAAATAACTATAAACAAAAAAGAAATATTAATACAATATTGCCACCTGGATAACCGAAAATGGAAGAACTAAACTTCCATATTGCATCAATAAACACTAATGGAATAGATAAGGACAAAATTGCACAACTAATAAAATTAAAACAGGACATAATACTAATACAAGAAACACACAACAAACTCACACATACCATGATAGTAGAACTTGAATCCAAAATGGATGCAATAGTTATAACTAGTGAAGCACAACAAAACGATAGGAAAGCGGGAGTAGCAATGATAATCAGAAACAAATCTAGGCAAAATTGGGAAAGAATAACAGAGGAGATTAGTTTAAAGGGAAGGGTAATTCACATAAAATTAAATAAGATACATATCTTAAATATATATGCTCCTGCAACCAGAGAAAGTCACTATGACTTCATAGGAAATCTAAATAATTATCTAAAAAAATACACAGCAGAACACCTGATTATAGGGGGGAATTTTAATTGGGTAGGTGAACCGGAAGTCTAACAACCAAGGATCTATCATCATTTGATGTTATGCGCAGATTATTAAAACAATGCAATTTAACAGATGTGTATAGAAGATTGAACCTTTTAAGAACTGAATATACACATGATTATGTTAGAACAGGAATAAATAAATCAAGTAGGATAGATAAATTTTATGTAACTGATTTTGACAATAAAAAATATAAAAATGCCAAAATTTTAGAATACAAAATTTCGGACCATAAATTAATAACCTTGGAAATAGTGATAAAAAATAATAGATGGGGATCTGGGGAATGGAGATTAAATAACTCAATACTGGAAGATGAGCAATTAATAAATGAAATAAAACTGGAAATCCCTAAAATACTTACAAATGAAGAGGGAAAAATATATCAGATATCGCAACCGATTGGGATAAATTTAAAACAAAAGTTAAACAAATAGCAATATATCACTCAACTAAACGTAATCGGATCCAAAAAATAGAGAGACAGGTCTTAAAAAGATTAATAAATAATGACGCAACAACTTTAAGGGATAAAGAGAACTACTCTAAACAATTAGAAAAGTTAAGAGAATATAAAACAAGGGCAATGGAAA
The DNA here is from genome assembly GCA_030141615.1 of Unio pictorum. Lineage (NCBI taxonomy): Eukaryota > Metazoa > Mollusca > Bivalvia > Unionida > Unionidae > Unio > Unio pictorum. Next base: position 1,142,580 of record JARLTB010000108.1, read on the forward strand.
TTAGGGTGGGAAAATTCCACCACTTATACAAACAGGGCCGAGAACTCTATAAAAGGGAAGAAAAAAGGAAAGGAGGGGAAAAGGTAATTGATGCACTAGTCACTAATGGGGTTGAAATTACAACTAAGGCTGAAATAATGGATGAAATTTATAAATATTATAAAACGCTATATACTTCTAACAACATAGACAATAACACAATCATGCAATATCTAAATACAATACAATGTGAGATGATATCATCAGAGCACAAGACACGGTGCGATGATCTCATCTCTGTGGAAGAATTCAAAACCACAGTAAAAGAATTGGCAAAAGGTAAATCACCAGGTAGAGATGGCCTCACGGCGGAATTCTACAAGAAATTCCAAAGTGAGGTGGCACCAATTTTAGAAACATTATTCAATAATATTTTATTAAAAACAACAAAATGACAAAATCAATGCGGGAGGGTTTGATTACTTTGCTATACAAAGGGAAAGGGGACAGAACAGACTTAAATAATTGGAGGCCCATCTCCCTCCTAAACACGGATTACAAAATACTGAGTAGAATTTTGGCAAATAGGATTAAGCACGGAGTAAACACCATAGTAAACACTAATCAAACATGCGGGGGTAAAAATAGAAGCATACATGACAATATACTTAACATTAGGACCATAATATATTTTATAAACACAACTAACTCGAAATGTGCTATGGTACTATTTGACCAAGAAAAAGCTTTTGACAGATTAGAACATAATTATACGCAAAAAGTACTGGAAAATTTGGTTTTGGAACAAACTTCCTGAACTGGACTAAAATAATGTACAATGAAATAACTGCGAATGTACAAGTAAATGGGGCGAAAACCCAAAAAATTAATATACAAAGATCAGTGAGGCAAGGATGCCCACTATCGATGTTATTATACGTAATAGCAATTGAAATTCTGAGTATAAAAATCAGAAACAATACCAAAATCAAAGGATTAAAAACTCCTAACTTAACGGAGGAATTTAAAATGCTACAACATGCCGACGATTGCACAAACTTCATTAATGATCCAAATTCTTTTAATCACCTACATAAAGAATATGAGGCCTTTGGGAAAGCTTCAGGATCGAAAATAGATCATGACAAAACGGAAATATTAAAAATAGGAAACTGGAGGGGAAACCACCCTGGTTTACCCCCCCCCCCACTTAATTAAAAATAGAGTGAAAGCCCTGGGGATTTTCTTCGGGGCAAATGAATAAAAAGAAAACTGTATAAAAGTTAAAAAGAAAATAAAAGAAGTAATAGATATCTGGGCACTAAAGCCGCTTAGTCTAATGGAACGTTCACAGGTTGCAAAAACATATATGTACTCAAATCTGACATACTTAATAAACTCTGTGGACATTAATAATAAAACACTAGCAACAATAGATAACGAAATAATAGACTACATATGGAATTACAAGACACATCACATAAATAAGGAAACCTTATATAGACCTAAACTAAAGGGGGGATTAGCCTTACCCAACCCCCCCTTAATAAAACTAAAAACAATCTTAAATAGGTTAAAAAGATTAATCGCTACACCACAAAAACCATGGGAGGCATTATACATTTTTTGGCTAGGATTTGGAATGCGAAACAAACAAGAAATATACACAAACAACAAACTAGTGAAAAACATAGATGCACCACACTTATATAGGGGGATTAAAGAAATTTTATACAGGTATAGGGACAATAAGAAATTATGGGTACTAGGAAATGACAAAACATATGACTGGCTTTTAGAATCAAGATCTAATCAATATATATCAAAGGTACAAGTACAATACCCTTCTGTTAACTGGGACAGAGTTTGGAGGCATTGGTCCGGCATTAACTCGTTTAAGGTACAAAGTATCATGTACACGTACCTCCACAACGCCTGGCTAACAGGCGAAGTGGCAATTAAACGAACATTAATAAGGACCCCGGTTAGCTGCCCTCTATGCAAAAATGCCCCATACACAAAAGACCACACAATTACAAAATGCGACAAAACAAAGGAAGAAAGGATCAAACTAATAATTGAAATAATGAAGGTAGACAAATATGACAGACGTCAATTACTCTTCCTAGACGGAAACTTTAATAAACAATTGGTTAGACAAATAACAGACTTTATAACGAATACTTTAATAAGATGTGGTTCAATAATGAAGGTTAGGGAACCAATTTTAAAATTAAATTAATTTGAAAAAATAAAATTTAAATTTTAAAATTTTAAAAAATTTGAAATTTTTAAATTTGAAATTTTGAGATTTTGTAAAAAAAAAAAAAAAAAATGTTTGAATGTTATAAAACATATATATATATATATATATATATATATATATATATATATGAATAATAATACTATTGTGAGGGGGAAGTATAAATGAGGACGCCATAGGGCTAAATCACAGGGCGCTACGCGAAGTGAGCAGGCCTGTGGACGAGTTTAGAAAACACCACCCAAAATTTAATAAATTTATTCTACTTTTTCTTCTTTTCATAAACGTACTTGATATCCTCTCTGAATTCTAAATCCATGCTTTATCTGTCATGGCTATATCCCGTAATAGCCATGACTCCCAAATTAAGGGACTTAAAATAATTTTGGACTTTTATTAATACTATTTAAATAATTAGAGGCCGGACAAATTGAGACAGGAACTGTACAGCCAAATAAATTTGTATAGTTTCTGTCTCAAGGAAAACGGACCTATTTTAATATTAAACTAGATAAATTGAGACACACTTAACTTTTTGAAATAATGCACCTCAATTTACACCAAATTCTAAAAGCATAAAATTTAACTAATCCAATTAAAAACTTTTAAATTTTTATCTTCCATATTGGCGAAGATAATAACAAAATAAGACAACTGGTAATGATTTGGAAAAAGAAACGGCTATCCTAAACATATACATAAGTATGTAATATACTTTTATAGCAATCACACAAATAGCACCATACACATAGCATACACAAGGATAAAAAGGGACCACTAGCCATGGTCAACAAAATTAAAAGTAGCCTACTAGAGTGGGTAGGTCAAATCCCAACTAGAAAGGAGTACTTAAAATACACTAGGGCATCTAAAAATACCCCTTGTCAATTATTTTATAACCCCGATGGGGAAAACTAATTGGGGACTTTAGATTTAAAGAATAAATAAAAAACAACATAAAAATATCGGGGGGACACACAGACATATAAACTTTTTAAAATTTTTTTTTGATTGGGTGGGGGGGCATCTGTCTGGTGCCCCCAAAAAAAGAAGAAGCAAGCCATAGATCGCGATATTTGCAGCCTATGGCAGCACAGAGCATGTGGAAATACTGGTAAGTTTATTTATTTATTTCTACATCATAGATCATTCCGTAATTGAACGGGCATAACAAAATAAATACATTTTTTTATAATTAATTGTATGTATCTAGTGACCTTTTCTCGCATGTTATGGTTCGTGTTTCAGTATATCCAAATGTCTTTCAAAATAAATGTTATCATAAGACAAATATAATTAACTAATTGATACTACGAAATGGTTTCTATTTACAGGTTTATCAAGCTACAAGTATGGTCTTCTTAGACGTTAAAAGATATCTTTTCAGTTTATGTGTGACCTGTGCAGTTCTAAACCTGAGGTAAGATTTCAATACAAACGAAATAATTAAAAAATAAAGACATGCTACAGTAGCTGATTCCCATTCGCATTCGATGTATTTAAGCTACGGTTAAATAAAAATTGCCAACAAAACGTGGAACGCTGCCTACTTTCTCCCTATCACAAATGCTGGTAGATTAGTAAAAATAATGTTTCTTGTATAAAATATTTCGTTGTTTTTTCCTGGGCTACACGTTTTAACATTAATACTGTTTACAGGCAGATGGCTAAGATGTCGAAATGGACTTACGCGGCATACCAAATACATCTGCCAGATTTGAAATGTATACCGGTAGAGCACGGGGGCCGATGAAGAGCACGAGAAATTCGACGTCGATTTCTATCAATAAAGATGATATTTCGACAAGGTGAATGTTATTTTATTTATTAAAATCGTACGGGTGCTTGCATACGTCTTTATGTGTAAATACCATATTCGGTATAGTCCAACTTGTTTTATATATATATATAAATATATTTGATTATATGTTTTCAACATTTTCTGACGAGTTAATACATATTTCTAATTACAGGCTGGATAGAAATCAACAAGTGAACGAGTTTACGGTCAAAAATGATGCTGCATCAACATTTGCAACCGACATCTCTTCATTTGACGTTGAGCGCCCACACAGATCTTTGACACCAGAAGAAGAAGAGGCGTAAGTTTAAAAGCGAAGCGGAGCGGACAAGAAAGCGCAGAAATTCGAAACAATTTATTTCAGTAATATTGATGTACATAACTAATTTTTGTGCGTGTAAAATATTCTTTTTTTTTTTTTTGATAATCACGATTTTTCTCCTTTCCTCAGGTCAGTTAGGAATGAAACTGTTTATAGAGAAGTGGCAGTGCCAGTGGATTCTGAGGATAGTATAACCTTTGAAGTAGTAGCTTCAGGATCCACTCGAGGAAAAAGGAAATTAATATATAGTGCTGGATATAGTTTTGTTGTTAAGCGTGAGCTAAAGAATGGAACCATCGAATGGCGTTGTAGCGTGCGTGGGAAGAATACGCAATGCCCTGCAACCGTGAGACAGACAGAAGCCGACTTTTTGCCAAGTCATCAGAGCCATAGCCACACTGTCACTCCTGGGTTGTTAGCAGCCGTTAAAATCAAAACCGAGGTATTTTGCAGAACATGATTAATCTGTATAAATACTTGGTCTATTCTATCAATATATTATTAACAGTATATGTTGTTTAAATTTTAATCAATTTACTTATAATTAATGTATGCTAAATCCAGAAATATCGCTTTATTGTTTACATTAAACGAGATGTTGTTGATCTTCGTCTTCCAATCGTTCTGCTATATTAACTATGCAGTATTGAAAAGTTATACTGTGCCAATAATGACAAAATTTCGTCACTCATATATCCATACAAATATCTGTCCATACATACATACATACATACATACATACATACATACATACATACATACATTCATACATACATACATACATACATACATACATACATACATACATACATATACTATATAAGGTTTTGTTTTCATTTAGGCCAAGTTATTAGGGAAAGATAATTTGTTTGAAACAGCCCATGCACTGGTTAATGAGGCTATAGAAGTTCATGGAGAACCATTACAATCTGATGCATCCAGGGTTGCTGAGACGAACCTAGTTAGAATGGTCAACCGGACCAGGTCCGCAACCAGACCAGAAGATCCCAGAGATTTTACGTTTACTGTAAGTGAATGATTTTTTTCTGTATAAAATCTGTGGTTGCATTGTATTTTAACATTTGTTTCTCTATATATATTAATTCGTACTCTACGTGTTATTTATTTCTATTTATAACATTCTGCCAAGTATTATCGAGCATTCTCTTAAAGAACCGTTCTGTTTCTTGTATCTTTATAACTGTCTCTCTCTCTCTCTCTCTCTCTCTCTCTCTCTCTCTCTCTATATATATATATATATATATATATATATATATATATATATATATATATATATATATATATATATATATATATATTCCAGCTTGGAATATGTTAAGAAATCCGTCGTCAAGCTGGTATATATATATATATATATATATATATATATATATATATATATATATATATATATATATATATATATATATATATATTCAAGCTTGACGATGGATTTCTTAACACGACCATCAGTGAACCGTTCTTTAGATTTGATGTCGTCGTTAGCAGGAAGCGTCACCTGATCTTTGCCACTAACAAACAGCTGGAGCTTCTCGGAATGGCCAAAACATGGTATATTGATGGCACATTCAAATTAGTAAAGAAACCATTTTATCAACTGCTATCTATACATGGATTTGTGAGATCAGGTGTTGACTTGAAGCAGATACCGCTGTGTTTTTGCATCATGTTGGGAAGTTAGACGAGACATTACAAAAAGGTGTGTGTGTGTGTGTACTGAGGATGAGAGAAGATTATGATAATTACTTTAATAAATTAATGTGTAAAATAACGAACAGTATTTTATCACATAAAATATATTTTCAATTTATTTATCCTAAATATACACGTCCAGAGCAAAAAGCGATTTAGAAAATCGGTTATAAAATTAATTATTGTACAAGCAAATAAAAGACACTAAACTATACTGAATTTCAGTATGTCCATGAATAGTTTTACTTTTTCCCTTCCATTTTCAGGTTTTTCAGTCTGAATCGAAAGTAACTTCATTTGTTGTTGACTTCGAAAAGGGTCTTTGGCAAGGGATCAGAGCAGTTGTCTAATGTTGTAGAGCGCTTAGAGCTTCTAAAGATTAGGCGCTCTATAAAGTCCTCATTATTATTATTATTATTATTATTATTATTATTGCATTTGTATTTCAATTTCTTTTTTTAGTAGCAGATGTTTTACTTAAATGCATTTTTGTTTAAAATCATAGATAGTTACTGTTTAGAAGTATACTTTTGCACATCACAATTTGACACTTCTAACCTGTATTGAAGTGTAATTTTGACTAGTTATGTGTGTTGATTTAAAAATACAAATACATGCCTCATATTTAAAAAAAATAAATCTCAGAAACCATTTTTATATCTCGTTATTGTTAATTAAAATTAACATTCCTCGCCCCCCGTGTTTCTCCTTGTTCGCGATATATCGGGCTATTATGTGCACAGCTTTGAAAAGATGTAATGAAGAATCTTCGGGATATAGAAATGAAGTACATTAATTTGGACTGTTTCTGTCAGCAGTTCAGTCGAGTAATTAGATCAGATTTATAGCTAGTTTTAAAAAATCCAAAGTAACAATGCCAATAAATGGCAAGAGATGAAAAGCAAATTAAACCGATCTTGAAAAAAATTACGCTCGCTGATTGGGTAAACGAACAGCTTGATTGATAAGTGGCGATATGTCAATTTCCTACAAACGGTAAAAAAAAAATGGTTTTCATCAGCTTGTGTAACAGCGAAAATAAAACTTGAGTAACAGCGAAAATAAAAGTACTGCCGTATAGAAATTGATCACTGTAAACGATAGATTAATTTCTGATTAATCTCATTAGATAAATGAATAAAAAAGGGAAAATATTGTCTGATATAACGGCATGCTGAATGTAATTGAAATCTGAGAATTTAATAATTTAAATCTTAACGGTAGGCTCCTAAAGTAAAATGAAGACAATAGTGTAATGGTAGTGAAGGTATTTCCATTGATGTGGGTTGAAACGTCCATGGGGCGAAACGTCCATTAACCATGTGGGGCGAAATGTCCATTGAAGTGGGGCGAAATGTCCATTGAAGTGGGGCGAAATGTCTTGAGCCGAAACGTCCATGGGGCGAAACGTCCAGGTACCTAATATGGAGGTAACTCCGTCGCTTATGTGTAAGAAATTAATAGAGTTACTCCCCTTGGTCTCAGAGATTGCGTAATGCTTTCAAATTAATATATAATGTACATATATGTTTTGTCAGAAATAACTAACTTTAAAATTTGACTTTGCAAGTACAACTAAATTCAAGTTGTATTTTTGTTTTGCAATCTAAAATAACACAGGTAATTGTATATGTTTCAAAGATAACTGTATGTTTCAAAGATAATTATATACTAATTTTGAAACATACGTCGTTAACAAGGCTCCTGGTGTATTGCTAACACGTCTGATTTTGGTGCTCATGACCAGAGGTTCGAATCCCGTAAAAGACATTTTGACGACTGCCGCTAAATAGCGGATTTTTTTCTGTATAAGTGGGAGTCAGCCCCAAAGCTCGAAGTTCAATATAAATAATAGACACTCCCCCTTACGCCGTCGTCACGGTGTGGTGCTGGTTTTGCACGCCAGTAATGATTTAGGTAGGGGCAGTGTGCACCAATCTGTTGAATGAAGAAAAGATCCCCGTATGTTGTACCGTCCTACTGTATATAACTATATATAGCTAAATATGTATGTACTCGTTGAGCCTGCTAGGCAGTCTAGTGGTGTATGCCGACATCCTGTATATAACTATATATAACTCTAAATATGTATTGCTGATTGAGCCTGCTAGAATAATACTAATAATGGAGACATTGTATAGCGCCTAATCTTTAAAAGCTCTAAGCGCTTTACACCATCTAAATTGATACGACTACACTACAGAAAAACAAATAACCAAAACCATGAAATTGGACAACATAGAAACATGCTGAAAACATATAATGTACAAAACATTATTAAGTCTCTACGTTTGTTCCTGCAGTCGAAATAGGCGAGTTTTAAGAGCACTCTTAAACGAAACCACTGAGTTTTTTTGTCTAATTTGAATGGGGAATTCGTTCGACATCGTCGAGTCCAGGTATGCAAATGATCGTTGTCTATGTGACTTCATTTTCATAGTGGGAACAATGAGTATACTATTATTTCAAGAGGAGCGCAAGAATCTTGGTGATGTATACACATGGATGAGGCCGGATAGGTATGTAGGACTGGAGTCTGTCAGTGAAAAATAGCACAGAAAACACATTTTGGTTTGATTTTGTATCGAATTGATAGCATGTGTATGGTACAGAGCAGTTGTGAGGTATGCTCTGATCGATGTACTCTAAAGATGATCCGTGCAGCTTTGTTTTGAAGTTTCTGAAGTTTCTTGAGAAGAAAGCGTGACGAACCATACTAAATTGAGTTACAATAATCCAGTCTTGAAAATGCTAATATACACAAAAGTGTTTTAGTGGATTCAACTGAAAGATATTTGCCAATATAACTAATGCATCTCAGTTCATGATATGCAGCCATGCATATGTTCATGACATGTTGGTGCAATGTGAGAGTACAGTCTAGAGTAACGCCTAGGTTTTGTACTGACTGTGAGAATTTAGTGTTGGTGTTCCTGATGTGTATTATCTGAAAGAATGTGAATGAGAAAGTCCTTGTGTTGTGATGAGAATAGCCTCAGTTTTATCATTTTTCATCTGCAGTTTCTTAAATGTCATCCATGATTTCACATCAGAAATGTACCTCTCTACTCCATGGATGGTAGCATCAACATCAAGAGGTTGGCTAGACTTGTATATTAGGGCGTCATTAGCGTATAATTGGTCAGACAATGGGTGATGATTTATGACACTGGAGAGCGGCTGATTGTATACAATGAAGGAAACAGGTCCAATAACAGACCCATGTGGAACACCACAACATAGATAAAATAGGCTGGAATGTCTTCCATTTGCAGATAAAAGATGAGTCCTGTTGACTAAATAGGACTTGAACCAATGTAAGACTATGCCAAATACATGCTGGAGACGGCAAAGTAATATATCATGGTCTGTTGTGACAAATGGTGCAGACAAATCAAAGAGGATGAGGACTGTATCTTTTCACTCTCCATAACAGAGAGAATGTCATTAAATAATTTTAGAAGAGTAGTTTCAGTACTGTGGCAAGGGCGATATGCAGACTGTATTTTGCTAAAAAGGCTGTTTGAATTCAAATGAGATACAAGTTGGGTTAGAACAACTTTTTCTAAGCATTTTGATATGAATGGGAGATAGAATATGGGCGGTAGTTCTTTAAATCCTTATCGTCAAGTGTTGGTTTCTTCAGCAGTGGCTTTACGATGGCAGTTTTGATAATGATGGGAATTTTCACGATGAGAGAGAGATATTAATAACATCAGTTGGTGAAGGCAATATTGGGTCCAATAACTCAAACAGGAGTGATGTTCTATGGCAATCTAGTTTTTCACATGGGGAATGTGCCGTCTTAACCGTTCTGTTTTGTCATTTACCAAACACGCCCTCTTGAGCATGCTAGACTGTTGTTTGACAGGCTAAGGGTTCACATAGTGGGTTGTGTTTCTCGCTGCTGTGATAAGGCAGATTAGGAGTTCAGAATGCGTCGTTAAAATGTGTATGTCTAAGACCTGCTAAGATGTCATAATCAACTTAAGGGGAGTGTAGAAGGTGCTGTCATAAGGCAATAAGATCCCCTTGACTGCTTAGCAGGCTCAACGATGACATACATATTTATGTCTATACGTTTTTATATTTCAAAATATATTTATTATATAATGAACTATGAGAATATTATTCATGTAATTTCGGGTATTATAAATCATGAAAACGTTCTTTCTGATTTCGAATATATATAAGAACGTAAATACAAAAATAGAGGTACTCTACCATCCGTGTACAAATGTATAAAGCTAGGTCAAGACGCAATTTACGAATCGCTCGCGGTTGATATAGAATTAAAAAAATTTGCCCCATTTCTACCGCAGCAGAAAATGCAAGATATGAATTATGAAAACAATATGAAACAAGAAAAAATATAAATACGCGTGTAAGGAAACTAAAAAAAGATTTTAGAAACTATTTCTGAGAATAGATGCGAGTTGCGAGTTGCCAAAACGAGAGTTGAAATGTTTTGATTCAGAACATATTTTGTTACTACAAAAAATCGTGCACATTGATTAATTTCGTGATTTTGGTAGGGCATTTACTACTAAACACCGATCGATTTCATAATTTTGATAGTTTTTTTACTACTAAAAATCATGTAAATTGATTGATTTAACAATAATATACAATTATGCGAGTGATGAACAGTAAAATATTTTCTTTATATATATTTTGTGCTTACTGACATATTTGGTAATTCCGAGAGGGTATTTGCTACTAAAATAATAAAAATCGTTCGATTCGCTAATTCTGTTTGGGTATTTACAACTAAAAGTCGTACACACCGATTGGTTTTGTAATTCTGAAAAGGTAATTGCTAGTAAAGTTAATAAGCCCGATTCCTCAGTAATATACAATTATGTGACTAAAGAAACATACAATTTTCGTATTATATTATATATTTCATGCATGCTAAAAGATTTACTAATTCTGATTACTTAATTGCTAGTAAAAATGGTTGCACACCAACCGATTTACTAAATCTGATAGGATATTCACTACAAATAATAATGAATCTCGTCTGATTTGCTAATCCTGATAGGGTAATAGCCTGATAAAATCAACGGCGGCAACTGATTTGCTACTTTTGATAGGGTATGTTCTACATAAAATAATGATTTTGTGTTTAAAATTATTCTTATTCTCAATCAGCTATATTTTGCATTTAAAGTTTTATATAAAGATTTATTTGTAAATTCTCTTTAGATAAGTCAATCAGGATAGAGTTCTGGTCCGTAAGTTTGAAATGTATGCATGTTAGTAGTGAATTTTGACATCGGAGATATTTGAGTTAACAGGTTACTGCACGATCAAACGGAAAAGTATACAGAATATATCCCTGCCGTGCCTGATTTGATATTTCTGTGTTTGTCTGATAAATTCCATCAATTGCATCACAACCGAGATTGACTGCGATCGCCTCGGTTATATTTACTGTTTTGACCACCTCCAAATGGATCATTATTGTATCTGAGAATAGTTGCCGGTGGCAGTGTTTTTCTCCACGACTCGAGTATCCTAGAAAAAGTTTCATTGATAAGATCGTTGAGTAATTTTATTTATTATGTTTGGGTAATACCCGAGATACTTTAAATTTGATTGATGAACTTCTGGTGTCGCGTACTTGCTATGGAATTTTTGTTTATTTGTGTGATATGAATCAATTACCATTTGTATGAGAGTTCGATGAATACGTTCAGCATCAAATTGTATTTGATTTAATATTTCTATTAGTTTGATAATAATATCCCGAGGCGATGATAAATCAGAAATATACTCAGTTAAATACCGACTGAAAATGTATAGTTGTTGTTTGTGAATTTCATTATATCTATAAAAACTAAGAAAACTACCCCAAATTATACCAACCCCAATAGTCCCAACCCTACCAGACAGAATACTTTATCTCTTAAACTCGTTACTTCATCATCGCCTCTGCATACAAATTTACCATCATGTATATCATCGGCCGTGAATGGGCTAAAATGTATGGGGTCCTCATGTGAAGTAAAAAATTCTAAGCTTGTTTGGGTAATTGATGGTGGTGGTGGTGCCTATGGGGTAACTTCAAGCCATCCTAAGACGGTTCTGATCGATGGTTGATAAATATCCACGCCATAATCCTTCGAATTTATCTCTATTGTGGCTGACAATACTGGTTCGTGAACAGTTAAAGCTATCTTGGATTCTTTTCCTGTTACGGATTTTATTCTACGCTGGAATTCATTGATACCCTCGACATCATAACTTCCATTTGATCTTGCAATATCCAACCAATCGGGGGTTTCATCTGGTTTATTTTTATTTGGAAATAAAAGGTGGATTATTTGACTGTTGACCTGTGAATGATTTTGACCGGATATTTCAACAACTGTAGTATCAGCGGAACTGGGTAAGCGCAATTTATTTTACGGGAAATGCAGTTTGGAAACTACACGTTGAATTCAAGGTTCGTTCGGGTTGAATTCAGCGTTGGTTAATTTAATTATATACTCGTTTAGTTTTTTGCAATTATATTAGCGACTCCAGCTATTGTTGTCGATCCTGGAAAGGAATTTCAATTGTAGCTCTTCCTTTGTTATAATGATTCGAATCGTATAAAATCTCTCTTGTTATATATTGTACTATTATTGGAAATTCTAGTTTTTTTTTCTAAGCCTGATACATCCATCATTTTAGCATCGGTATCCTTGACCGATTCCGCCCACCCGTCTGTCTTTCTACGTCTTTGATCTGTCAGACCGTTTCCACGCATCGCATCTTTAAAATGATGTTATTCCCTCAGCGACATAATTTTACGGTGAACAGTTTATCGGAGCTTGATTATCAATACTGGGTTTTTCATTTATAGGATAAATTCCATAATTAACCGCGTCAAAGGGATACGATCGCTCATACGGTTTGTCAAGACAGCTCAACATTTCTGGTTTTGAAATTTCACTCACAATGACTTTTTTTTTAGCAAGGATAGGATTATATTTATCACGAATAATCAGATTTTCTGTTTCTGCTAATATAAAACGTTTTACTCTGAAAAAATAATTTTGATTATCAAGATACGCGATTATACTCGCCTCTAGTTTATCGTTCATCGTAGCATCACCACTATTACTGATTCGGAATGTTGACCAAGTGTAAGATGCGCCATCGCTGCTATATTCATTCTTGGCATAATGTAATTTTATTACCACATTTATCCGCCTAGAGTTTTAATTGGAAGGTCAGGAGACAGTCTATCGAGATGAAATTTCGTTTCAGGAAACGAAGTTTTCCCAGTGTTTGATTTTCGATAGTCTCACAAACTTCTCCATACTATAATTAAGACAAGAATTAAAATTAAAAATATATACAATGCCCCCCCACGCCCCCCCCCAAAAAAAAATAATCAGTATAGATGATGGATGATAGGGTATGTGAGTCCTTGTAGTAAGTCATGCATAAATTAAATTTTAGTGTATCATTGATAAAGTGTGGGTCGAGGAAGCTTAGGTCCGAAACCAAGTTTGCGAAGCGGTGTTGGAATTAGATGGAAAAGACAATTGTGTGTACAATGTGGTGATAAAAGATATCGAGATCTTAAAGGGTATTTTGATAAAGAAATAACGACCTTGACTCAGTAAGTTATACGAACAGCAGAAGACTATATTTCTAGATTTCTTAGTATCAATCTAGACAAATAATGATTTAAATAAATAAATAAATAAATATATATATATATATATATATATATACACACACACACACACACACACACATATATATATATATATATATATATATATATATATATATATATATATATATAAGAGCCAGGAATTTGTAAAGCATGGCACGATCAAAAATTATGAAACATCTCATAATGGTGTAGTCAGAAACTGCCGTTTGCAAACACATAGGGGTACTGTCAATAACGCTGGTTATCTGGAAATAAAATATATCTACGTCACAGTTTCGTTTTTGAAGTGTATAATGAAGAAATACAGGATGGTCCTGTGATCAATCACATTGACCGATATCTAAAAGTTATTATATTGTCAAATTGATGAGCTGTCATGCAAATTGATATTTCTATACTTGGAAATACTGGGAGGTGAAAAGTATTTAGGAGAAGAGTCGTGAAATGTTAAGACAGGTGAAGTGATAATATTTTAATGCAGCCGGGAAACATTTCTGTATTGCTTTATCAGGGGTACAATGTGTTGCAGATAACATGACCAATTCTGCATCAAAAACCGGATTTCATTCTGTTATGTTGATACATATAATGGGATTATGGACGTTTTGCCCCATGGACGTTTCGGCCCAAGACATTTCGCCCCACTTCAATGGACATTTCGCCCCACATGGTTAATGGACGTTTCGCCCCATGGACGTTTCGGCCCACATCAATGGAAATATCGGACATTTATATAAATTCACAACCATTACAAAATGATCAAAAATATAATGTAATGAGAGAAACGACACACACCAGCAAGCATAAAAACAATAAAAAAATCCCAAATTCTGTCTCAGTATAATGGTAATGCAAGAAACGACACACATCTGCAAGCATACAACAGCAAAAATCCCCAATTAAATTTAATATAATAAAACAATGACAAATTATCATTGTATTGATTGCATCCAAAAAGAAAATATAATAATACAACATGGGTAATTTGACTTAGTGGCTGTCCCTACACGGAAAACTGACTTGTTTTGTTCAAAAATATTTTATAAAGTAAACAAACGACATACGTTTGGCGAAAACATACACATATAAAACAACTTTTTATAAGTAGGGGTGCATTTGTCTGGTGCCATACAGAAAAAATGTTCTGGCGTTCACTATTGCTCACAGCAAGTGTTAATAGGACTTAATTACAGCCAGGTAACTTCTTTGATCTTCATAGTTAAATAATCTACTAAATGTGGTATCAAGGTAATTAAGCTGCTGCCAGGGTTTTGAGTAAGTCGTGTTAGCTTTTATGAAAAGGAAATTACAATTTAGCACATATGTTATGGCGTTCACTAATAACTAAAATAATGACATATAAATAAACGTTTGATCTTAGTATATAAAAATCTGAGTTGAAGGATAAAAGGTAGGAGTTTTCAAGTGCATTGTCCAACAGATTGTTTGTTATAGAAGCTCGTGCATGTGTTTGCATGGAGATTTATCATTGACTCTATAAATTGCAGTATTTCCTTTTCTTGGTACTAGTTGTTTTAAAATCACGTAAATCAATAGATCGAACCATGTCTTCGTGCATTTACTGCAGAAAACCAGTTACACGTCGCCAGCAAGCCATAGATCGCGATATTTGCGGCCTGCCTATTGAGGAAAATGAAATGGATGATCTAGGAGTGGTACCAATGGCAAGTGAAGAGGAAAATACCAGCCAGGAACAAAAAGCCTCTACACCAATGGCCCCATATCGCAAAAGGAAGAACAACACACTAACTAGTTCATCAACCAGCGAAGAATCGCAAACGATAACAGAGAGGCCTCTCCCAAAAATAAAACTGTCAGAAAAAACTAAGAAACGAGAAAGAAAAGGAAAATAGAGAAGGAAGAATCGCCAATAGAAACATCTTCGGAAGACTATGACCCAGATTTTGACCTACTACCACTATACCAAAGAGCGGTACTCATTGATTATACGAGCACATCCACGGATTTGACACATGACGCAACAAACGATAATATAGACACAACGAACGAACTGACAGAGGAACCAAACCTCCAAGACAAAAACGACAAAGAGACTGACGGGGGACTAGTGCCCCCAAATGAATCACAGTAAAGTAGAATAAATAAAGCTTTAATAAATCTAAATAACTATAAACAAAAAAGAAATATTAATACAATATTGCCACCTGGATAACCGAAAATGGAAGAACTAAACTTCCATATTGCATCAATAAACACTAATGGAATAGATAAGGACAAAATTGCACAACTAATAAAATTAAAACAGGACATAATACTAATACAAGAAACACACAACAAACTCACACATACCATGATAGTAGAACTTGAATCCAAAATGGATGCAATAGTTATAACTAGTGAAGCACAACAAAACGATAGGAAAGCGGGAGTAGCAATGATAATCAGAAACAAATCTAGGCAAAATTGGGAAAGAATAACAGAGGAGATTAGTTTAAAGGGAAGGGTAATTCACATAAAATTAAATAAGATACATATCTTAAATATATATGCTCCTGCAACCAGAGAAAGTCACTATGACTTCATAGGAAATCTAAATAATTATCTAAAAAAATACACAGCAGAACACCTGATTATAGGGGGGAATTTTAATTGGGTAGGTGAACCGGAAGTCTAACAACCAAGGATCTATCATCATTTGATGTTATGCGCAGATTATTAAAACAATGCAATTTAACAGATGTGTATAGAAGATTGAACCTTTTAAGAACTGAATATACACATGATTATGTTAGAACAGGAATAAATAAATCAAGTAGGATAGATAAATTTTATGTAACTGATTTTGACAATAAAAAATATAAAAATGCCAAAATTTTAGAATACAAAATTTCGGACCATAAATTAATAACCTTGGAAATAGTGATAAAAAATAATAGATGGGGATCTGGGGAATGGAGATTAAATAACTCAATACTGGAAGATGAGCAATTAATAAATGAAATAAAACTGGAAATCCCTAAAATACTTACAAATGAAGAGGGAAAAATATATCAGATATCGCAACCGATTGGGATAAATTTAAAACAAAAGTTAAACAAATAGCAATATATCACTCAACTAAACGTAATCGGATCCAAAAAATAGAGAGACAGGTCTTAAAAAGATTAATAAATAATGACGCAACACCTTTAAGGGATAAAGAGAACTACTCTAAACAATTAGAAAAGTTAAGAGAATATAAAACAAGGGCAATGGAAATTAGGGTGGGAAAATTCCACCACTTATACAAACAGGGCCGAGAACTCTATAAAAGGGAAGAAAAAAGGAAAGGAGGGGAAAAGGTAATTGATGCACTAGTCACTAATGGGGTTGAAATTACAACTAAGGCTGAAATAATGGATGAAATTTATAAATATTATAAAACGCTATATACTTCTAACAACATAGACAATAACACAATCATGCAATATCTAAATACAATACAATGTGAGATGATATCATCAGAGCACAAGACACGGTGCGATGATCTCATCTCTGTGGAAGAATTCAAAACCACAGTAAAAGAATTGGCAAAAGGTAAATCACCAGGTAGAGATGGCCTCACGGCGGAATTCTACAAGAAATTCCAAAGTGAGGTGGCACCAATTTTAGAAACATTATTCAATAATATTTTATTAAAAACAACAAAATGACAAAATCAATGCGGGAGGGTTTGATTACTTTGCTATACAAAGGGAAAGGGGACAGAACAGACTTAAATAATTGGAGGCCCATCTCCCTCCTAAACACGGATTACAAAATACTGAGTAGAATTTTGGCAAATAGGATTAAGCACGGAGTAAACACCATAGTAAACACTAATCAAACATGCGGGGGTAAAAATAGAAGCATACATGACAATATACTTAACATTAGGACCATAATATATTTTATAAACACAACTAACTCGAAATGTGCTATGGTACTATTTGACCAAGAAAAAGCTTTTGACAGATTAGAACATAATTATACGCAAAAAGTACTGGAAAATTTGGTTTTGGAACAAACTTCCTGAACTGGACTAAAATAATGTACAATGAAATAACTGCGAATGTACAAGTAAATGGGGCGAAAACCCAAAAAATTAATATACAAAGATCAGTGAGGCAAGGATGCCCACTATCGATGTTATTATACGTAATAGCAATTGAAATTCTGAGTATAAAAATCAGAAACAATACCAAAATCAAAGGATTAAAAACTCCTAACTTAACGGAGGAATTTAAAATGCTACAACATGCCGACGATTGCACAAACTTCATTAATGATCCAAATTCTTTTAATCACCTACATAAAGAATATGAGGCCTTTGGGAAAGCTTCAGGATCGAAAATAGATCATGACAAAACGGAAATATTAAAAATAGGAAACTGGAGGGGAAACCACCCTGGTTTACCCCCCCCCCCACTTAATTAAAAATAGAGTGAAAGCCCTGGGGATTTTCTTCGGGGCAAATGAATAAAAAGAAAACTGTATAAAAGTTAAAAAGAAAATAAAAGAAGTAATAGATATCTGGGCACTAAAGCCGCTTAGTCTAATGGAACGTTCACAGGTTGCAAAAACATATATGTACTCAAATCTGACATACTTAATAAACTCTGTGGACATTAATAATAAAACACTAGCAACAATAGATAACGAAATAATAGACTACATATGGAATTACAAGACACATCACATAAATAAGGAAACCTTATATAGACCTAAACTAAAGGGGGGATTAGCCTTACCCAACCCCCCCTTAATAAAACTAAAAACAATCTTAAATAGGTTAAAAAGATTAATCGCTACACCACAAAAACCATGGGAGGCATTATACATTTTTTGGCTAGGATTTGGAATGCGAAACAAACAAGAAATATACACAAACAACAAACTAGTGAAAAACATAGATGCACCACACTTATATAGGGGGATTAAAGAAATTTTATACAGGTATAGGGACAATAAGAAATTATGGGTACTAGGAAATGACAAAACATATGACTGGCTTTTAGAATCAAGATCTAATCAATATATATCAAAGGTACAAGTACAATACCCTTCTGTTAACTGGGACAGAGTTTGGAGGCATTGGTCCGGCATTAACTCGTTTAAGGTACAAAGTATCATGTACACGTACCTCCACAACGCCTGGCTAACAGGCGAAGTGGCAATTAAACGAAGATTAATAAGGACCCCGGTTAGCTGCCCTCTATGCAAAAATGCCCCATACACAAAAGACCACACAATTACAAAATGCGACAAAACAAAGGAAGAAAGGATCAAACTAATAATTGAAATAATGAAGGTAGACAAATATGACAGACGTCAATTACTCTTCCTAGACGGAAACTTTAATAAACAATTGGTTAGACAAATAACAGACTTTATAACGAATACTTTAATAAGATGTGGTTCAATAATGAAGGTTAGGGAACCAATTTTAAAATTAAATTAATTTGAAAAAATAAAATTTAAATTTTAAAATTTTAAAAAATTTGAAATTTTTAAATTTGAAATTTTGAGATTTTGTAAAAAAAAAAAAAAAAAATGTTTGAATGTTATAAAACATATATATATATATATATATATATTTATGAATAATAATACTATTGTGAGGGGGAAGTATAAATGAGGACGCCATAGGGCTAAATCACAGGGCGCTACGCGAAGTGAGCAGGCCTGTGGACGAGTTTAGAAAACACCACCCAAAATTTAATAAATTTATTCTACTTTTTCTTCTTTTCATAAACGTACTTGATATCCTCTCTGGATTCTAAATCCATGCTTTATCTGTCATGGCTATATCCCGTAATAGCCATGACTCCCAAATTAAGGGACTTAAAATAATTTTGGACTTTTTATTAATACTATTTAAATAATTAGAGGCCGGACAAATTGAGACAGGAACTGTACAGCCAAATAAATTTGTATAGTTTCTGTCTCAAGGAAAACGGACCTATTTTAATATTAAACTAGATAAATTGAGACACACTTAACTTTTTGAAATAATGCACCTCAATTTACACCAAATTCTAAAAGCATAAAATTTAACTAATCCAATTAAAAACTTTTAAATTTTTATCTTCCATATTGGCGAAGATAATAACAAAATAAGACAACTGGTAATGATTTGGAAAAAGAAACGGCTATCCTAAACATATACATAAGTATGTAATATACTTTTATAGCAATCACACAAATAGCACCATACACATAGCATACACAAGGATAAAAAGGGACCACTAGCCATGGTCAACAAAATTAAAAGTAGCCTACTAGAGTGGGTAGGTCAAATCCCAACTAGAAAGGAGTACTTAAAATACACTAGGGCATCTAAAAATACCCCTTGTCAATTATTTTATAACCCCGATGGGGAAAACTAATTGGGGACTTTAGATTTAAAGAATAAATAAAAAACAACATAAAAATATCGGGGGAACACACAGACATATAAACTTTTTAAAATTTTTTTTTGATTGGGTGGGGGGGCATCTGTCTGGTGCCCCCAAAAAAAGAAGAAGCAAGCCATAGATCGCGATATTTGCGGCCTATGGCAGCACAGAGCATGTGGAAATACTGGTAAGTTTATTTATTTATTTCTACATCATAGATCATTCCGTAATTGAACGGGCATAACAAAATAAATACATTTTTTTATAATTAATTGTATGTATCTAGTGACCTTTTCTCGCATGTTATGGTTCGTGTTTCAGTATATCCAAATGTCTTTCAAAATAAATGTTATCATAAGACAAATATAATTAACTAATTGATACTACGAAATGGTTTCTATTTACAGGTTTATCAAGCTACAAGTATGGTCTTCTTAGACGTTAAAAGATATCTTTTCAGTTTATGTGTGACCTGTGCAGTTCTAAACCTGAGGTAAGATTTCAATACAAACGAAATAATTAAAAAATAAAGACATGCTACAGTAGCTGATTCCCATTCGCATTCGATGTATTTAAGCTACGGTTAAATAAAAATTGCCAACAAAACGTGGAACGCTGCCTACTTTCTCCCTATCACAAATGCTGGTAGATTAGTAAAAATAATGTTTCTTGTATAAAATATTTCGTTGTTTTTTCCTGGGCTACACGTTTTAACATTAATACTGTTTACAGGCAGATGGCTAAGATGTCGAAATGGACTTACGCGGCATACCAAATACATCTGCCAGATTTGAAATGTATACCGGTAGAGCACGGGGGCCGATGGAGAGCACGAGAAATTCGACGTCGATTTCTATCAATAAAGATGATATTTCGACAAGGTGAATGTTATTTTATTTATTAAAATCGTACGGGTGCTTGCATACGTCTTTATGTGTAAATACCATATTCGGTATAGTCCAACTTGTTTTATATATATATATAAATATATTTGATTATATGTTTTCAACATTTTCTGACGAGTTAATACATATTTCTAATTACAGGCTGGATAGAAATCAACAAGTGAACGAGTTTACGGTCAAAAATGATGCTGCATCAACATTTGCAACCGACATCTCTTCATTTGACGTTGAGCGCCCACACAGATCTTTGACACCAGAAGAAGAAGAGGCGTAAGTTTAAAAGCGAAGCGGAGCGGACAAGAAAGCGCAGAAATTCGAAACAATTTATTTCAGTAATATTGATGTACATAACTAATTTTTGTGCGTGTAAAATATTCTTTTTTTTTTTTTTGATAATCACGATTTTTCTCCTTTCCTCAGGTCAGTTAGGAATGAAACTGTTTATAGAGAAGTGGCAGTGCCAGTGGATTCTGAGGATAGTATAACCTTTGAAGTAGTAGCTTCAGGATCCACTCGAGGAAAAAGGAAATTAATATATAGTGCTGGATATAGTTTTGTTGTTAAGCGTGAGCTAAAGAATGGAACCATCGAATGGCGTTGTAGCGTGCGTGGGAAGAATACGCAATGCCCTGCAACCGTGAGACAGACAGAAGCCGACTTTTTGCCAAGTCATCAGAGCCATAGCCACACTGTCACTCCTGGGTTGTTAGCAGCCGTTAAAATCAAAACCGAGGTATTTTGCAGAACATGATTAATCTGTATAAATACTTGGTCTATTCTATCAATATATTATTAACAGTATATGTTGTTTAAATTTTAATCAATTTACTTATAATTAATGTATGCTAAATCCAGAAATATCGCTTTATTGTTTACATTAAACGAGATGTTGTTGATCTTCGTCTTCCAATCGTTCTGCTATATTAACTATGCAGTATTGAAAAGTTATACTGTGCCAATAATGACAAAATTTCGTCACTCATATATCCATACAAATATCTGTCCATACATACATACATACATACATACATACATACATACATACATACATACATACATACATACATACATACATACATACATATACTATATAAGGTTTTGTTTTCATTTAGGCCAAGTTATTAGGGAAAGATAATTTGTTTGAAACAGCCCATGCACTGGTTAATGAGGCTATAGAAGTTCATGGAGAACCATTACAATCTGATGCATCCAGGGTTGCTGAGACGAACCTAGTTAGAATGGTCAACCGGACCAGGTCCGCAACCAGACCAGAAGATCCCAGAGATTTTACGTTTACTGTAAGTGAATGATTTTTTTCTGTATAAAATCTGTGGTTGCATTGTATTTTAACATTTGTTTCTCTATATATATTAATTCGTACTCTACGTGTTATTTATTTCTATTTATAACATTCTGCCAAGTATTATCGAGCATTCTCTTAAAGAACCGTTCTGTTTCTTGTATCTTTATAACTGTCTCTCTCTCTCTCTCTCTCTCTCTCTCTCTCTCTCTCTCTCTCTCTCTATATATATATATATATATATATATATATATATATATATATATATATATATATATATATTCCAGCTTGGAATATGTTAAGAAATCCGTCGTCAAGCTGGTATATATATATATATATATATATATATATATATATATATATATATTCAAGCTTGACGATGGATTTCTTAACACGACCATCAGTGAACCGTTCTTTAGATTTGATGTCGTCGTTAGCAGGAAGCGTCACCTGATCTTTGCCACTAACAAACAGCTGGAGCTTCTCGGAATGGCCAAAACATGGTATATTGATGGCACATTCAAATTAGTAAAGAAACCATTTTATCAACTGCTATCTATACATGGATTTGTGAGATCAGGTGTTGACTTGAAGCAGATACCGCTGTGTTTTTGCATCATGTTGGGAAGTTAGACGAGACATTACAAAAAGGTGTGTGTGTGTGTGTACTGAGGATGAGAGAAGATTATGATAATTACTTTAATAAATTAATGTGTAAAATAACGAACAGTATTTTATCACATAAAATATATTTTCAATTTATTTATCCTAAATATACACGTCCAGAGCAAAAAGCGATTTAGAAAATCGGTTATAAAATTAATTATTGTACAAGCAAATAAAAGACACTAAACTATACTGAATTTCAGTATGTCCATGAATAGTTTTACTTTTTCCCTTCCATTTTCAGGTTTTTCAGTCTGAATCGAAAGTAGCTTCATTTGTTGTTGACTTCGAAAAGGGTCTTTGGCAAGGGATCAGAGCAGTTGTCTAATGTTGTAGAGCGCTTAGAGCTTCTAAAGATTAGGCGCTCTATAAAGTCCTCATTATTATTATTATTATTATTATTATTATTATTGCATTTGTATTTCAATTTCTTTTTTTAGTAGCAGATGTTTTACTTAAATGCATTTTTGTTTAAAATCATAGATAGTTACTGTTTAGAAGTATACTTTTGCACATCACAATTTGACACTTCTAACCTGTATTGAAGTGTAATTTTGACTAGTTATGTGTGTTGATTTAAAAATACAAATACATGCCTCATATTTAAAAAAAATAAATCTCAGAAACCATTTTTATATCTCGTTATTGTTAATTAAAATTAACATTCCTCGCCCCCCGTGTTTCTCCTTGTTCGCGATATATCGGGCTATTATGTGCACAGCTTTGAAAAGATGTAATGAAGAATCTTCGGGATATAGAAATGAAGTACATTAATTTGGACTGTTTCTGTCAGCAGTTCAGTCGAGTAATTAGATCAGATTTATAGCTAGTTTTAAAAAATCCAAAGTAACAATGCCAATAAATGGCAAGAGATGAAAAGCAAATTAAACCGATCTTGAAAAAAATTACGCTCGCTGATTGGGTAAACGAACAGCTTGATTGATAAGTGGCGATATGTCAATTTCCTACAAACGGTAAAAAAAAAATGGTTTTCATCAGCTTGTGTAACAGCGAAAATAAAACTTGAGTAACAGCGAAAATAAAAGTACTGCCGTATAGAAATTGATCACTGTAAACGATAGATTAATTTCTGATTAATCTCATTAGATAAATGAATAAAAAAGGGAAAATATTGTCTGATATAACGGCATGCTGAATGTAATTGAAATCTGAGAATTTAATAATTTAAATCTTAACGGTAGGCTCCTAAAGTAAAATGAAGACAATAGTGTAATGGTAGTGAAGGTATTTCCATTGATGTGGGTTGAAACGTCCATGGGGCGAAACGTCCATTAACCATGTGGGGCGAAATGTCCATTGAAGTGGGGCGAAATGTCTTGAGCCGAAACGTCCATGGGGCGAAACGTCCAGGTACCTAATATGGAGGTAACTCCGTCGCTTATGTGTAAGAAATTAATAGAGTTACTCCCCTTGGTCTCAGAGATTGCGTAATGCTTTCAAATTAATATATAATGTACATATATGTTTTGTCAGAAATAACTAACTTTAAAATTTGACTTTGCAAGTACAACTAAATTCAAGTTGTATTTTTGTTTTGCAATCTAAAATAACACAGGTAATTGTATATATTTCAAAGATAACTGTATGTTTCAAAGATAATTATATACTAATTTTGAAACATACGTCGTTAACAAGGCTCCTGGTGTATTGCTAACACGTCTGATTTTGGTGCTCATGACCAGAGGTTCGAATCCCGTAAAAGACATTTTGACGACTGCCGCTAAATAGCGGATTTTTTTCTGTATAAGTGGGAGTCAGCCCCAAAGCTCGAAGTTCAATATAAATAATAGACACTCCCCCTTACGCCGTCGTCACGGTGTGGTGCTGGTTTTTGCACGCCAGTAATGATTTAGGTAGGGGCAGTGTGCACCAATCTGTTGAATGAAGAAAAGATCCCCGTATGTTGTACCGTCCTACTGTATATAACTATATATAGCTAAATATGTATGTACTCGTTGAGCCTGCTAGGCAGTCTAGTGGTGTATGCCGACATCCTGTATATAACTATATATAACTCTAAATATGTATTGCTGATTGAGCCTGCTAGAATAATACTAATAATGGAGACATTGTATAGCGCCTAATCTTTAAAAGTTCTAAGCGCTTTACACCATCTAAAATGATACGACTACACTACAGAAAAACAAATAACCAAAACCATGAAATTGGACAACATAGAAACATGCTGAAAACATATAATGTACAAAACATTATTAAGTCTCTACGTTTGTTCCTGCAGTCGAAATAGGCGAGTTTTAAGAGCACTCTTAAACGAAACCACTGAGTTTTTTTGTCTAATTTGAATGGGGAATTCGTTCGACATCGTCGAGTCCAGGTATGCAAATGATCGTTGTCTATGTGACTTCATTTTCATAGTGGGAACAATGAGTATACTATTATTTCAAGAGGAGCGCAAGAATCTTGGTGATGTATACACATGGATGAGGCCGGATAGGTATGTAGGACTGGAGTCTGTCAGTGAAAAATAGCACAGAAAACACATTTTGGTTTGATTTTGTATCGAATTGATAGCATGTGTATGGTACAGAGCAGTTGTGAGGTATGCTCTGATCGATGTACTCTAAAGATGATCCGTGCAGCTTTGTTTTGAAGTTTCTGAAGTTTCTTGAGAAGAAAGCGTGACGAACCATACTAAATTGAGTTACAATAATCCAGTCTTGAAAATGCTAATATACACAAAAGTGTTTTAGTGGATTCAACTGAAAGATATTTGCCAATATAACTAATGCATCTCAGTTCATGATATGCAGCCATGCATATGTTCATGACATGTTGGTGCAATGTGAGAGTACAGTCTAGAGTAACGCCTAGGTTTTGTACTGACTGTGAGAATTTAGTGTTGGTGTTCCTGATGTGTATTATCTGAAAGAATGTGAATGAGAAAGTCCTTGTGTTGTGATGAGAATAGCCTCAGTTTTATCATTTTTCATCAGCAGTTTCTTAAATGTCATCCATGATTTCACATCAGAAATGTACCTCTCTACTCCATGGATGGTAGCATCAACATCAAGAGGTTGGCTAGACTTGTATATTAGGGCGTCATTAGCGTATAATTGGTCAGACAATGGGTGATGATTTATGACACTGGAGAGCGGCTGATTGTATACAATGAAGGAAACAGGTCCAATAACAGACCCATGTGGAACACCACAACATAGATAAAATAGGCTGGAATGTCTTCCATTTGCAGATAAAAGATGAGTCCTGTTGACTAAATAGGACTTGAACCAATGTAAGACTATGCCAAATACATGCTGGAGACGGCAAAGTAATATATCATGGTCTGTTGTGACAAATGGTGCAGACAAATCAAAGAGGATGAGGACTGTATCTTTTCACTCTCCATAACAGAGAGAATGTCATTAAATAATTTTAGAAGAGTAGTTTCAGTACTGTGGCAAGGGCGATATGCAGACTGTATTTTGCTAAAAAGGCTGTTTGAATTCAAATGAGATACAAGTTGGGTTAGAACAACTTTTTCTAAGCATTTTGATATGAATGGGAGATAGAATATGGGCGGTAGTTCTTTAAATCCTTATCGTCAAGTGTTGGTTTCTTCAGCAGTGGCTTTACGATGGCAGTTTTGATAATGATGGGAATTTTCACGATGAGAGAGAGATATTAATAACATCAGTTGGTGAAGGCAATATTGGGTCCAATAACTCGAACAGGAGTGATGTTCTATGGCAATCTAGTTTTTCACATGGGGAATGTGCCGTCTTAACCGTTCTGTTTTGTCATTTACCAAACACGCCCTCTTGAGCATGCTAGACTGTTGTTTGACAGGCTAAGGGTTCACATAGTGGGTTGTGTTTCTCGCTGCTGTGATAAGGCAGATTAGGAGTTCAGAATGCGTCGTTAAAATGTGTATGTCTAAGACCTGCTAAGATGTCATAATCAACTTAAGGGGAGTGTAGAAGGTGCTGTCATAAGGCAATAAGATCCCCTTGACTGCTTAGCAGGCTCAACGATGACATACATATTTATGTCTATACGTTTTTATATTTCAAAATATATTTATTATATAATGAACTATGAGAATATTATTCATGTAATTTCGGGTATTATAAATCATGAAAACGTTCTTTCTGATTTCGAATATATATAAGAACGTAAATACAAAAATAGAGGTACTCTACCATCCGTGTACAAATGTATAAAGCTAGGTCAAGACGCAATTTACGAATCGCTCGCGGTTGATATAGAATTAAAAAAATTTGCCCCATTTCTACCGCAGCAGAAAATGCAAGATATGAATTATGAAAACAATATGAAACAAGAAAAAATATAAATACGCGTGTAAGGAAACTAAAAAAAGATTTTAGAAACTATTTCTGAGAATAGATGCGAGTTGCGAGTTACCAAAACGAGAGTTGAAATGTTTTGATTCAGAACATATTTTGTTACTACAAAAAATCGTGCACATTGATTAATTTCGTGATTTTGGTAGGGCATTTACTACTAAACACCGATCGATTTCATAATTTTGATAGTTTTTTTACTACTAAAAATCATGTAAATTGATTGATTTAACAATAATATACAATTATGCGAGTGATGAACAGTAAAATATTTTCTTTATATATATTTTGTGCTTACTGACATATTTGGTAATTCCGAGAGGGTATTTGCTACTAAAATAATAAAAATCGTTCGATTCGCTAATTCTGTTTGGGTATTTACAACTAAAAGTCGTACACACCGATTGGTTTTGTAATTCTGAAAAGGTAATTGCTAGTAAAGTTAATAAGCCCGATTCCTCAGTAATATACAATTATGTGACTAAAGAAACATACAATTTTCGTATTATATTATATATTTCATGCATGCTAAAAGATTTACTAATTCTGATTACTTAATTGCTAGTAAAAATGGTTGCACACCAACCGATTTACTAATTCTGATAGGATATTCACTACAAATAATAATGAATCTCGTCTGATTTGCTAATCCTGATAGGGTAATAGCCTGATAAAATCAACGGCGGCAACTGATTTGCTACTTTTGATAGGGTATGTTCTACATAAAATAATGATTTTGTGTTTAAAATTATTCTTATTCTCAATCAGCTATATTTTGCATTTAAAGTTTTATATAAAGATTTATTTGTAAATTCTCTTTAGATAAGTCAATCAGGATAGAGTTCTGGTCCGTAAGTTTGAAATGTATGCATGTTAGTAGTGAATTTTTACATCGGAGATATTTGAGTTAACAGGTTACTGCACGATCAAACGGAAAAGTATACAGAATATATCCCTGCCGTGCCTGATTTGATATTTCTGTGTTTGTCTGATAAATTCCATCAATTGCATCACAACCGAGATTGACTGCGATCGCCTCGGTTATATTTACTGTTTTGACCACCTCCAAATGGATCATTATTGTATCTGAGAATAGTTGCCGGTGGCAGTGTTTTTCTCCACGACTCGAGTATCCTAGAAAAAGTTTCATTGATAAGATCGTTGAGTAATTTTATTTATTATGTTTGGGTAATACCCGAGATACTTTAAATTTGATTGATGAACTTCTGGTGTCGCGTACTTGCTATGGAATTTTTGTTTATTTGTGTGATATGAATCAATTACCATTTGTATGAGAGTTCGATGAATACGTTCAGCATCAAATTGTATTTGATTTAATATTTCTATTAGTTTGATAATAATATCCCGAGGCGATGATAAATCAGAAATATACTCAGTTAAATACCGACTGAAAATGTATAGTTGTTGTTTGTGAATTTCATTATATCTATAAAAACTAAGAAAACTACCCCAAATTATACCAACCCCAATAGTCCCAACCCTACCAGACAGAATACTTTATCTCTTAAACTCGTTACTTCATCATCGCCTCTGCATACAAATTTACCATCATGTATATCATCGGCCGTGAATGGGCTAAAATGTATGGGGTCCTCATGTGAAGTAAAAAATTCTAAGCTTGTTTGGGTAATTGATGGTGGTGGTGGTGCCTATGGGGTAACTTCAAGCCATCCTAAGACGGTTCTGATCGATGGTTGATAAATATCCACGCCATAATCCTTCGAATTTATCTCTATTGTGGCTGACAATACTGGTTCGTGAACAGTTAAAGCTATCTTGGATTCTTTTCCTGTTACGGATTTTATTCTACGCTGGAATTCATTGATACCCTCGACATCATAACTTCCATTTGATCTTGCAATATCCAACCAATCGGGGGTTTCATCTGGTTTATTTTTATTTGGAAATAAAAGGTGGATTATTTGACTGTTGACCTGTGAATGATTTTGACCGGATATTTCAACAACTGTAGTATCAGCGGAACTGGGTAAGCGCAATTTATTTTACGGGAAATGCAGTTTGGAAACTACACGTTGAATTCAAGGTTCGTTCGGGTTGAATTCAGCGTTGGTTAATTTAATTATATACTCGTTTAGTTTTTTGCAATTATATTAGCGACTCCAGCTATTGTTGTTGTCTCTGTATCACAACTTGTTAGGGTATTCAATAGCAGTTTTATGGCTGATAGCAATAAAATAGTTCCAGCAATAGCATATGAAACCGAATACACGATTATATAAACTATGACAACGTGCCTATGATATTTGCATTTGTAATGTGTATTCGTCAGTGAGATTTTTCAGTTTTGATTGTAATTGTTGCACTTGATTTTATATATACTGTTGGGCGTTCGTTATATAATTTACTTAAATCAATTACAAATTCTAAATACCATGTGAGAGACGCTTATGCTAAACCACCATTACACTGTTATTCTAAATGTTTCAGTGAATACCTTTTCTATTATTGCACTTGTATTATTAACACCAGTATATGTACTTGATGATACATTAAACTGTAACGGTGAAATCAGGGTTTATTTATATATACCCCTGACAGATGCAATAACTGTAATGGTGTTGTTTATAAGTGTCCAGGTGAAAGACCCATGTTGTATCAAGTACACCGTATTGATATTTTGTTTATGCGGCATTTTGATCTTATGAAGCCTCTCAGCGATATCAGGAAAATCGCTAACAATATTATCCTGTGTTCGTTGAATCGTCTCGATATTCGTCTTGATATCAGAAAGTTTAATGGGGACAGGCGGGCGATTACCAAAGAAATTATCTGCGGTTTCATCCATTTGTCTAAAATTTATACGGGGATTTGTAAACGCGCTTACATTAACATCATTACTCAGCCCGCAGCGTTGATAGTTTATTGTCTACGAAAGCTACATATGTTTTTGTTACCGCATCCTTGTCAGATGCTTGATGACCAAATGTTGTTATTTTATTCGAGGTCATGTTGAGTTTGCCTGTCATTATATCACCAGATTTTTGTACACGCGCGAGAATATTATCTACTACAGTTGGATACGGAGTTCCGGGTCTAATTATACCAGTGGAATCAAATAACGCTATGGATTTTTCGGTTACTCCTATAATTCTAACACTAATATCGTTCAATGAAAGAATACCAGTTTTTAATGTTCCCTGTTTGTCTTGAAATATAACAATATCGTCTGCATCCACATCTGCAAGATTTCACAATTCTGATTATTGGTCGTTAATGATTTTTTCACATTCTCGCATGTTAATCGGTCTGTCGGTTTTTGTCCGGAGACAGACCTTCCTTAAATATATATCATTAGAATTAGATTAATTCTTTAACTAAAATCTTTGGCAGACGAAATCATGGATTTCCAACGCTGTCTTATATAATCGTGTACAGCTTTATGAGGTGGTTTGGTACAGTCTCGAGTACAGCAATTACTTTTCTGCCTTATGAGGTGGTTTGGTACAGTCTCGAGTACAGCAATTACTTTTCTGCCGCATATTGGTGGCTCAGCCATTGTCTGTGTTGGTTATTTGTGCTGGATTAAAATATTTTAGAAATTCTTTTGGTGGTGTTAACCCATACGAGTCGAAATAAATAATTCTCCGTGGATCATTCGCGTATGCGGTCCAGTGAGTTCCAGGTCCTGTGGAATTATCAAGATTAATGATACCGTTTTCAACGAGTTTGGTGTGGAAGGTAACTGATCTTGCATCAAAACACCTCTAAAGTTTGTTATTCTTAGTTTTTTAGCATCATCGATTAAATCGGAATTTGACATAGGTATTATTAAATCGTCAAACCTGGTAATTTCAGCACGCTTCCATAAGTGCAATGACTGCCTGGTTATCTCAGGCCTCTTCTATAAGTGAAACGACTCCCTGGTAACCTTAGATCCCTTCCTCTTTTGTATCCTTGTCCTATTGCTTTCTTTAGGGCCATTCCTACCGTTGTTCCGACTGCTCCGAGGGCGGCGGCTTTCACCACTGCAGGGGAGATCGCTTCAATCAATGCTAGTATAGCCGCGAAAAGTGGAAATATACCGCCTGATTTAACTACATCAGAAATAGCACTCTTAGAGAGCGAGAGTAAACTGAACACCTGTTGATTTTTTTGTTGCATCATTAAAATTATTAAGCTGACGCGTTGTCAGGGATAGTTTATTTTGACAACCAGTGATCTGATCGAGTGTTAGCGATATTTAAGTTCCTCATTGTTTAGCCGTATCTGATTGTAGCTTTTTGATCTGAGCATAAGTTAGAGTAACACTAACGTGATTATATGGCATTTATACAAATACGAGTGATCTAATTGTGTTACATATTTGGAAAACATTTATCTGTTTTCAATTCGTCCACCAACACCTTCGAGTAACATCTATGTGTTGCTGAGTATATCAGCTATCTCTCTGTAATTTGTGATATTGATAGTAACTGTTGCATTAGTCGGAAGAGTGACACGAGCTCGGAAGTGTATATAAACAACAATCTCTTTGGTTAAATCAAGCTGTTCCAACGAAAAGTAATAAATCGCATACAGGTTTCTAAAATCTAATTGCGATATTTTTCAGCACGGTATCTACATTTAGATCATGTCCAACACATGCTAGCAAACGATAATTTGTGCGTGCTATTTGGTGTTGTCCGTAATTAAGTAAAATCTCTTCGGATGGCTCTTGTTGGCCGTTTATTCTTAGCGAATAAACACTCAGTTTAACCAATATCATATGGATCCGTGTTTGTGAATTTAATCGCGTTTTATCCTGCAACGCAACACATATATGTCGTGGCGCATAAATACCCTGTTATGATGCCATATGACATGTGAATATGCCGTTAATTGTGCTCTCGATAATATATGTCGTAACACTGATATACCACCAGTATCCATATATGACAATAACGTATTCTCGGCAGTGATCGCTGCAATCATTACTAGCATCCACAATGAGCGTTTAGTTATATTTACTCTACCAGCATCAGCATCACCAGCACCTCGCAAGATTGCTTCATTATCATCATTTGTTCTTACAAGGACTACTGTGTGTTTAGCTCCAAAGATAACATTTCAAACATTTATGCCAAATCCATTAATATATATATATATATATATATATATATATATATATATATATATATATATATATATATATATATATATATATATATATGAGATAGTGGAATAACACATGAAAATAATCTACGCAGTCCTTGCAACATTGCTGCATGCACAGAAAATCCCAACTTGTAAGCAGCACTAAAATTTATAATACTATCAAAAGCATCACCTGGTCTAGCTTGATATCCAGCTGTTTGTGGATCAGATACAGTATCCTGTGGTGTTCTTGCTTTGACATACTAAATATGATCAGTAGTATCAGTAATATCCTTAGCAAACATCTTTGTTTGACCGGTTTATATTGTATACTCATCAGAATATCTCGCTCAACACGCATTTGATGTGGCAACATCGACATCATGCTGAATAGATTAAATCGCTCTTCCATCAATCATATATGAACGAGCTATTACATAATGTGACAATACCGTTATTAACAAAACGAACTCGCGCACAATCTTCATATTCTGTATTATCCGTCTTTACATGCTCTGCTTCAAATTTAATAAATGCTTCAGCGGGTAAGACAGATATACTTGTATCATGAACTTGAAGTTTAATTCTTCCTTTTCGTTGATCCGGTTGAACTGCGTTATAAAATTAAATTTGATAATCACGTACAGATTCATTTTTGGGAACCGGTGCGTCCATATCAAATGCTGTGTCGGGTGAATATGTGAACATTTTATTATATATTTCTCGCTCTAAATCGCGATCTCGCTGATCTTGTCAAACCACTTCTTGTTATTAAATTTGTAGTAATATTTATTTGTATTTGATCAGATCCTTGATTTATTAAGGTTGATATTTTTTTATCTATGGTTTGGTTTTTTTCTGTTACTGACATTCACGTGCATGATTTCCGTAGTTGGCAGCAGATACCCTGATTTAATTTAAACACTCAATCGATCAACAAAACCAGCCACTGGAATCAGGATAATATTAGAAAGATGGATTTTGGGGGATGTTATGTAGTATTGTTACTAAATCATATTTAATAGAGTCATTGATTGGATACAAATAAATATTACTAGTTGGGTTTAGGGATAGCTCCGTAGTATTGTTACTACATCAGGTTTCGGAGATCACAAATACTGTGTTTGTAAATAGGGTACTATTCCTAAATGGGTTTTATGTGACCGCCGAACATTGGAATGATCTGAACTCTCGCAAATGTTGTACTTATCGTTGCTATTGTATGTGCCTCTCGAAAGTAACCTTTGCACAAACAGAATGTCCTTGATCTTTGTAAATATACAAGATGCAACATAGAAACTTCTGACAATATGCCTTCCGGATGTTCTGACGTTTTCATTTAGGCCTATGATTTACAATGATGTGTTGTAAGTTTTCAAATTACTGGTAATAGGTAACCACAATGAGAACGCATATATTGGCTATCCTTGGTTTTAATAAAAAGTGGTAATTTATATAAGATGATTATAACCTTTTCCAACTGAAGCTAGCATTTCTAATGAATTAAGTGAGCTCTCAATCTTTCATCAAGGTTGCCGGAAGGAACGAAATGTTATGAAATTATTTGGATTGCGATTGGTCGAGATCAGCGGGGCTGACCGAGTTGGCATGCAGGACGTGCTGGTTTCTGTAAATTCTTTTCCCAGACCGTAGATTGGGCATGCACTAAGATATTGTACTGTCAAGACCTAAATATGTTAACTGTAATATTGAAGTCATGGCGAAATTCAACTGATAGTTTGAACTTGTTAGGTAATATTTTGAAGTTAAGTCAGTAATGAATCTGTACCAACTTATGGAGTGCCTCATTTTGTAGCCTTTGCTCCATTTCTTCC
Source organism: Unio pictorum (assembly GCA_030141615.1). Taxonomy (NCBI): domain Eukaryota; kingdom Metazoa; phylum Mollusca; class Bivalvia; order Unionida; family Unionidae; genus Unio; species Unio pictorum. The sequence goes on from JARLTB010000108.1 coordinate 1,176,898, forward strand.
ACGGATATCTTTCATGCAAACGAACCATCGTAAATGGATCCCATTGTGGTCTCATTGACATACTATATGGTTGGAAACGACTTTACGCATGCATTCAACACGGGTTAACTAATTGAATTAGATACAAACGATGGATCAGACTAAAGTGCGCGTGCCTTTTTGCAGCTTTGTACTGAGTTGTATGTTTCTGGGGAGGGTTGTGACTTTCATAGAGACCAGGAGAGTATTTTCATGATGTAGGTAGACGTATCCTGGAGGTATGGTGGCAGTGTCTCTAAATCGCAAAGATAATAATATAAAAGCAGAAAGTTTATATCATCTTAATGGACATTTCCCAAAACTAAAAGAATGAATACAACGGTGAATGGTTTAATATTTAACGAACAATTTACGATGCGCAACTAGTGTGAGACTAACATCGGCGCGTTATAAAGCGTATATGAAAAGCACATATAAAAGGATAATGCGTTAGTGTGCAATTAACACTGCAAATCCTATTGGTTAGAGCACATCAATTCACAAAAGTTTGATTTTATACTTCATGAAATGTTTTTTGATAAAGGATAACCGATGAAGTTTAAGTTTCGTCAGTTATCCTAATAAACGAACTGTTGTGTATTAACTTCTAAGCAAATATATTTAAATTTTAGAAACTCTGAACATGTCGGTGAAAATCCAAACATACTCGACGTATCATGTCCAACATAGAACACAAAAACCATTAAAAAAACCTGCAAAGACAACAAGCCAGTAAATATGCAGAAAAACTGCAAATGATTCATATCTACCTTTTCAAGATTAAAGCGATGATGAAAAGATGTTTCCATACAGTATTTAAATGAATCGTTGAAGAACATCTTTAGGTCTTTAGTATAAAGTCAATCACATTCAGTTCAGGTTGAGATAAGGCAACACAAACAAGCTACCGCTAAATCTACAAAGTGTGTTTTCTAAATTATAAATGGTTTGTAATTACTAATGCGCGTTGTCTAAATTAATCACATTTTGCAATAATGACTTATAGAGAATGTAATATGTTAGTTAATGTGCGATAATAATTTAAAGTTGCATGACTTTCTTTTCTTATGTTTTTCAGGAATTGCTGATAGCCTTAGTGGTGTTAAGCTGTTTATTGGTAATGTATCAATGCCATGGAGATATAATCAGAACATACCAAGTAATTCATCAAACCGTACAACATATGTTTTTAAACCTAACGATGCGATCGCCAGTGTTATATCTTTGATGAGGTTTGACGTAATCATGGTCATATGCGAAGTAACTGCCGAAGGAGGTATGTAATTACTTAATGTTATAAATAGTGTAAGATATTGCAAAATAATTAGGAGTAAGATGGTATGATCATGCAATGGCTTCAATGTCAATGTAATTAAGACTGATTATATTGGATGTTCCATAGTACAATAGGAAAATGTTTACTCACATAAGCATGTTTTCGACTGAACTTTACTGCTTTTCTGTAAATTATTCCTCTTACAGTAGCGATTAGTTGGATTCGTACGATCAAACTACTTTTTAATCTGATTAAGGTACTTGATTAGTACTGCATATATATATAAGACAATAACGTCGCCCTATTTATCAGCTGGATCATAACGTTAAGGTATATAATATCTGTTTAAGGTAGAAATAGATGACGGCGATATTTTGTATTTTGTTCTTTGCTCTATTAAGCGATTCGAAGTAGACTTTGTGCAAAGTCGTTTGAGATAGACGTTAACATGCTGACATCAGAGTGCAACATTAATAGCACAGCAATCTGGTAATTGGCATGACATGAATTCATGTATATACTTATTTTTTCAGCTAGATATATGTTCTGAATAATTATACTGAGAAAAAAAGTATCACAACCAATTCACTTATATATCAATGTAGGTCAACGAGACAGGTAAGGAGTGCCCCATATTGTCTTGAATAAAATTGAAAGATCTTACTAATATATAAGCATGAATGCAGCGAAATCTTCCAAATTCAAAGAAACTGGAGGTTTCAGTAAATGTCTTTAAACTATATGTTTAGCTATGTTAGATGCATATCATATAAGAAACACATATATATGATATACATATGAAAACATCTCACGAACATAATAGATGAAATACAGCTTGCTTTATGCGTCTTATTAAATCTAATCATTAATTGTATAATTAGCATTCTTTCCGATTCGTTCTATTTAAAGCCAGATGTCTCAAAAGCAGATAACATCACAGTATGATTAACGTTTGTGGAATTGAAAATGTGTTAGATATATGTTTATGGCTATTTCTGTTGTGTAGAATTCTCCTCCAAAGCTTTTTTCTGTCTTATGAAATTTGACGCTTTCCTCTTGTTAAATGTTTTTCAACGGAACTCGCGTAACATTTTTTTATATTACTATTTTAATCCATGTAAAAATGTATGGATTAAACGGCCATTACTCTGACACTGTGATTGTAACTTTTGTAAACATTGGCGAAGATAATGACGGAATTAACATTGAAATATCATGCATACATTTCCCTTTGATTTTAATTAATTGCAAAGTCTCACCTATTGTTTAAATTGCTTTTGATTAATATTGTATCTAGTTAAGTAGTACATATAATTTAGGTTTTGGTCGATTAAAAAAAAAACAACACATTAATATTATATATTTAACAACAACCGTAGATTGTCTCGGCGGCAACTTCTCTGAGTTTTGTAACTTAACGTGTGGGAAGTGTTATGCTGGCCAACCATGTAACAAGGAGAACGGAACGTGTCCTTTGGGGTGCGATCAAGGTTGGAAAGGAACATTGTGCGAAGAAGGCAGGTACACATCTGTAAATATATTAGACGGGGTATTTTAATGGTACATTTCACTGTCGTGATTACAAGTTAATCTTAGATTATATGCATTGCAATTCGATTTCCGAAATAAAATCAACTACATCGTAACTATAATATATATATATATATATATATATATATATATATATATATATATATATATATATATATATATATATATATATATATATATATATATATATATATAGAATATATAGCTCTATGCCTAAAATATTTTGATTCTGATCGTAAAAAGAACATACCTAACAAAATTTCCCATACTGTATACCTTTTGATGCACATAGTGGTTGAAGATTTTTCGAATATACTTTGGCAAATATTGGAGGAAATAACATCGTAGTCAGAATATTATTTTAATTATGACAGGATTGCATAAAGACTTACATAAAATTAATAAACAGTAATTAGTAATATTGATAATAATGCACGTGTTTATTTGGGCAGCTTATACAGCATATTGAAACGAGAATGTCGATAAATGCCAAATACCTAATTCTTTAATATCGATGGGATGTTTGATTGTTAACGTTTGCTTCTCATTTGACTCCATCAGGCAGTTTATACAAAGGAAGCTATAGCATTTGTTTGCCAATGTTCAGAGGTTGACACTTCTGCAGTGGTTTACATTTATTTCGACCAGGCTGTGAAAGAGGAAACTACGGTTATAACTGCAATGAAACATGTGGAAATTGTTTATACGGCAATAACAGTTGCTCCACATCAGACGGAAACTGTACCAAGGGATGCATAGCTGGATGGCAAGGTTATCGTTGTCATAAAGGTATGATATTTTTTTAAAATAAGCAGATGTGCCACGATATATATATATATATATATATATATATATATATATATATATATATATATATATATATATTGGTATTCTTGGTATTCTGCAGTAATATACTTTTTATCGTAGACATAATTTAGCGACTAGGGAATGATGGAAGCATAATGGTCGACCCATTGTATATTTGGTAATAGCAACAGACATGCCATTAAAGAAATAATGAGGGCAATCACAGTAGCGCATTACAGTTCTCTAACGAAATATAACGAAAGTTAATAGGGACTAGTATTTTTAAATTTCTTTATAGAAACTATATGAACTTGATGTTTTGTGATATTACTTAATAATAATAAATACTAAATATTAGTATGAAATAGTGATCTACAAATCGATTGAGGTTTCCCACATATTTGTTATAGGCTTTGTCATTTTCCAGGATGTATCAAATAAAGCTAATTTTTACCTAGTAATATAGGGTTTATATGGTTTGGTAGCCAATGGCAATACCTTTTAAGGATAACTACTTATTCCTCACAAATCCAACCATCCCAGGCAAAATATTTTATGTTACGCAAGCTAAATGTTATCTGCTCACTATACCGCCAATTATAAAGGACAGTATCCCAACTAATAACCAGATTGGTAGCTTATTAAGGTAACATCATCAGTTACTAATGTAACAAAAGGCACGCTATTATTATTATCATGGATGTTATTGCGTGTAAGCTTCCAGGTGTATGTGTATGTTGTGTGGTTAAATGTTTTAAAAGAAGCACATCTTATTAGAAATCAATTTGGCTTATTATTCAGATTAGCTTAACAAATTATAATGACTTAGGTGAATATGTAAGAGGCTGAAGTATTTGCCCTCCATTAGCCCACAGAGAGACGTTTCTGAGATGGATCGATCCTCTAATTATGTGAGCTTGGTTATATACGACAATACTGTAAGATTGACGCGGTGTTTCTTCAAAAAGGTAAAAGACAATTCTCGCAAATACAGCGAAGTCGTGTTCCAGCATACTAATGAAAATGTCAAACATTCCCGTCAGATAACCTTTTGTATCACAGATAAAGTTTAAACATGTCGGTCAAACATACGTTTCCGCTCTTAACTCACACTGGCTCATGTATACGACATTGGGGAGAATTATTGAGTAGAAATAAAAGCTGAGTTATAATGGTCCTTCTTTTCGGAATTCCATGTATATACATCGTGTGATGAAAGTGGTTAGGTAATACGCAGATAAGTTTAATCCGTGAGAACGTGAGAGCACCTTTATGAAATGGACGTCACCCATAAATTACGTTATCTAACTGCGACCTATACGGTTTGATAAAACTTTTAAGAGGGGGAGAGTTAGAGTTGCAAGGTAGTAATAGTTCTCTTAAGGTATTATTAGTGTGTGTCATATTTGATGAATAATCTACGGAATTAAATACAACACGACCTGTGATAGTTGTGACCACAGAAATAACAGTTGTTACACAATTAATAGATACTTACCTATGTATGCAAAGTTTGATAGTTTGGTGATGATTGTAAACAAGAATCACGGCTGACTCTTCTGAACTTAATAGCGGAAATCATACCAGTAGATAAAAGAGTTAGAAAGTCATAGACAGGTCAGAAATATTCTGCAAGTCAAGTAGCCACTAAACTAATTAATTTCCTTACCTTTTTCATTTCAGTATATAAACTCCATGATTTCTGTTTTGTAATGCTACTTAGTAATGTTTAATTTTAATGCGAATCAATGCCCGTAACGGAGGAGAAGTTGGTATAGTTCTACTTTTTCTATCAGGATGTGTCACAGGAAAATACGGTTATAACTGCAACGAAACGTGTGGTAATTGTTTAAATGGCAATAACAATTTCAATGTATCGTAATTTTCGATGTCATTCTTAATTTTCTTTTTTATTAACATTTAAATGATAACACCAATGATGAAATTAATCTTCACCCTCCGATTTGTTCTTAATTGTAAATGTTTAAGATTTACAAAGACTTGTAACAGGTTTAATAAAGAAAAGTGTAAGCATTATCATGTTTTGCAAGACCATGGACGTCCTTCCACATACTGATTAATATATGTTGCTCAGAACTGAGTGAACGTAAAAGCTGAGCATTATTTGAAACTAGAGTCTGGCTGCTTTATAATAGAAATCTGTCAGTTCTGAGAATAGTTCAAATATATATATATATATATATATATATATATATATATATATATACATTTTTTGTCGAGGATGGTCCTATTATTTTATTCATTGGGTCCTTAATGTATTTGCATGCAAAGCTCTAAACGGTTGTTCCTAATCTATTTGTTTACTTAATTATTGTATTTAAGAGGATAATATGCGTCACGTGATAGTGAACTTATCTTCTTCTCGTGTCATTTTTGTAAGAATGCGATGAAGGAACTTACGGATTTACTTGCAATGAAACATGTGGTTATTGTTTAAATGGAAAGAACAGTTGCTCAAATATGAATGGTCGGTGCAGTGGCGGCTGTCAAGCCGGATGGACGGGTGAAACATGTAAATCAGGTACTAATGATATATTATGAATATACATGTTCAACTATTGTCTCAAATATTACCTCTATCGTCGTAGTACGTATAATAATGAGTTAAAGAAGCATTTTGTTGTTAAGCTTCCGATTATCAGCTTTTACTTTATTGTGTTAAGGAATGTCAGACATCATACATGAATATTGCTTGAATTAAGCTAATGTGAAGTTCGTAAGGAAACTTTCATTTTATGTATTATCCCAGAATATCTTAGATTTTAAGGCTCACGGTACTAATGCAATTTACATAGTAAACCGATTTTATCACAATGATATTACAAATTAAATAACTTAAAATTTCAGAGTGTTCATGATCAAATCTAATTTATCAGTCTAGATGAAACCTGGATGTCAACGTAAGTGTAGAAAAACAACGTGTGCCACAATAGTTACTGGACCTGTATGTGTTTGAACTAAATGCTTTCAATTTCGCAGCAAAGAGTCAAGTGTTAATGTTACTAATTAGCGTTCCAATCTCAAAACTGTTAAATGACCGAAAGGCCATCAATTAAAACAATGTCACTTCGTTTTTCACTTCTGGCTCAGATTAACTCTTAGATATTCCTTTAACTAAAACATTACTTATTTTATTAAACATTCCTGGAAAGCCAGACCTATATACTCTAATATATGTTCACCCATTTCCAGGCTGGTTCCCATTTTACCATACAATTAGTACGATATGCCGTATTTTTACCCATAATTTTCCTCACATCCCTTGGCGTTTAATACATATCTAAGCATTGTTCTGACTGTCAAATATAGTTATGACTGTCAAATATATCATTAGTGAATAGCCACTGAAAGTTGCTCTTTGGTTTACAAAATATACTACTGTTGATTGGTATCTACAAATACAATTATCGGAGTTCCTTTATAGTAAAATTAATTGAACGTTCAAGTGTGTATTCACTATTTTTCTGTAGCTGTATTTTGGGCTCACGTTACTAGTTTATCTTCCATAGAAAACCTCTGCAAACACCACGATATTACAATTTCAATATTTTGGAGTAACATTTTGAGAGTTCATGATCAAACATATACTAAATAATAAATTTGAAACTTTACTGGCGACATTAGTGTAGAGAAACGAATGTGACGAGCGGCATTTTCTGGACTTGCATGTTTTGGAATCATTTGCTTTCCATTCCGCACCAAAGAGTCAGATGCTAATTTCAATAATGAGTGTTTCAAACTCAAGACTGTTAAAAGACTGAAAGCCTATCAATGAAAACAATGTCCATTTTTTCACCTTCAACTAGAAGAAGCCCTCAAATTTTCTTTTCTCTCAAACATAAGATGTATTATTTTCCAATCTGGGCCAGTCAAATCCATATATGGTAAAGTTTTCATATATGGTTTCAAGTTTTCCATATAATCAGCACCGCGTGTCCTATAATGCAATACGATTTGTTTGACAAATGTTTTTGACAATATTTGACTTGTGATCTTATTGCGTTAATAATTTGATCTATAACTTGTACAGGATTTCAAATTTTTTCTTGCTTTCCTAATTTATTTACTTGTACTAAAATGTACGTTTTTTGCGGCAGGTTATTCCTGAAGATTATTCTGCTTTGGATTCTCATATCAGTACAGCTGCGATATTACCTTCGAATCAACATGATATAGCGATCATTCTGTTGACATGCCGCATACATACATACATACATACATACATACATACATACATACATACATACATACATACATACATACATAAGAATGTACTTACGTACATACATAGATACATACATAGATAAATACATACATACATACATACATACATACATACATACATACATACATACATACCTACCTACCTACCTACCTACCTACCTACCTACCTACCTACGTACATACCTTCATATTTACCGATCTATTTACCTACCTACCTACCTACGTACCTACATACATACATACATACATACACACATACATACATACATACATACATACATACATACATACATACATACATACATACACAGCTACCTACCTACCTACCTACACACATAAACACACGCAGGCACACACATATATACATACGTACATAACATACATACATACATACATACATACATACATACATACATACATACATACATACATACATACATACATACATACATACATACATACATACATACATACTAATCTCAATTAGCTCAATTAGTCACTTGCAAAACGCAGATATTAAAATCAGATGTTAAAATGATGAGTAGACAGAATTAAAAAAACAAAAGTATGACTGAGTTTGAGGGAATTGAATATATTGATATTTCAAAAAAATAATGCTAGTAAGCTATGAAAAGAACCAAATCAATCGATAAATATAGAAAGAAATGATTAAAAACATGCTAGATAATATCTAGAGCAAAGAAAGTGTAAACTAGAGGCCGGTCATTGTGATATTCATCGAAACCAATGTATTGATGGTTTTACAAATTGTATTACAATCTGCACGCTGACTGGGAAACAAAATTGCTCTTGGAAGATTATACTGGTCTTTTAATATCCCCCAAAAGATGGACAACGAAAGCAATATATATATATATATATATATATATATATATATATATATATATATATCCGACGGGTGAATGCTTTGTCAAATGCCTACTTTAATGTCATCGAAGTCATTATTGTTTTACTTCTCGTAGCTTTAAATCTACTGACAGTAAGAAGAACATATCGCCATAGAAGTTGATACATTTGTTTCTATGCTGGCATCAGCATGCGCTTTAGGGTTAACAATATTCATGAATGTCGTTAGTAGAAATGTGACATGATTTCATATGGAAGTATACACAAGTAATAACAATATTGAAAAACAATGATAATAATTCAGTTGTTTAATTGGGCAGTTGATAGAATATACTGAAACGAGATTGCTGATATGTGCATCATGACAGACGAAAAGGTGTCGATGGGAGGAACTATAAAATGTTCGACTGTTACTGTCTGTTCTCACTTGACACATTAATCTCATGATATCAATTTTATAAAAAGGGTCAGTTTATAAAAAGGTCATATCATTTGGCAATGATCATGTAGGATATAAATATTGTTTTATCAGGAAAGTTATATAAACAGAGGATGCAACCACTTGGTTTATATTTATTTCGTACAGGCTGTGAAAGAGGAACCTACGGTTATAACTGCAAAGAAACATGTGGACATTGTTTATACGGCAATAACAGTTGCTCCACATCAGACGGAAACTGTACCTATGGATGCATAGTTGAATGGCAAGGTTATAGTTGCAAAAGAGGTATGATCTAATGTCAAAATAAGCAGATGTGTCACACAAAATATAGATATTGGTATTCTGCAGTAGTATTATTTTTCCCGTGGACATAATGTAGTGGATCGGGAATTACGGAAGCATAATTAACAAGCCATTCTTTTTTCGTGATAGCTACAGACACAGCAATATAGAAAATAATAACGACAATCTTAGCAGTGCATTACAGTTCTCTAACTCACAAAATCATACAAGTATTCCAAGTATATTATACAATTATTATTAGGAACGACATTAAATTGATATTTTTATGTTACGTGTAAATAGTTAAGTTTAGAAGGCAATAGGGAGCTGACAATATATTGAGGGTTTTCTAAATATGTGTTATACGCTTATTCCTTTTGACACGTTGTAAGAAACGAAACCATTATTTCTAGTAAATCAGGTTTCTTAGATATTACATTATTCAATCATAATACCTTAGGTTAACTAGTACTAGTACTGGGCAAGTCCAACCCTCCCAATACAATATATTGATCTAAGGAAAACTAAAGGTTACCGGGTTACCTACGTGACGTCCCAAATGATAGTCGCATTGGCTGAATATCCCGGTAAATCGTCAGTTACTAGTGGACCAGAAGGAACGCTCTCTATATTTGTGTAACTGCATGGAAGCTGGCAAGGTGTTTGTGTATGGTGCTTGGGTAAGTATTATCAAAGAAACATATATTACTAGAAGACAATCTGGTTTCTTATTCAGATACGTTAAATCATAATAACTTAGGTGAATATGTAAGAGGTTGTAGGAGATACATCCTCTTAGCTCAGAGAGAAATATCCGGTCCCCAACGGTATGTGAGCTTTCTTCTTGGTAACCTAAACGGAAAATGATTTTCAGCTGTTTCTGTATTTCTTCGAAATGGAAGAAAATGTCTCGCAAATACAGCAGAAGTCGTGAATCCGCATCATTAAGAAACTGTCAAACAACACGTTATGGAATATTTTGTACCATCGGTAAAGGTTCGGCCAGATCCATTTGAGCCTAGTTGGATGAAAGATCTCTAAAAAAAAGTATATAATTGTCCTAATATTTTGAGCCGATATGCTAGCAAAATTCAGTTGTGTGGTTTTATATCCGATATGCAAATCATATAGCCCACTTGATCCAGGACGTAAGTGTCGTTTTGATAGATCATCCTTCACACTTTTAACGCGAGATTAGGCATTAACTTACTCGACGCAATCTCTTTGTCTTCCTTAAGTATATCACCTCTTATCTCACACTGGATATTATATATGACGCTAAGGTGAATTATTCAGCGCAGACAGTATTTATTAATAAAGTCTGATTATTCATGAATGTTGGCCTATTCGTTGCAATACAAGCTAGGGGATCATGAGTAATAAGAATCCTCTTTTTAGAACTGCATGTAGATGGGAACATTAAGAGAAACGACATTCGCTGACAATGAAGGCGAGGAAGTTTGACTTAGATGAACGTTGAACTATTTAAAATGGTGCTTGTTCAGTCAGGTTAATATATACGATACCTTTAATTTAAGCAAGAACCCAGTATCACTGGGCAGGTCATTCCTAATTGATCGATCATAAAATATAATAGGTGTTTGGTTCAACTGATATAGTGTCTTATATGATAATACAGTTTGACGGTGATCGTAGATTATATGTGATTTGCACTGTTTCCCGTCGAAGAACCACATGCAGTTAGCTTTCACGTATGGCTGCCGGCAGTGAAATACAATGTTGTACGCTCCACAGAGAAAATATTATATTGACTTCGTTTGTTTTTTTTAAAGTATTTTGCCGCCTTTTCTCCATTTGTGAAAATGGTTTGTTTTTCAGGGTGTATTTCAATAAGATCCATGCTTGCACTATCAATAATTCATGGTTGAGATGAAACGTCCGCCGTCGTGGTTACCTAGATTAATTGATGTTATATCTAGATTCCGTTTGATTGTATTGCGGTGATATTATATTTCTGAACTGGTTGAATTAATTAGGATGAGGTGCACTCCGATTAATTAATTATTGTTTCCATTTAGAACCTGCGGTGTTGGATAAGTGTAAACGGTTGGTCATTCCAATCTATACAAATACTATCGATCACCCAGACCTATGAGACAAATATTTGGAAGTTGTTATTACATCGTGTCACCTATAGGTACCTCATAGGCCGATCCCATATATAGCTTCCCCAGTGTACTGCATTTAAGTCCCGTGCTGAATTTCATCGTGGCTCAAAGCGCGAAACAGAGATGGTTGAATGCACTTAGGTTGACATGCAAATGACAAATACTACGTTTGTACCTTAAACAACTTATATTTAAAAGTATAGCTGAACCTGGATGTCAGATCTTGTGTAGAGAAATTAAAATGAGCCGCGGCATTTTCTGGACATGGATGTGTTTGATCCATGTGCTTTCAGTTTGGCACCAAAAAGGCAGATGATTATATTTAGTGTGTGTGTTGTTTGTCCGTCGATTTGACGTGGATCTGTCTAGACATCCGAGGGTTGGAGGGGCTGGTTCTAGTCTGTGGGTGCGCAGATGGTTGATGACGCCAACCTTTGCATGAAATGTTCATTTGCAAAAGGGACTTGGAGATGAATGTAACATCTCCAGGAGGGTTGATGGCCAGTGATGTTCGTGTTTGCCTCTTCCGTTCTGCAACCGTTGTCTTGCTAGATTCACTATAATTTGTACAGGATTTAAATTTTTCTTGCTTTCATACAATAATCTATTTTTACTAAAATGTACGTTTATTTGCGGCAGGTTATTCCTGCAGATTATTCTGCTTTGGATTCTCATATCTGTACAGCTGGGATATTACCATCGAATCCACATGATATAACGATCATTATGTTGACATGCCGCTGAACCGCATACTTACATACATACATACATACATACATGCATGCATGCATGCATGCATGCATGCATGCATGCATACATACATACATACATACATACATACATACATACATACATACATACATACATACATACATACATACATACATACATACATACATACATACATACATACATACATAATACATACATACATACATACATAGTAAATCAATTGATTTCAATTAGCTCAAAATTCATGAACAATCATTTCGCCTTAAACAGTATAAATATAGTCATCTGCTAAGCATAGATCTGAAATTCTGATGCCAGAAAGAGTAGCTGACACAATATAGAAACAAAGAGTATGACTGAGTTTGAGAGTACTGTATATATTTATGTTTCAGTATACAATATAACAAAACAACTAAAACTTGATAGGTATAGAAAGAAATGAATATGAACATGCCACACAATATACAGAGCAAACACAATGTAAATATGAGACCCGTCCTCATGATATTCACCAAAACCTATTTAGTTACGTTTTTACAAAGAGTATTAAACTCACCATGCTGAATTGGAATTTTATTTACTCTTGGGAGAGATTATTCTCAAGATAACACAACATAATACGAAAGCAAAATGCAAAATAAAAATATGATAAAATTAAATAAGACGGAACAATATTTGTTTTTGCAATATATAATTTTTACGAAGATAGAACATTTACTTACATTTTATCTTTGTATTGCAATATATAATTTTTACGAAGATAGAACATTTACTTACATTTTATCTTTGTATAGTCCTTGCACTCATATGTAGATACTTAAAGTTATCAATAAAATATAAAAAGGACAGATAAGCAGGTATGTAGATGAGAAGAATATTAAGGACTAGATTATTGTTACAGCAAAATGTGAAAAGAGAAACATAAGAAGACAAACAGAGAGAGAGAGAGAGTAATGTCTATGTATTTGAAACGAATGCAGAAGGTGTTATGACTGCTATGTTAATTATTCAAAATCAGACAACTGTCTGTTCTATCACGTACGTTTCCTTTTGTGTACATTAAAGACGTTGCTCAGCACAGTTATAAATCAATTTAATAGGGACATAATTATAAATCTACGTCTTTCAATTAGTCTATGTTTTTAACTTATCCGTATGCAAGTCATTGCATATTTGGTTATGTAACATCTCGAAACATTTTCGCTTTTATATCTGCAATTGTTATGCGACTCATTTTCAAAATGATCATCGGAACCAAACATCACCAAATAGCAGCACCATATCACTCTTCACCATCATAATCATCGTCGTCATTAACATCATCACCCTATATGTAGTTTCAGTAACACTGATCGCTAAACAAACTGTTAATGTGCCAATCAAAGCATGAATATCACAATTGTTACTCTCTTATGGTATCTCGCATGGCAGCAGAGTAAGTTCATACATCTTAATTTGTGTTTCAGCTAGAAAAGCAAAGTATGTTACTAAACGTAAACATCTAGTTTTAATTGTAGCTAACTATAAATGAAAATATTATATGTTCACTACAAAATTATTGTTATATATGAATACTTAACTCGTCTAGCTACATTATATCGGGATAGCTTTGGGCGAGGTTCAAAATGTTGATGATAAAGTTCCGACCGAACTGAAACGTTTTGTCAACAGTACACCAAAATCCATTAATAGAGGTATCATGCAACTATTTAGTCCAGTTAAACTGCTCAGTACCTGAAATGTAACGAAAATATTATTTCTAGTGTTGAAGATGAAATTTATGAGTGTTTTATGATACAAAGTGAGGGCAAAACTACATCTTTGATAGCGAATATATGCAACAAATAGTAATAAATAAATACCCTGGAAAGTGTATTGAATACACTGTTCCGAGTCTAATGACAAAGTTTTGCAACCGAGTAGAACATTTGCAAATCCGAATTCTACAACGTGTGTAAGAATGTTTGTAGTATAAGAAACTTGTCAGAGAAAGGCAAAGTACTTGATCAAAAAAGACGTCTAGAATCTCTCGTGTCTCTTAAAATTCTAATACACGCGCAATTGGCTGAATGATTCATGAATGATACAGAACCAATTGACATGAATGATTCATAATTGTCCATAATAACAACAGACTGCGATTTATTAGACCACGATAAAATATTTCTTTTAATAAATGACTGTGACCTGAATCTCTTGGAAATAAGATTAAAAAAATTATAGCTCTCTATTGATTTTGTTACTTGATATTTCGATGTATAGCAATTAGAAGAATCGTGACTTTTCTTCTTGCAACATATACAAGTAAGCTGAGATAATGATTTATTACCATTCTTATCAGAACCTTGATTCCGAAACATTGTGCCAGATTGAAATTTAGAAGGGCTTGTATTAGGATGACATACTTTTCTACCAGAAGACTGCTGAGTTGATGACATGCCTATACAATCAACTGTATGAGCTAAAGAATGCTCACCATAATTACGAGTAGCACTTTCAACCTTATGCTCATCAAGATAATTCTTCATGTCAAAATTTATACAGTTCTTGAACTCTTCAAGTATTACAAGATGTCTCTGATTTACGTAATCTTGATCAACGTTCTTGGCTAAGCACCACCTATCAAAATAACTGCTTCATGCATGTGTCAAGCTTCCTTTATATTTGAGTCTGATAAAAACCAAATCACGTTTATCCAGAAGGATATTTTCCACCAATTACTTGACAATAATTTGCTTTATTTCTTGCATCGTTAGAAACGCTTTTGCCTCCAAAAAATACTTTCTGGCATTCTGAACCATTTCACATTTTTTGCAAAATGTTTAACTGCTTTTGGGTATAATATGAAATAAAGATCTCCACTTTTTCTGCCATTGTAAAACGCTTGCTGATTTGACTAAAGAGTACTTTAATGCGCAAAAATGCATGGGATTTAAAATTTTCACACTAGATAATTTCAACTTCAAAACGTGTTCTAAATTATTGTAACACAGTTCGTATCCCGGACGAGCCTTTAATATTCTGTTACGAGTCAATGCTCGTACAAATGTAACAAAGAAGAGTGAAGACAATAAGCGTTTCATAATTTAACATATTTGTTATTTCCCTAGACCACAAAGTGACAAAAAAGAAATAAGAACGTGCAAATTAAGCCAAATAATAATCCAAGAATTTAAACATATCACTATCGGTTTAAAAAAGTGTGAATTATGACATGGTCAAAGAATGTATCGTATACTAATTGTTCCTATTCCGCTCAGTGCGTGTGTAAACGATGGAGTGCAATCAAATGTACTGACATTGGTTTAACGAATCTGCCCACATTACAGAAACATACTCTGAATGCAGTTGCACTTGTATGCCCTTTTAAAGTAGTATATTGCCTCATGTATAGTTGACGTCAATCGTAAGACATCTTTGTATGCATTTGTAATGATTGAATTATAAGATGTATACTTGTCTAAACTCTAAACGAGAGCTCTATTGTAAATTATTTTATTTGTTTAGGAGGTATGCTGTTTATATTTCATCGTCATTTTGTTCTTGTCTTTTGGCTGTAATTAAGGGTTGGATTATGGTCCTACCTGATTCATGTAATTATAAAATATTATGTTAGCTTGTATAAAAAATTGTGTTGTATTTCAGATCTATTTTGATAGGAAACGATTATTTAAATTAGTTTTGCAAGCAATAAATTCCTATTTGATTCTTTGGAATGGAACAATATTTTTAAGTTATTGAGAATTCATTTCAGGACTTTCTGGTTTATCTCAATGTCATGCATCAATATTATTGGCACATCACACTTGAATTATTCTGTCATATCACCACATTCAAGATTCAAATTCTTTAGGAACACGTAATACAGTCTTGGACATCTTTTACGTTATCACTTTGCAGTCTAGGGATATAATTGGGTTTGTTTATAACTGGACAAAACTTGTTAGTCTTTTTTTTCTGTATGTTACTTAGCTTAAGGCCATAATGCCATAAGAATATATCCATCAATTACGTATCTCAATGTATGTAATTTCTTCTTTCAACTTGAAGGAGAAAATTCTTCATTTTAGTCCTTAGTATTCTGAAAAAAAGTTTGCAATGGACATGTTTTTTCTATTAAGTCCATAATGATATTGTTGTAATTTTTTTCTCTTATCCTAATATATCGTTTAATGTTTTCAGTCTTTTAACCTTTCTCTAAACAATGTGAACGTCATACCTTATTGTGATATTCACTTTTTAAAAGGTCAGGTCTGTTTCCTTAAAGTTTAGCAAATAAACTTCCAAAAGTTCGCTAGATCATGGTTGTTCCAAGTGATTGAAGGGCAAAACTATGGAGAAATGTTCATCTAAACCCCTTCACGAGTCCCTCTTTTAATCTGCTTCATCTTCCAGGCAGCCACTATATGACATATTCTCCTCGCCATCCTGTTGCCACAAGTTTGTAATGTATACCTCAGTAAATCGTGTTGCATACGTATGACATATATTTTCCTGAACAATTATAACATTAGTTGAATTGAAGCGTCAGTGACAAGTTGTATATCATCCAGTGTGGTACATCTTTGTTTCTTGTGTAGCCATGTTCCAACATATAAAACATAGAGATAACGCCAGGTCAATCATCCCAGATTGCTGTTGATATATTCTTGGGTATTTAAGTAGTGCTTTAATGGGCGATGTCACAAATATGTATGTATCATTTACGCAGAGCAGTTAGCGTTCACTAGGTACAGGGGTTTATCAACTAATATGTAGTTGCGTGAGTTTGACGAATTATGCTTGCTCAGGCATACATACTTGCCATATTTATGTGTTTAATATGCATTCAGGTACATTAGCGACGGTAAATACTGATGATGATGGTCCAAATGCTGGTGTTATTGTCGGATCTGTGCTAGCAGCTGTGGGAGTGTCTATTTTTGCAATGGTGATAATTATTGTCATCGTGAAAAATAGAAGGTGAAAAATACAAGAAAATTATATTATTATTATTATCATTTCTATTAGTATTGGTAGTAGAAGTAGTAGTAGTTGTAGTATTAGTAGTATTAGTAGTAGTAGTAGCAGCAGTAGTATTTGTAATGGAGGTAATATTAACTTTTTTGAAATCCCTTGCGATCCCATTTCAGATGTCTATTTTCTAGTCTCAGAGATATGTTCTAGTATTTTGGCTGTTCCGAGGCAAATTTATATCTACAATAATTCTAACTGCAGCAGTTCTTTTGGTTTCTGTGACTGTTCCGTTGTTTGCGAGTTATTACGTTAAATGTACCAACTGCTAAAGGTATGTTCCATACAATTCTTGCTTCCCATGCCAGATAAATGTTTATCTTTTTCATGCTGTGTTTCAATCACCGATGTGGCACTTCTACTTCCGCTGCTGCTACTACTACTACTACTACTACTACTACTACTGTAGCTGCTACTAGTACTACTGCTACTAATATTAAGAGAAAGAAGAAGCGGAAGAAGAAGAAGAGAAAAGGCGATGCGAGAAACAAAATGCATTAGATGCAAAGCAACACCAAACTCGTGTTATGCTGTCATTCCTATCACTTATATTAGTTTCTCACTTTTCATTCTTCTTTTCTGCTTCTTCAAAGTACTAATATTACCATTATTATTATTATTATTATTATTATTATTATTATTATTATTATTATTATTATTATTATTATTATTATTATTAATATTATTCCACATCTAATTGAATTTATGTTCATCTCCTACATGAGATCATACAAAATTTACGGTGTCAGATGTATCGTTATCATCTTGATATTTATTACGTATTTAATACATCACAATATATGTTTGTAGAATATGCTCTCCAGACACTCACGGGTCCCATATATAGAGACCATTCAAGATATCAAGGATGTAATGTACCTACATTTCTTCATATCAGTTCGATTTATCTAACATATCATAAATTCCATAGATTCAAAAACGCATACTTGTTTGCTTTCTTGTATGTTTGGCTGTATTTGAACAATTTGAATTCCTTGTTACAGACACCGTAGAGAGACTACCTGGACTATAATTATAAGTGGATATAAGCATATTAATTAAATTATGATGGAATAACGAAATTACAGTAGGAATTCTGTTCAATATTCAGGCAGAATTTACGTGACGATTGAAATATATATTATTCTAATTCTTTTTTAAAGGAAGAAGGATAACAAAGAATCAAGCACAGACAATGTAACAACTGCTACACTATATGTTAATTTGGTAGTTGGCAACCCAGGTAATTATCAATATTCATTATCAAAATATGTTTCACAGTTTTTTGTTCTGCATTCAGGTATAGAAAGTTGTTTCAATGATGTCAATATACTATTAAATGATCAAATGTGATTAAATAATAAGGTATAGTTTTTTCTACGGATGCTTTGGTTTTCCAAAAACAAGAAATATGGTCGAGGCGCTATACAGTTTATCTACTTTAACAATCTAAAGAACTCGCTGGCCATTTTTCTTACAACACAAATTACGTTTGCACAACATAGTAAATGTTCAGTGTTATGGGCTATTCGATATAAAACCCAAATGTTACGTTCCTCACATCGATTAAACAACATTTACGGATTCGAAACACTCAACATTGACTTTTCACTTTAAAAGGACAGCGGTCATCTTGCCTATTGTAATCACCCATAATTATATTATGTACATGAAGCCTGCAACATCACTGTCCGCTCTAGAGAAGATAGGGAAACTGCATTTTCTGCAATTGAAGAAGAAAGTCCACAGAGAGGCATGCCGATTGGCGCGACGAATAGCCTTAGTGGTGTAATGGAACCTGATGTCCCTGTACACAACGAGTACGAGGTATTGCACTCTATACTGAAATTGATGCTGCATTTTTGTTATTTATGTTATTTATGCAAAACAGAATAAATCCCTCTTGAATTGTAATTATTGATTTTATATATATGTATATATATATATATATATATATATATATATATATATATATATATATATATATATATATATATATATATATTTTTTTTTTTTTAACCTAGACTCGCACATAATAATACAAGTTTAGGACACTGAATTTAAACGTTTGTAATCATGCATCATTATATAAATACATAAATCAAGTGAGAGTGTTTGCGTGGTTATGTGTGTGTGTGTGTGTGTGTGCCTGTGTCTGTATGCAGTGGCGTAGGGAGGATATTTGGCGCCCAGGGCAAAACACCCAAATTTGCGCCCCCGACTGCCCCTGTTGCACAATTATGTTGATACTTTGGGGCCCATTTTGCGCTCCCTAGCCACCGGCCAACGAGTACGAGGTATTGCACTCTATACTGAAATTGATGCTGCATTTTTGTTATTTATGTTATTTATGCAAAACAGAATAAATCCCTTTTGAATTGAATTTTTTAACCTAGACTCGCACATAATAATACAAGTTAAGGACACTGAATTTAAACGTTTGTAATCATGCATCATTATATAAATACATAAATCAAGTTAGAGTGTTTGCGTGGTTATGTGTGTGTGTGTGTGTGCCTGTGTCTGTATGCAGTGGCGTAGCGAGGATATTTGGCGCCCAGGGCAAAACACCCAAATTTGCGGCGCCTAAGGCAAGACACCCAAATTTGCGCCCCCGACTGCCCCTGTTGCACAGTTATGTTGATACTTTGGGCCCCATTTTGCGCTCCCTAGCCACCGGCGCCCGGGTCAAATGCCCTACCTGCCCTTCCCTACGCCACTGTCTGTATGTATGTGCATGGGAGAGAGAGAGAGAGAGAGAGAGAGAGAGAGAGAGAGAGAGAGAGAGAGAGAGAGAGAGAGAGAGAGAGAGAGAGAGAGAGAAGGGGTGGGAGAGAGAGAAGACTGCGTTGTGTATTTTTACATGAAAATACATGGGGAATCATTGATAACACTGATATCTATTGCAAAGATTTATCTGATTTGATTAATAGAAAAGAAAGCAAGGGATGTATTTATTATACATTAGTTTCTGGTTCATTGCGATATCAAACTGTGTGTCTTTTTATGATATGATTATATGTTGATCACAGCCTTCTCTAAAAACAACTTGCTGTATGGAAGCACATTTGTGTAAGTCTTCCACATTTTTATTTCGCTTCCTAACTTTAAGACCGACTAAGTATCAGTTGTTTCAAGTTTGTATAAAAGGTGGATATTTGAGAATGGATGTTACAATACGTTAACTTACAAAATAAATACAAAAGTTGTGCATTATAGATACGTATTCATATATCAATTCCTCTACCACGTTCGCGGAAAATATGTCTTTGATCTCAGAAGTATTTAACACACAGTCAACAGTAAGGACAAATTGCTATTTATAATACCAATTTTGAATAAAAATGTATTGGTATAAATAATTATGTATAGAATCACTATCTGAATTTTGTCGTCTGGAAGTATGAGACAAGATATGATGCCAATCACTTTTACCAACGTATCTATGTCACATGACTTTAGTAGTGGGAATTTCCATAGTAACGACTAGGTATTGGTGAATATTTTTGCAACATTGTTTAGTCAGCTACAACATAATGTAGTATAGAGCTGATACATTGATCTGTGGATGTTTTTTGTCTAATGACATCGTTTGATATTTAGTTATTGCTTTATTCAGCCTTGGTATGAGAGACTACTTGTTTGAATCGTGAAATGCTGAAACTGATTTATACTAGACAACTGTTCCTTAGCATTCATTAGGTCGATTATGTTTATAATTACATAGTCGAACTAATTATAATGCAAGCAACACTAATATTTTAATTGTGACAATTTTTCAAAATTGATTAATGAGCTTTCCTAATCTAATTAAATAGCATTAACATTTCTATTAATTGTACCAACTGAAACATTTCCAACGCATTTATACAATATAGTGTTTATTTCATTTTTAATTTTGTTTTCATGCAGATGGAAATAAAATAAGTTGATTATTTATGATGTTGCTAAAAAGTGGTGTACATATGATTCTATAAAATGGTATGTCACTCCTTTTTCATATTTAATGTTAGTTACATTATATTTATCACTTTTGTAAATTGAGTTAGAAACATTAAACCTAGTAAGGTAATCTCATTGTCTTTCCAGTGTATTTGATACATTTGGCATAATCTATCCTAAGTCACAACTGTATTATCAATATAGATAACATTAGTGTAGCCAACATTGCCGCAAAATCCAAGAAAAATAAAATAGACGATCAATGACCTACGTAACAGATTTACTAATCCATCCAGTGTTTAAAGGTATCATTATGATTTTGACTGATCGAGTATATTAAATTAGTACCTTTTATTTTATTAATAGTGGACTACCTCTTAATATGTATGTATGTAGAATGTATACATACATAAGGAGATAATAGATTTGCTTTCCATCAATGTCGTTGGCTTTGGATGAGAGCAGCTATATCGTGTAATGCATGATGTTGTATTATTATGCATAAACCAAGCCATTATAATAGTCAAAACCAGAGCCAGTTGTTTATTCTCTTCAAGTATGTTAGTATAATCCTTTGCCAAACAACAAGAACTCCATTGGGATATAAATCGTTTACCGAAGAGAGTTGTAAATGAAATTATATTTATATGCGTAAAACATATATAGTTGATTTATTTTAGCTCATCTCTCTCTCTTTTCGCTTTTGTGGCCTCAGTCGTCAGAGCGGCCGCCTCTAATGCGAAAGGTCGAGAATTCGAATCCAGCGGAGTCATACTAAAGACTAATACAAATAATACAAACATCTGCCTCTTTCCATGTTCAACCTTCAGAGGTTAGTGTTAGCAATGGTCAGACTGGTGTAAGCAGTGTGAAGGAGTGGGCCATCATGTTACTTGTCTGCAGCATGATTCCACAGTGCTAGACATTTAAATAAACTGTCATACGGCTTACATCGTATCGATATGACTGAAAACAGTGTAAACTAGATAAAGAACCCAATTCACACACATAATCATTACAAATTAAAACTAATAAATACATTAAAAGGTCATTTTTATTAAATGTTTTAAGAGCATATAATAGTGTAACTCTAGTTGTATTCTTATAACAACATCTTATAGTGATAATTGCAACTTTAGAATGTTTGGCGTCTTGAAACTTACTTCCATATATTGCAGTACGAATAAGTTTGAGTGTATTGCGTTCTCAATGTTAAATTTTAACATACACATGATTGATACCAGAAGCAAGTTAAAGATTGACACTGTAAAGCTTTTTGTTTAAAATGGATATACATGCAACATCCATTAGCTATGTTCCTCTCAACAACAGTCTGACTAATTTCCCAATCGAGAAATACAAAGTATACCTTTGACGTTCTCACATTATTTACATTTGTTTTCTCTATTTGTTTTTTTCATAGAAACTACGATATGTCACCGAGTCAACTGAATCCGCTTACACCACTATAGACCAAAACCTTATAAGTAAGTGTGAAACCATGTTTAGGATGTAAGAGTATTAGATATGAAACGGATATGGAACTGCTATATTACAAGCGAATTAATCTGATTGTTTGAATATGTTGACTACATGATTCTGGCTATGTAGATGACCAAGAAAGGAGAGCAAATGTAAGTTTCGTACGCTTATCCAAAGTCTGGTAATATCAGTTGAATCCATTTAACGTTAGAATCACGTACGCATTTGGCAAGGAATAAGTTTAGTTACGAAGAACATTAAATAAGCTTTGCTAAGCTTCGCGTTTCAGGTTTCCATCGATCCCTTTATACGTAATAATTTTGTTTTGGTAACATATAAAGATACAAATTGTATCCCGATAGTGTCAATGGTGAAAATAATGCTAATGGCGAACGTTTGCTTTTCCAATACTGGAATTGATAATGAATGCTTTGCTTACTGTTGTGTGTGAAATTCATATCTTACATTTGTATGTTCAAGTCATTTTCCCAAAGTGGACATAACGTTTTGGAAATTCCCTAGCTAATTGCAAAGCTATACGCGACGTGTATGATACCACACTAGCGTGCACACCTAATCAGTCTAATTCTTAGGTACACGCACGTTTCCCGCATGTGATGATTTTCAATATTCGTATAGTGTCCGGTTTCATATACTGCATGGATTTCATTCGGTTTTCGGTTATCCGAACAATCGCGTATCCGAGCGGTGTAGCCCTTGTTTGAATTATATATTATGTGAAAGACGATACAGTTCTGATATTGTTGTTCTTGGTACACCTCAAGCACATTCAAGCAGTGTAGGTAGTGCTATAACATAATATAACAACTTATTACTGGGAATTAAGCGTCAAAACCTGTATGGTATTGGATTAACTTGCTAAGAACTGGACATAGATCACTAGATTCCTTTCAGCAGAAAATAAAATATGTACTCAAGTGAAAAACATTCCAGCCCAGTCGATCTATGCCTTGGTGTGTCACAAGGCTCTGTTCTCGGCGCAGTTCACTTCATTCTAATTACACATTCTCTATAAAGTGGCATATATTGTCAAACGGAGTGGTTACTATCTCCGCCTCTGATGCGGGATGTCGCGGGCTTGAATCCCGGCTGGGTCATATCAAAGATTTATAAAAGTGGTACTAAGAGCTGCCTCGCTTGGCGCTCAGCATTAAGAGGTTTGTAGTAGGACTGGTTCGAATGGTGTCAGGATAGTGAAACTGGGTGGGACAGCATGCTGCCACACTGCAGGCATCGTAACTATATAACTGAAGAAAAACAATTGTTAAAGCTATGTTAAAAATATGAAACGCACACACATACAAACACACCCATAATTTGCAATGTTCTGTTGGTTGATGCCATCAAATCCGTTTGTGTACTTTTGTACTTTCAAGATTGGACTATGTACTTATATATGGTTCGCCACAGTGTCTACTACAGAAACTTTAAAAAATTTAAAACACTGCTGTTTGAAGCATACTGAGAGCACAAAGAACTAAGTGCACCGCCTGTTATGTAACCCTCATTTGATATAGACTCAATCGAAACTAAAAAAAATGTGTTCACTGTGCTTTATTTTGTTTCACTCAGTCTAATTAATCAATATGTCTTAATTTTGGTAAACACGCCAAATTGAAACTTAGGCTTCTTTTTAGACCCTTCCGTTCTTAATTTGCCCACTGTTAAAACAAAGACATACTTCAACCTTCTTTGCCCAGTAGTGCCCAGCTACGTGGAACAAATGGTCCGTAACGTTAAGACATATGACCACTGTATACTCATTCAAGTATTGTCTTTAGATTGAACAACTTTGAAGTTGTAGTAGTTGTAGTATATCCTTAGCTTTAAGGAGTGGAAAAAGTGACAGTCTGGGATAATATTAAAAAGATATTTATATGAAGTTTGAAACCATAACTTACCAAACTTGCAAAATTATCCACAGAAACTCCGACATAAGAGGAAGAAAAAAGATAAAGACAGCGCTATTGTCAGTAAGTAAACAAATGTATCGAATATAACAAAATGCATATATATATACTATGTTGGTGTGTGCGAGAGACTGTATGTATATGTTGTGTGCCAGATATAGAACAATAGGCAAACATTTTATTTAAAAGTAAACAAGTAATCCGAGTTTCACTTCGTGACAAATGTATATCATGAAACGATATAGAATACATTACACACTATGTATATAAAGCCTTTAAACTACACCATAGTTGACATCTCATCTATAAATTCGAGAGATATACGGAGCGGGCATGCAGAACTGTAGTTACACTGAGGAGACATGAAGAGCCGCCTGATCAACTCTGACCAATTAGGAGAGAGAGAGAGAGAGAGAGAGAGAGAGAGAGAGAGAGAGAGAGATCATATCGACAGTTCCTATTCGCCACCACATAGTCCTGTAAATCAGGCCGCAACCTTTATTAATACATACGAATGTATGGTAGGCAGACTAGAAGCTTACCGATATTTATAGCGGCTCTTTAGTTACGGTTGGATAAAGGATACTTGTGGCCATATGTGCAGACTATTTCTGGCTTTTTCTTTGGTCTGAGAAATGCACGTTGTTTTAAACGTTGTTATGACTATACGGATTTAAGTTTATTAACTGAAATTAGCAAACAAAAACAAGTTTTGTTTGATTCGGCAAGTAATATATTTCATTAAAATATAAAGTAATTTTAAATAACAACACTACATTATTGAGGCGATCAAAGGAATTTCCAAATGGTTTCTAAGTGATATCACTAAGCGTTGTTCTAGACAATGATATCATCTATGTAAGCAGCAAAGTAACATAATCCATTTGTAATCATATTTATTAACGACTGGAATGTTTACGGATACCTTATATACGAAATAGTATGAATTGATGGGGTTGTGAATGCCGACAGTTCCTGGTCTCTTTCCGTGAATTGAATGTGCCAGAATCATTTAAAACGTCAAACCTGGAAACATATCATGGATTACCAATTTTGTCAAAGCATTCATCACTTTTGGGTATTGAAACTAATCTGCTTTGATCACTCTGTTCGCTTATCAATAGTCGGAGCACATGCGGAAATTTATCTGGTTTCGGCACCCAAATACATGGTGAACACCATTTACTTTGTATTTCTTCTTTAAATTCTTTCTACAGAAAATAATATATTTCTTGTCTCAAATAATGATGCTGTTTCAAATGTGTCGAATCTACCATTTCAACAAAATGCGTGGTATATATTATTTTCGTTTGCTCGTATATGAAACTCTGGCGACACGTGCTCATATTCACATAAGAGCTATTTGTCTTCACTCATTGCTTGTGACCTTATATGTGTTTCTGGTACGGAATGTTCAATATTTCGCAATTCTGAAGATTTATGAAACCAAAATCACAACATTCCAAGTCTATGCCATCGTTTAAGTCGTCACTGTGTGGGACAGGTACAACTGGGTTATTTTAACAATCAAGAGGGTTATCTGTATCAACATTGGATAGGAAATACTATATGTCACTTACTTTCATTTTAATTGTATAAGGACCTATAGTCTATATATACTGACTTCCTGAAAAATGGCCGCTATGGTTTAAGCGGGTATAGGCAGCTGTCTCATTTTGCGTCTCTTTTTTATGATGAATCTATTTGCTAGATGTCTATTTTCGTGTACATTATTGTGTTTCATCATGCATTGGCTATTCAGTTGGTATGTGTTGTTATAATCTCCTTGTGATATAAACGCTAAATATTGAATTTTTCTCAGGTGTCTTGCTCTATATCTACAACGTTCTTTGTTCTTGAATAAACAGCCATCATGGGATCGTCAGCCAACCCGTTTACGCTATGATGTGCCCTCATTAATTGCTTTAATTGACCATTCCGTGGCGCTTCATACTAGATTGTGCTCAAGATTAAACTAACTTTGACTACATTCATTATTACTTAAATGTAAATGGAAACGAAAAAAAAAAAAACAATCATTGTTTCAAAGCTGGCGGGTGAAGAATAGGTGGGATAATTCAACTTATCTCCCTTTCGACCTTATTGGCTAAACAATTTAAAAATTAGACTGTTAATTTGGACAATCTAGTGCAAATCCATAGTAAATAGCCAACCTTACTGTCAATAATCCCAGAGATATTCAACGCCCAATCAGGAGGAACACCGGAAAAGAGCAAATATATAGTTAATTTTATCAACGGTTTAAAATATCGAAGTCTTCTTCGTAACGTGAACATATCTAAAAACATCAGGCGATGAGCCCATGTGCGTTGATCTAACACCCACCGGTTACAGTATCAGGGCGTTACCTCGCCACTCTCGCAGAGTTGGAATTGCTGTCATCGCAAAGAATTCCATTATACCATGTCTTAAACTCAACAGAACCTTCAATTTCTGGCACACATCGTTTGAAGTAGTTCACATAACCATCACGTGAAACATACGTCAGACCATTTATTCGGCCTATAATGCTTCCTCTTAGTAGAAAATACAATGCAGACGGAATTTCTTTTTGGAGCAGTTTCCGAATCAAAAAGAGTATGGAAATCAAGTGGGTCGCAACCTAATTGTTCTTGAAGATTTGAACTTTCACATTGCCTGTCCTGGAAACCCATGCGCATAAAAACTCCTTGATTCCATTATTATTTTCAGCCTTAAACAGTCAATTAATCAACCCACCGATGACATGGTCACATTTATGTACTGGATTCGTCATACAGCAGATGATGATCTTCTATGGTCCACCCTTGTATCCCACGAGTTTGCATCAGATCATCTCTGTGTTAGATGCCTTCTGGACGTATCAGTCCTTAACCGTTTTTGCTACCATGACAAACTATCGTATGATAAATATTACCAAACCAATGCTCACTATTCATACACAAATATATGAAGCCGCTAAGAAGAACGTCACAAAGATATAGTCCATTTAGCCAAATTATCTCACTACAATACTAAGATCACGGAGATGTCCAGCTCTAAAGGGCACATCGATATAACTAACAAACTAATGGCAGTTATCAAATGTACACCACTTCCAACTGCCTTCTCTCCAGTAGACATTTCGGACATGTTTTTAAATTTCTTTCGCGACAGGTACAAACCATTGGCAATAAGTCTGACAAGAAAATTTAAATTGACTCGTCGTGACCTTATAGTTGCGATACAGAATTTAAGCTACAACCGTCAGCAGCAGTTGAAAATGTTTCTATGGACTCATTGAGGACAATCTTGATGAAGATCGGACCAACGTTATGTGAATTTAATATAATCCCAATATCACTGCTGCTTGAGTACTTAAATCCAATATTGCCTTCGCTAACAGATGGTATTAAACCCTATCTCGTATCCGGGTTATTTCCATCACGTTGGCGAACTTTGATTGTAAAGCCTCTGTTGAAGAACCCAATCCTTGCCCATAACAATTGAAAGAACTACTGCCCAGCTTCTAATCTCCCGTACATATACAAAAAATTGTATAGAACGTTTTTCTAACCAAACTGGTATCTTATCTGAATTCAAACAATCTTTTTGAAATGTACAGGCTGCATATCGTCCCTGCCTTAGTAATGAACTACTCTTCTGAAAGAAGTAAATGTCATTGTATCTGCTTTGGACAGCGGAAAGAGTACACACCCCACCGTCCTTGATTTGTCTGCAGTAGTTGACACAATAGACCATGATATATTACTTCATTGTCTTCAGCAGGTATTTGGCATTCAAAATACAGCTTTATTGTGTTTCAAGTTGAACATAGTCAGCATGACACAAACTGTACCTACAAATGGGTCACGCTCCGGAACAGTTGATATATGTAGTGGTGCTCCACAGGGGTCTTTTCTTGGACCATCGTTTTCATATTTTACAATCAGCCGCTTTCATCTGCCATATATCATTATCCAGTATCCTACCTGATGACACCCAAATATACAAATCGAGCCAAAAACCTGAAGTTGATGCTACCGTCCAAAGAATAGAGAGGTGCATTTTTGATGCTAATTCATGGATTACATGTAACAAGCTGCAGACGAATGATGATACAACTAAAGATATTCTGACAACAAGACAAATAGTTTTATATTCACATACTTTACCTTAATCAATAAGTATCAGCAACACCAACATTAAATTCACATAGTCAGTACAAAATACTGGTGTTACTATGGACAGTACTCTCACATTCCACTAATATGTCATGAACTTATGCAAGGTTCCATATCCTGATCTGAGTCGCATCAGCTCCATCTGCAAATATATTTCAGTTGATGCCACTAAAACACTTGCGTACTCATTAAACCTTTTCAGACTTTACTACTATAACTCATTGATATCTGGTTCATCTCAATATCTTCTCCAGAAACTTTAATAAGTTCAAAATATTGCTGCTCTGATTATCCTTCGTGTACCACGATCAGAGAAAATCTCACCTCGGCTCTGCACTCTGTACTTGCTATCCATTCGATCCAGAATCAAAGTCAATTTATTTTTTTCTCGTGCAACGTTTCACTGACGGACTAAAATCCAATATACCTGTCTGGCCTCACCCATGTGTACGCACTAGCAAGATACGTACGCTCCTCCTTTGATAATCGTATACTTATTATTTCCACTATGAAAACGAAGTCAGATGGACTCCTTACCATGGCTGCAACGTGAACCGAATGGCCCATTAAAAATAGAAAGACACATTGTTTCTTTCAAGGGTGCTCTGAAATCTCACCTTTTGCGACTACAAAAACAATATTAAAGACCTAAATATGTGTCCAGGATTACATAGTGTCATTATTGCATATGTTTTCTAATTTCATGATGTTTCGTATTTTGTTTTTTTTGGTAATCATATCATTATTGATGCTGTAAAGCACCTAGAACTTTTAAAGATTAGGAGCTATACAAAGTCCTCATGATATATATATATATATATATATATATATATATATATATATATATATATATATATATATATATATATACTGTTTATCTTCTGAGTTAGTTGAGAAGATCATATAGTGGGGTTTAATTTGTATTGTCCTGTGATTATTTGTAATATTTGTGGACGGCAAGATAGATGAGTTAGATTGAAGCTGGTGGATTCCATTATACGAATGCACGAATAACAATGGAGGCGTGAAGTAACCTGATGATATTTAATTTGGATTTCTTGCATATCCCTCGTTACTTTAGTTGCATGTATTAACGGAACTGGATATGGTCCTATGTCAATGTTGGTGTCAACCTCACACTCACAAGAAACATTCGTGCAATTTGTTGGCTGAGGACATCGATGCCGTTGTATTATTGTTGCATTTATACTTGTTCCCTTACACTTTTTGTAGATGAAGAAGTAACGTCTCATTATTTATCGTGTTGTCGCTTTACTTGTTCCATTTCACACAATTATACACTAACATCACCACTTATAATGGACGTTAGATTAACAAACGGTGCTTTTTGTTTAAGAACGATGACGACACATAAAACAATACTTACATCTATGCGGATGCGGATACATACTCTTTCTTTCCTTATATATAATTCATTAATTAATTATGTACTAATGCTTCTTCTATTAATACTAATAATCATTATATTTCATGTGCATCTCATTTAGATTTTGTCCAAATAATGCAGTCCCTTGAAGGAGAGCTAAGAATTTTAGAGGAGACAACAATGTCTATTTTGGGAAGGAAAGAAATCCTTCTGCTCCAAGAACTTGCGAAAACCACTGATAATGGGAAATAAGGACATTCAATAATTCGGAACGAGTGTTTGCAAGAAGAATATGAATATAATGTATTTGTCTTCCTGTAACACATACAATAAATGGTTTTTTGTTATATGTACATATGCGTTTCAACAATAGTGTTCCCCCGAAAGCAAATTGTGTATTATAGTGGAATCGTAATGCACTTTGAATATTTGATATAATCTTTTCGTATAGTTTAATTTTTCACATAATAAAAGCCCCTGCTTTCCTTTTGGTATGATGTTAACATCCAATACCAGCTGATTCAACTGATAGCAGCACTGTTACATGTTTACGTAAACTATCTTTCACTATTATGAATTTCAAACATGATTGAATGTATTGCAGTGAAGGAGAAAACATTGTTTTTCAGAGTATAGTGCATTTATAACGTACACTGGTTGTGCATATTTCTAACGTTGGTGTAGTAGGAACATTTCTACAACAACATTTAGTTGCATTGAGGAAGTAACTAAATCAAATGTAATTTTAGTATATAAAGTTCTGCATAAAATATCTGCATATATTATTTTGTTCAAAAATGTACGTTTGAACAATGGGCGTGAGTTGAAAATGTGGCTAAAACTAAGCGTTTTGAACCTTTTTTTAAATCATAATGTAATATTCTGTACATATATTGATTACGGATGTTCGCTTTGTGTACACATTGAAATCAATTTAAGATATGTCGATATTTAAAGCATATCTTCATTGTAAATTCGCTGGATTTTAAAGGTTTCTTATAAGCAGTTGCCATATTTTTGACTGATAAATAGGAAAACAGATATGAATTTCAAGACGTGTGCCATTTAACATTAAAACAAATCGCTCCAATTCTGGCATGATACAGTACTTCAAGCACATATAGCTCAGAATGTCGAATGCTTGACAACAGTTTAATTTTAATTTGGAAAAGTGTTGGATAAGTAAAGTGGCTAGGAATAATAAATATATTTCCATGGTAGAATAGTCAACAAAGGTTGGTTCTTTATATTTTCTCTACCTGGTCTTATAAGTGACGGTTAAAAAACTATCTTGGAAAGTTTGCTGTGGTATGTTATGTATATGAACAGATTGGTTCCACCACTGTCGCCATTTAATTTTCTTTGGCAAAGTATTTTTCATATATATTTGTATAAACTTCACTTGGAGCCGTAGGTTTTCATTTGATCCAGCATGGTCTTCTATCAGTCTCGATTATTTGGCACAATTAAAAAGAGAACACATCTGATGTAGTGAAATGAAAGTTGGTATTCCAGTTTGTATACATATTTAGATGGCATGATTAGTTGATAAATAATACAAACCAATATCTATTGTTTTTTTATTTGTCGGCCATATTTTAGAGTAAGATATTGTTTGTGAAAATATTGATAATTCAACTACACAGACAAAGGAAAGCCAATTCATTTGATGTATATGCATGTTTATATGAATATGTAGACAATATGAACAGTTCCGTAATTTATTTCATATACTATCGTTTATGTTTTTATATTTATGGATGTCATAGCCCTTCCTTAAGCGTTAGTCAAGAGAAAATACATATACGCTGTTTGATTCTAATTGGTTTTTAAATTCATTAAAAATTTTAAATCGTTGATTTGACAGCTTGAACAAGTAATTTATCCATTGAATGTATTGTTTATATACAGCAAATATTAATGAATGATTATATGAATGAACTATACCCTTTATGTAAATATAACAATAATAACAACAATATCATCAAGGCTATAACTAATACCGTCACTTTATTGATTTACTTCTGAATCATGATAATGCCCATCATTTTTGCTTTTAATGATACGGTGGATAATGAGATAAATATAATTAAGTGTTGAAATATAAACAGATGAAGGGCGATGAACAGAGGTAGCAAATATATCTCACATATGGCCAGACGTAGAGAAAGATCAATATATGGATATTACGAATGCATTTATTCATTGATCCTCAGCAATCATTGAATTGCAAGAAGTATAATGTTTCTTAGTGTATTTATGCAATTGACGTTGAGTCACTAAAAGCCCTGCAACATTCTCAGTTGTGCTCTGAGACCGACTTTTAAATGTCTGATTTGTTTGCATGATTCATCGTTCAATATTTTAATTTACCACTTATTTACGCGCCAATTGAATCGGGTTTATGTTTGTCCTCTCATCTGATTCAGCAGCGTACCTTCATTCATTCTCGGCGACGTTTCTTTTATCAAGAGTTCAGTTGCGAAGTTTATTATTGCACAAATTCAAATAGATGATGTATTACAGCAATTCCGATCATATATATATATATATATATATATATATATATATATATATATATATATTATATATATATATATATATATATATATATATATATATATATATATATATATATATATATATATATATATATATATATATAAATGCAAAAAACTGACATGCAACAGTGCAAAACTAGAATCACTCTAGCCTAAGCGCTTTCGACTCTTAATGAGTCTTTATCAAAGGCAAATACAGAACATAGACACAAGACAAACAAGTAAAATACAGAAACCGTGTTTACAAAAACTTTACATACCTGTTTCTACAGGAATTAAACCTTGAAATTTATTGTTACAACTAGTTTCTAACAACTTGTTGCGGATGCTGTAAAATGTGTTGACTTAGAAATCGATGAGCCAAAGCGACACATGTTTTTGTATGTAAATTTATGTACGCGCAAATTATATCCCGGATATTTGATATTAGTAGTTAGAGGTTATCAAGCAAATTTAGAGAATTATTTAAAAGAAAATGTGTTAGCTGGAAAAAATAATTACATTTGTGCATGGCTGTCTTTTTCTAGTCTTCTTGGTTTAAACCGCTTGGTTTCAATGTTCGAAGGCATCGTATCCAGTAAGATTCCTTTTCTTTCCTGGATTCGGAACTCCAGTTGTGGTTGTGAGCAATTGCAATAAGTGTTATATCACTGAAGGTGTGGTTAGGGGAGGAGAAGTGTTCTGCGACCGGATTTCTGTATAGCTTCTTTGTTATCCAATCAGATCTATGAAGATTGATCCTTTTGTGTAGCCTCTCAGTTTCTCCGACATACTGCAGGCTACATATCTTACATATGATGAGATAAATTACATTTTCTGTTTTGCACGTTTTGTTTGGACCATGTATGTTTAGTTTTTCTCTCGTCACTGTGCTAGAAAAAGTCCTGGTTTCTATCATGTGTTGACAGGTTTTACACCTTTTATCGCGACAGGGGCCAGATTGACTAAGGTGTCTTGATTAGTGATTGGCGCTAGCCAACTGTTTTGCTTCTTATAGAAACAACATTTAGGTAATGCTAAATTGACTGGGACTACGTAAATTAAAGACCTGCAGCCACACGAGTCTAAGTCAAAGCCCAGATTGTCAAGCATCCATATAGTGTAGTCAGTCATTTCAATTAAATAAGCTTGCGTAAGTTTGTTATCATTATTTCTACAAAACAAAGTTAAGATTTCCTTGAACATGTGGACTATTGCTTCCAAACACAGACTGGTGCCACTCAGATGATCAATATAGTAGTAACGATAACCCTGTAGAAAATCTTTTCATCTCTTCTCTTTCGAAAGAGGTGTTCAAATTAGCATGGGGTTTTCATAGTTCTGATCTTACAAACATTACTGCGCCACGTCTCCCATTTTAAATTTAGTTATTTCTACTCGTTATAAACGAATTCCATATTAACATTTCACCAGAGGGCATCTTTGGATGTAAAATTGGTACTGAATGAAATTGGTGCCATAAAGACCTTCATTGTGGCTGCTGTATTTTATCTTGATCTTTTTACTCATCCAGGAGTGATGGTCATATCGATATTGGTTGTTCATTAACATATGTTCTATGATATTATTGATGCTCAAAAAGTTATATCAGGCACGGATTCAGCAATTTAAAAGTAGAAACTTATAGATTTGCTCCTGCGAATCATGTTTGGCCGCTAAATTTTATACTCTTCATGGGACTATTGTTACTTGCTAAAATTTGTTTCCATTCATGAAGTGAATATGTGGTCTTACAAATTATCACCACCTTAAGTTGTAGCTTCAAATAAAACTACAGATTCCTGGCGATTTTATTGGCGGTTAAGCAAGTCTTATATATGTCCTGAGTTTTATTTCATGGCTAAAAAGCTATACACACGGACCTTATAATACTGGTAATTTTGAATCAGCGAAGTGAACTTATCTCTCTGTCAAACACGTTTCATTCTATAGTGTGATCACGCTGCGTATATGTTTACTATGTTGATATGTTTTATCTGTAATATATACACAGCTCGTGTTGGAGCAATGTATTTAGTGATGTACTGGCATATACATTATATGCATGTATCTATTATACATATACGTATGAGTTAATTGAATTTCACGAGAAGAAACACCTGGATGAGCACGGTGGTGTAAGATTACCATCCAACATTTTGCTGTAGTGTTTCGTCACGTTGATATAACGCTGTACAAGATATTGCGATTTATTCACTCCCCGTACTTGATCTCTAGGAAGTATATGCCGATGTTAATGGCACAAACGTCAGAGTGACAAATTTGCTACCATAATAGGTTAGTAATGTTGGATACGCAATGTTTACAGTTTTATGAACAAATATGATACAAATAAAATTTTACGTGATAGATCTATATTTATAGATCTATATTCGAAACTCAAAACATAATCAAGCCAGTTGTTTTCTTGATTGATCACATTAATGTTGATGGACTTGACAAATGTTGTCCAATTGTGAATTGACAACACAGGGCAAACATTCAAAACGACTTCAGACATGCAAACATGTTGTAAATGTCCATACGGTAATTACAATAGTCATGAAGACAGATGCGTCGACGTAGTGTCTGTTGACCACAAAAGTGTCTATTGATTCAATCTTCAAGTGTAGAAAATATTAATAATATCTGCTATGGAGAAACGAGAAAATCAATGTTAAACAAACGTCAGATTTACATGTCTATTAAAATTTTAATTCGAATATTTACTCTAGTACATTTGTGATATCTCGCTACGAATACGGGACTATAAAATCATGGATAATTGTCAATTCTTCAATCAACTCATGTTACGTGCTTAGGCTCGAATAAGCAGCAACACAGAAAGAGTGAAAACTAACAAGCTTGTATAAATTGAACAATGAATTTATTAAGTACAATTATTTTCATAAAATAAATAAACTTACAGTTTTAGAGAATCAAATCCAACATTAATCCAATACAGAATTCACAAAAATAATCCACTAATGGAATTGCAAGAGTCCTGATAAATAAATGTTCTAATAGTTCCAGGTTCGAATCTTGACGATGTAATCCAAAATGACTGACAATGTCACGTGATTCAGTTCTTGTTTTTTAATCATCCAAATGAATTATGAGCACACGTTTTCTCCTCCAAATAGATAATAAATCCTCTTTCTTCAATGAATTGACACAAAGTCCAGAACAAGATGATTAAAATTAAACTCAAACAGAAAATACACAACTAATATCTTAAAGCCCAAAATTCTACTGATTTGTTCTATCCCAAACAACAGTTCTTATATTTGTTTTCTTAAGTAAACAAGTGACCGCGTGATTTTCTAGAAATAGATAGAAGTTCATGGAAGGTCACAGAAAAAATCTGCCTTCACTAAAGTCACCTATTAAAAAAATGATCCAGAAGAAAAACCATCCCCAATATCTAAAAATAAAAGTTATCCTTGAAATTAACCAATAGTATTTAAGACCTGTTTATCAATCTAAAGCAAGGTCAGATAAAGAGGTAACCAAGCCAAGGTCAGCCTGTTTACAACTAGAGTCCACATCAACCTGAATTTTCCAGAAAAAAATTCCCATTTAATGAATATTAAACCCTAAATGACAAATTTGGATTTAATAATTAAAAAAAAATAATTGAAATCTAATAGCCGTAGCACTCATGCTTGACAAAAAATGGTTTCCCCGATGTCAAGATCGGATTTTATTTAAAATTTACGATTTGTAGACAACGTGCATTGTGTCATGTTTGATTTGATCTGAGGTTTGCGTTCGAAATGTTTTAATGTTTTAATGTTTTAAAATATTACTCGATTACCTGATAGAAAAAGCATGACCGGGATTGCATAACGTTCGTGGACGAGATAGCCACTGTGCTTAGCTTTGTTGTCCCAAATGTCATCAGGCAAGTATTCGTCTGTAGTAACGATATTTATGTTTAAACACGTACACTCTATATTGTAATGGCCGTATAGTTCGACCAGCTTGTAATTGATTTCATGGTGAAATGGTTTCGAAATGAAGGTGAAATTTATCATCAGTCTCACTGTGTATTCTCTGCATCGGCTAAATGCTGTATGAACACTTTGAGTTCGAGCAAGATTTTCTGTGGAAACATTACATATGCGACTCCAAGTTAGTGTTTATATTTGAACTTTAAATAATCTATCAGTTGAAAGAGACCATCTGCGAGGAACACCGTCGATTATGTCTTTCAGCAGGTTTATTTTTAATGAGTATATAACGTATCAGTTTTGTTCTGACAATCAATGTAATTGAGATACTGATTTACCATGGCGACAAATGATTATCATGAGTGAAGTTTGTGTGCGGTTTGATAAATCGCTTAAAACGCCAAATCAATCGTTTTAGAGCCTAGATATGTTCTGTCCCATTTGAAAAAAAGATCTTTTAGATTTTATTGATCCTGAATGACTGATAAACCGTGATTGATGGTATAACGGAAACTTTCCATCTAGAATCTCCTTTAGAAGATCAGATCGGATTTTGCGGTTGAATGATCAACATAGTTCAACGTCTGAATAATATTTAGAGAATATCTTTATTTAAAAAATATGTATGCATTTACAAACCACCGCATCTTGGTAATGAGCCGTTTTTCAATGCTCATGATACTCCAAGAGCCTCGATTGCTTTGTTTGATCCAAAATAGTATCAGGGTTGTCATCTTCCAAATAATCATCCAGTTTAACCTTCTTGTCAGGCTGTAACAAGAATTCTATGATAGTGTCAATGGTTCTGTAATATATCCTCTTAAATCAGATCATATTGGTTTTAATATCTACACGCGCATTTTTTTAGTTCCTGATGTTGGTGTACGATGTCTTTGTCTTACCATATCAGCGTGTTCATGAAAACTAACTTGAATGGATCACGAAAGATGCTAACGATACCAGGCAGTTTCTCTTTAACTCTTTTGTCGATGAAAAAGTACAAATACAATTAAAATAAGTCACCAAAAGATTTGAGAAAAACAAAGTTTCCTGTTCGTGGATTCTGACGTATTCCGTGTTCCAGTGATGCTGCCGTCAATAAACGATAAAACTCCTGCAATAATGACCTGAATACAGCGTCACTTAAGTACAATGTTGTCCACGTGACTTCTGATGTTGCAGCCGGTATTCCTGTCGGCGTTACTAAAATTGCTAGCAGAGGAACTTTCAAAATGCTAAATTGTGCTGGAAACTAAATCTAATTCCACCCACGCCGTGATATAAGTAGCTGGCTGAAAGTGCCCATTCGCTAGTCGCTGCCAAATGATAAAATGCGGAACATGATTTGCTTGACTCGATGTACGTCAACGATAGTGTAACAACATCGTTGCAATCAAGTCGACGTGAGTCAACGTACATATGTTGACTAACATCAATACCATTACATGACATCTACAAGTACCGATGTGGTATTTAATACGGAGATAATTTGTCAATACATGGTGAGCTTACCCGTCATCTTGTTCCAAACGTTTTAAAGCACAATGTTTGTAACGTGCATGTCACTTTGTCCGTGTACGTAAATACTTTGTTGAATGTTACCGAATTCAAGCTTGAAAATGCTAACCGGATCAAGATGTAAAGTAAAAATCTATGTCGTACGATAGGAGTTCAGTCAGTTTCTCCGATAATGCTGATCTCACAAATATCAACGGTAGAAATGTGTTCGGTTTTGGTTCAAATATAAACTGGTTAAGGTGTCAATGATAGTGACGTTGTACTTCAGGCGCTATTGTACTTAGGACTAAGCGTTTTATCACATTGATACATAACGTTATTATTAATGCACTGTGCTATGGGTAACCCATTCAGGATACTTACCCCATGTTCAAATTTCGTTTCATGGTGCAGCCGGTCCTATTTAACTTTGTACTGGCGTATGTGTTTAGCCAGGACCACATTGTAAAATAAAACATGTGTTGGTCTGGACATGTTAAGGTGAAAGGTCATCAGCCACCGGACAGAGATAAATTTTATTTACTAATGTGAGTCAATGTGGCTGCCCATGTTCAGTTCGTGTGTCAAGATATCATTGGTTGTAACAACGTTGCATCTTATACCCGATATATTCAGTAGGTGTATCGCCTACGATGAAAGTGCTAAACGCAGAGTAACTCATCTTATTTATAAGAAAAAGTGCAATTAAGACGTGTATTACTGCTAGCATCCATCGTCTGGCATTTCAAAGAGTAAATCCCCCGGTCTGGATAACAATTGCTTGTTTTTCTTAAATCTAGTATAAAAATGACGTAAACACATTCAAGAAGACGAGTGTGACAAGATCGTGTATCACTTGCTGCTGTCATAGCATAGAAACTGTCTAGTAACGTGATGGAGGTGAATTCGTTTTATATTGGTCAACGATGGCATGCTAGGACACTGAACCAAGTACTTTACTGCTAAGCAAACACTCGTCTGGATTGATTAGAGGACAATGTAATATCTAATCTGCAAAATGCATTACTACTGAATGTGTTTATACGGCTACAATAGTGTACAAATACTTAAGGCTAAAAGAAATGATTGCACGCAAAGCATACGTTCGGCGATGCATAAGTGCATATGTTGTCATTTAAATACTTAGAAAGACTCGAGCGCATTTATAGCGGTAATTTATGATGATTTTATCTAGCTGTTGATTCCGGTAGTTGGTACAGAGAACAATCCGGATAACTCATCCACCAGAGGTACCATGAATGCGTTCCCTGTGATAGTGCTGAAAATGTCATTAGTGTTAACCAAAAATATTCTAACCCTCGGGTATTTTGTTGCTATTTATCTTCTGGTATTATGTTAAAAATACCAAAAACAATGATCAGGTTAATAGGTGGGTTATTGGAAACAAGATATACTTGGTTAAGCGTGCTGATCGTCAAAAGGCGTGTAACGTATAATGCGTACATCGTTTCATGGTGTGTTACAAAGAATTGTCATGATCTAAGCTAAATTAAACATTGTCATGATATAAGCTAAATTAAACGTGCAATGCACACATGTGAGATCAAAACATTGCGTTGAGGTGTTATGATGCTAAACGTTAACTGATACGTGGCAAATCCACTATATTAGTTAATTGACAAGTTGATGTTGTACATTACAGATGAGACTAGATTATAGATCATAATACATGTTTACGATTCGTAGCCATTCTACAGGTGGGATGGCTTATATAAACGTCGAACTAATTTTTCATCCGATTTATTTTTTCTTCTAGGCTTAGCAATAGATTCACTCTCTAATATTAGCAACCTAAATTGTTCTCGCTAGTTGCTCGATATATAATCAGCTATGACATGACCATATGACTTCACATAATGAGTCATCATTATTTACATAACTTTCACCAATAGGTTTCAACAACAATGAAACCGATGGTTGTCTAGTTTGTAAACCATTATATTTTATGTAAGGCAGGCATATGCATTTAGCATAGGTACGTAAGCGTTAAAGACCATATAAACTGATATTGGCCCAGGTATTGACCTGTGGATGCTAGATTAAGCACATGTTTGATAAAACCACATCGGAGATTACAAATGTGGGTTCATATTCTCATATATTCATATCACAGTATTACACCAAATATTTATTTAAGGTTTTTGAAGAACACGTGTTTTTTGTTTTACATAAATGTAACCTTAACTCTAATGAATAATACTTTCTCAGCTCATTTATCGTTTTCGTTCTCCTTATCGATGTGTTTGCGTCTATCTTATCCTTTTTTTAATTCTTTCCCCTATCTATATCAACTCTAGAAGTTCATTTGTTCACACGTGCACTATTTCTGCCGTTTCTTGACTTCTCACGTCTTCATGCACCAAACGGAAGCTGCAGCGTTTCCGTATAATGAATTTAGTGCTCAAAACTATACAGGTACGGAACCGTTGCAAAACGCATACTGTTCTCTGACTTCACCAGTATTCAAACATTTTTTAAAATGGAGATTACTGAATAAAGATGAAAGTTAATACCAATAAGAATGTTCAACGTCAACAATATATCTAGCCTTTGAAACCTCATAGTAATGTATTTATGTGGCTTACAGTTGATACTATGTATTGCGGAAATGTATCTGCATCAGTTTGCAATAACATTTGTTGTCAAACCAAATTCATTTTTTAATGTTTAATGATTGATATTGTATACGAAATCGGTCAATAACCCATCACAAGTTCACGCTTTTTAATTTTATCACGAACCCAGGAAATCGATCTTTTTGTCATGCAAAATAAGTGCATAAACATTTGTTAGGTCAAAATACTAATACATTCTAGAAAACGAGTTCGGGGGTGGACGCCAAGGGCCAGTAATAAACGTGATTTTACATCTTCATGTTGATTTGTATGGCTATAGGCAGTGAGCTCATCTCACCACAGCTAGCAATATCATGGACAAATATAGCCGAACAAAGAAGCCGTGAGGCACTTCCGATGTCCTTGAAGAAGACTACTACAACACGGATACAATACATCATCTAGTAGCTAGAAACAACAAGAAAGAGATAAAATGATCAGCAAAAGCATAAAGAAGACAAAGCCATCATGTATAGAAAGACAATGCTGCAAAATCAAAGACAGTCTGAGTGAAAATTACAGCAAAATGGCATATCAACTGGTTAGGCATCTCACAACCCAATAATATCGCCATCAAAAAGAATCAAGATAATGCCTAACAGACGATCAATAGATCTTCAAACGATCGCCAGAATACTGCTCAGAATGGAACACTCATAGTATCAAAGGAGATCCAGTAGTACTAAATTGTCCTCAAGCAATAAAATTGATGACAACCCCATTCTTATTGAAGAGGTAGACATTGCTTTTAGATCACTAAAGAACATAACGTCAGCTTACAAGCAGAGCTCATTCAAGCTGGTGGATAAGAGATAGGCACAGTCCTAACGAACAACCTTCAACAAGATATAGTAGACAGGTGAAAATACCACCATATTGGCTCAGTCTTTGGTCATCGTTATCTCCAAGCTAGAAAACCTACATTACTACAAACACTAACGAACCATCACTCTGATCATCCACACGAGCAACGTCATACTTAAGATAGTTCTAAACAGACTAATGCCTCCAGCAGAGACAAGTATTGCTGAAGAACAGGCAATGTTCTGAAAATATCTTCAGCATCAGCAAAATTTATACCACGTATGTATACACTTCAAAATGTGCAAGGTGTTGAGAGACTATGATAAAGCCACCAGTGTTCTCCTCATCAGTATCATCAGAGGAGTTTGGTTTCGAAAAAACATGCATACAGAAAGTGATATCGACTATCAACAACACTCTTCAACATGTTCCTGGGAAGGAGCATACAGGATGCATTACATGACCACATGGTCACTCCCAGCATAGAAGAAAGATGAACCTGTAGCATTTGCTTCACAAATAATATTGAAGGTTTAGTAGGAGATTAAAAAGTCCTGGCTGACTGGGTTGAGCACCTCGACACAACTATATAGAGCACGATATTGCGATTAGCTCTGAAAACATTCAACCTAACGACAAACAACATCAATATAGAAAAAAGGAGTGTGCAGAGAAGCAGGAAAGTCAAAAGTTTCAATTACTTAGGATCAATTATCACAGATCAGGGTTTCAAACTAGGAACACTTTATAGGATTGTGCAGACAACATCAGCACTAACAAGGTTGAAACAAATATAGAAATATAGCAAAATTGTTTTTATAAACCAGGTGATTCTTAAGATAAACTTCTTATTGTAGCAATGGTTTGTACTGCTGATGCCTCATTTGCACCCAATGAACATGATCTGGATTTATCTCATGGTATTGTGTTGACGCTATCTTTGTAAAACACCAACGATTATCTGTCGAATCAACAAGGTGTGGAATATAACCAATGTTACTGCGAGGTCGTTTTCCGCTGCCATCAACAACACTGTCTACTTAAAGTGTATTTACAAGATCAGGTACAACAACAGGAACCTATGTTTTGCTGAAATTAAACAGCATCAGTGGATGTGCCTGCGAGAGCAGCTGCATATCTAGCTGCAACTTCGACCTAATATTTGTTTGTCCGATCATTCATATATATATATATATATATATATATATATATATATATATATATATATATATATATATATATATACTGGACAATATTTTGTTAACGTGTTTGAACCCATATTTAGCGTGCATGTCATTGTGTCGCCAGATTTCGCTACCCGTATTGCGTTATAACCGGTTATCATATCATCGACGTAGTTCAAGTTTGTCAAATCTGAAGTTGTTGTTGTACGTAGAGTTGACGTTGTCTTGTTGACATACATGAAAGGATTACCTGTCATTGTGTCGCTCGATTTTATAAAAAAATTTTGTGTAATAAATTCTACGTTTCCTACTCAGATGTCATTCAACGGAATATTATCGAGTTGGGTATTGTTGTTGGTGTTGGTGTTGTCTATGACGTTATCGCCCATGTCCAACGAATCTGTCTTTGATTCTTCAGCAAATTGTGAGTATGATATCAATGATCATGTTAACATATACTAGGATATTGCATCTGATTCTCCGCTCGGAGTAAAGTATGTTGATAGTAATGTTATCTTACTAATGTTGATAAATAAAATAGTACTAGGTAAAAAAATCACAATATTTCCTTTTTTTAATTCCC
Source organism: Unio pictorum (assembly GCA_030141615.1). Taxonomy (NCBI): domain Eukaryota; kingdom Metazoa; phylum Mollusca; class Bivalvia; order Unionida; family Unionidae; genus Unio; species Unio pictorum. The sequence continues at coordinate 1,220,362 of JARLTB010000108.1, forward strand.
ACTGTATTTAGTTGGTTTTTGCTTACCGGCTGCGTCACTGCAGACATCGTAGAGATATGACTGAAACAAATGTTAAAGCTAAGTTAAAAATCCTAATCAAACAAACACAAATTTAATATTTGTTCAGGTACCCAGTGTCTGTAAATATACGGTGATGTCCAGTGTTGTCGAGTTTCTGAAATGTCCAGTATAGGGAGAATCCCAGCGATAGAGCTATCCAGTTTCAGAAATGTCCAGTGTCCAATGTGTCTGATGTTGTCCTGTGATGTGCAGTGGCTGGAGTAACCCAGCTGTAGAGCTGTCTAATACATGGAGTGTCCGGTGTTGTCCATTGTGATTAGAGGTACCCGAGCGTTCCAATTATCGAGCATTCGAGGTCTCCGTGGTGCAAGCTGTAAAGTCAACTACATGAATTGTAGCTGTAAAGCTGAACGTTAGCAGCCGTTGAGTTGAAGTAATGTGTTCTACCAACGTAGTGCATCTCCGTGCATATTACATATCTGTCTTGTTTTTATTTGCACAATTTCGGTATGAATGATGTCATTTTACTACATGAGCAACATTATGCAGTGCTTGCTATCTGAGTAAACTATACCCTTTGTTCCACAGTTTAGTCAATGTGAATCATTCACACCCTGTGTTTGTATTTTGTAGAGTAATTTATTTGTATTTGTCTTCATAACATAAGTACGTGATTCTGTTAATAATCCATTATTTGGATTAAATGCGCACCAACGTATTCATAATTTATTTGCTTAGTCAAGTCATTCATTATTAAACATTATATTTATATCATCGTCAAAAGTATTATGTTGTGAATCCGGAAAATCCGACCCAAGTATCTTGTTGCATCTAGATCATGCTCTTTTTGTCTTGACATAATAAGGTTGTCAGTCATTGTATCACGAATTTGTCTTAAACAATGTACTAGATCAACTTATTTTGGTGTAGTTGCTGTTGTTTCACCGGTTGAACTACTTACAATGTGCCACATTCTGTATAGTAATGCATGTTTATTGCATGCATCGGATACAATTATCATAATCAAAAAACTGTTTGCACATGTTATTTAATTAGCAAAATACACATTGTCAGAGAATGAGGGATAAAAATAGAACCAATTTTGAGTTGCCATATTGTCATTACCTGAACGTTGGACGGAATGGATCTAGCAGAATAAACGTGTTATTTTATTTTCTACTCACGGACATACTTAACTGCAATCCGATGTATATTTATACGATCAATTCTCAGCAAAACAATTGTCTGCTGAACGAGTAAAATAAAAAAACTAAAATAATAACATTTGGTGCTGGTGAAGATAAATTTGTTAGACGGACAACCGAAGATGATGTCCCTGTTCCCAAAGTAGACGCGGACAAAGATCAGATTGTTCCTTTGGAGGATATTTCGTTGATTAATGCTGATATGGATCAGATCAAATCGTAATTTACATTGTTGTGAAATCGAAGATACAATGCAATTTATGTTACCCAGGGTTTCTGCAACATTGATCGTTGTATCAGATGAAACAGGGTTTGTTTTATATATTTTCACATTGTTGTGTATAGTATATCACGGGAGCAATGATGTGATGTTCCCAGGGACATATTTGTTGAGCTGTATCATGACGCCACTCATGGTATTCACAGTTTGTCATATTCAATAAACTTGCCAGGGATACCAAGCATATGGTTCGACGTGGATTTGCCAAGTTCTTAGGTTGTAAAGAAGTATACAATTAAGCTATTATTTACAATAATGCACAAGGCGCGGATAATTATTATAAAGGAATATGTGGCAACAAGAGACTATGGTTAGGAAAGAAAGTTGAGCAAAAATACATGCAGGACAACAACAATCATCCGAATAAAACACAAGACTCTTCAAACTAATCACCGAGTATGTTCTTGGCAAACAAAACCGAAATTGACAAATTATCACCGGAAAATGTAAAAAATGAAAAGAAACGTTTGCGAGGTCTACTTAAAGAAGGACAAAAAGCGTTTTGCGGATTTTGTTAATCGAATTGGTGATCCTTAAGAAATATAAAGGAGAATTGATGGACTAAGGTTAAGTTAAGATAAAATACACAAAGAAAACAATATGTTTCGGAAGCACATACTTTAAGACTGGACATTCAAAGAAGTTTGTTTCTTAAAGAATCAAAGAACAAAATAGTAGAGAACAGACCTAATTTTTTATAATAGATACTATTGATATTGAACATCGAAATCATAACAAATTTTGCTCTTGTGGAACGTAGAGAATACGAAAATTTAATAATAAAATGCAAACAATTGATTTAAATAGTCAAAATGCTGAGAATGTATTTTATAGTAAAAAAAAGAAAAAGAAATTAGTTGATCTTTTACAGCAATACGTGACGGAATTATTGCTAATCATATAATTATAACGGACAAAGCTTTTCGGACAAGACCACAGCCATACGATTAATCATGGACGTTTGCTATTGTTTACATTTATGGCAATAGACGTGCGGGACTTTTAGTATCTGGTGCATGATTACAGCTCATTAATTCAGCAGCTGATATCGTTGAGTGCCTGATGCTGCTAATCTCATCGAAGAAAGATGGAAACACTAGCGGAGAAATAAATAATAAAATAATTGAAATGTTTTATTTTTTTAAATCAAGCGGCTCTTTAACGAAGGACGTGTATTATATGCTGTACAGCGACTTGATTTGCTAACACCGTGCTCATAGGTTCTATCTACCAATACAAAAAAAAATGACGCCGGTGACGTTTATACTTTATTCATGTCGGATAACATCAACAGTGCAAAGTTGTCAGTTGTTTTTAAAACGCTAGAATTGGTACATAAACTGATAATTTTGAGTTATTGTGATTTATAACACGTCTCGAGCTAGGATAACATTTAAAAACAAATTGGTTATTGAGTTTAGCGGCCAATATAGAATATGAATCTTTATTCGGACATAACGAAAACAAATACAGATCAGTTCCAAGAAGCGGATCAGATCCACATATGCGACAGTATCGTATGACAGCGAGTCAGCTGTTAACATCACATATGTAGACAACATATTATTCTTGTTGTAGGGTTTTACGTAATTTTTCAGCACACGATAGGCTATAAATGTCGGCCAGTATCTTATGTGGAGGAAGAACCACTAAAAAGCCCCGGAAAGAACCACCAACCCACGAGTAGCTACTGGCAAGCTTTCTCACATGACTACATTAGCCGAATCTTAGACTCGAACTCACGCAGACAGAGATGAGATGGCAGTGATCCGTAACGGAGAACACTTTAGACCACTCGGCCATTCGGGGTCCCAACACAACATTGATCAATGGTTATATTGCAGCTGTGTTAGACATAACACGAGTTAGCCAAAGGCAGACATTTTATTGGTTTAATTTTGATCTTTCACCTGGCTCATTAATTCATGTAAAGCAGGCACAGATTATATATTATTATATTAGTGATGACAATAATATTATATATGACTACGATACTTACCGATCAATCTTGTTTTCCCCATCTAAGCGTCAGCAACTTCGAAAAGTCAATTTATCAGACACTTTCTACCAACAAGATGGCATAGCGAAATATTATAACAGAAGACTCGTAGGTGGTGCATTTGGAATATCTTCTTAACAATAATTGAAAGTACACCTGGGACAGCTCACAAAGTACCAAGAATTGCGTTAGATGCGTCTAAAAGGCTTTTGCAAAAGGAGCCGCATCTGCAGCAGAAACAACTGTTGCACAAAAGATCGCTTTTACAATTAAAGTTGCAACCGATTTTGTGTACACTGAATATCTCGACGAGAACTCTAAAGACCCTATCACGATGGGAATCAGAACATTTATTACTCGAGACAAAGATGTGTTTTTGTTGCTGCATAAAGCCTTTTTTAACGTTCAAGGTAGCATGCGAACACCTGTTAATGGTAATGTTGGCGTCAGTACAAAAGCTGCACTTATAAGTAACGGATGGAGCTTGTTTAAAAGTATAAGATATCAACTAGCCAATCAAATTGTAAAATATATTTATATGTACTTGCCCGTTGGAAGTATTACTCTTAACGTGGTGTCGTTTGGCGATGATAACTCGATATCTATTTCAACAAACATGTTGTGGTTCAAAGATACTGGAAGTAGAATTAAATTTCGTTATTGTAATGCACTTGATCTTGGAACTGATGATACAACAAAGAATTTATAGTAAGAAATTGCCTTAGAAATGAAGCACTAACTATAGTTGGTGAAGAAGCAGGTTTAAATACAGCTGAAGTAGGAAATTCTCTTTTAAATAATTGTAATATTCTTGACATTACTCCACCTGCTGCAGAAACTGACATGTTAGACATAACAAAACGTATTGCAGATACTATTGGTAACAGAAATTGAAAATACAAAACAGGTTACGCCAATCTGAAAGCGTGCTCTAACGGAACAAGACAAATTACGATGATCCTACCGACGAGCACGGTATTTTGGGTTTTGCAGCGACTATAGCAAGGCATGTCGTGGTATAAAAGATACACTTATTCTTGAGAGAGCTGATCGAAGAGATTCGTTGATTAGAACTGCTGCCACTCTGGTGGCGGTGATCTTGCTGATAGTTTTCAGTTTGTGAAATGGATTCCATGAGATGCTTTATTTGTCTCAAAACTGATTCAACTTTAACAATATTAGCCGCTTACGGACGAAAAACATATTTCGGCCAGCATAAGGTTTAGCAGATATGTGTAACAAATTCTACTGAAAACACTTAGCCAATAACAACAGAACCTAAGAAACAGTAATGGATACTTTTTTGTTGTATTTCGACGACAAGAACGATGCAGTAATCAACTATAAAATATATTTGGTTTTGATAACGCTAAATCCGTAATGGATGAGCGATCAAGTGCAATGTTGGAGATGACGCTAACAAAAATGTAATTCGTGTTTATATAGAACTGATGGAGACGATGCAGAAATATCTGTCTAGATATTTCATTTTGACGTCATTAAACACAGATAACGTGCTGTTAGATCAATCGCTTATATATAGATAGCATGGACGTTATTAGAAGCATCGACACATGAATATTATACATACACGCTTGTAACATCTTAGAGATGCATAACAATTGATGCTGTACGAGGTAAAATGACCGTCGAAATGTAGACTACTAGAATTTCAAGTGTAATGTTAAACAACAATCAATTTTACCTTATACAATTTATAATGAAATATATTATGCCTGAAGTTAATTTGTCACAGGTACAAATACAAACATTAGCATTAGCAATATCTAAACGGAAAACAGTTTCTCTAAAAATAGATTTCAGAACGCATCGCGTTCCAACAAAAGTACTTATAACACAACGCCTGATAAAAAAAAAAAAATAAGCCGTTGATACTCGATCTGTCATTGGCACAAATAACATAATTTACCAGACAGAAAGCAATCCAAGGTGGATCAATCCAACAACACTAGCTTGTATGCCAGGAGCATCAATGCATTAGATACCGCCTGTACTAGAAACGTTAGGTATACTTGAAGCGTCAGGTGCAATATTAGGAGTTACACACATGCTGTGTCCGGTAACGGCATACAAAAGTTTCTGTAACATGTAGAATGCAAAAGCAATCGAGTGCTGTACGCGCGAATTTGTCTGATCAGCAATTATAAACAATGCAGACACGAAAAAGTGCTTATCACAACAAGAAAAAGGAAGACAACCTAGGCGGGTTCATAGGTCCGCTTCTAGAAGAGATATCAGGAAGTCTGTTACCAAATATGTTAGAAAACGGACGATGACTGCAAAGCAGTCTGATGCAATCACACCCTATAGTAAAAAGGACTAAGGGACGAGGCATAATGTTACATGGAACCAGACGAAGAAATCGTTGACGCGTTCTGGAACTCTTTAGTTAGCTGTTAGACCGACATCGGATACCCACCGCGAATAGACAACAAGCTGTGTAACTAATATCCATGATTTCAAGGACATATATAAAACGCATTGGTTGGTATGCACTTTACAACTACTTTGACTCGTTTTGTATACCTCTAAGTGATGCTATTAAAAAGCACATCTTACAAAATATAAAAAAAGTTTTAACTGAAATCAGTTTCAACCAGTTTGAACACCAGGTTGTAGTTATTACTGCGTTATGCTTATCTTACACATTTCAAATCTGATGGTTTATAACTTCTACAAAGTGGTTAATTTATACTGTTTGTATCAACTAATTGAAACGGACAATCAGTTTATGTGCTGCATTTATTTGTTCATTACCTCTAGTGTACTTGTTCTGACCAAAAAAATAGAAGATAGTTCCTTCTGCGACTACCCTATGGTGTATAATTTATACTTAGTGCTTAATTTGTACCACTGGTATCACCTATTTGAAACTGATATAATGAGTGTATGTTCTGCTAACACTGTCTGGCTATATCTCATTCAATTATGCAGATAGCCAACACATGTAGTTACTAAATGTCTATAAGGCATATTATTTGCAGTTAGAATGATATATTTGTTAATACAAATAATAATAATAAATACATGTATTTACATGTTTAGACGGAGGATCTGAGTGGCCGACTGGTCCAGAGCGCCCGTCGTTACGGATTACTACCATCTCACCTCTGCGTGGGTTCGGCCTACGTGGGTATGTGAGAAAGCTTGCCAGTAGCTTCTCGTGGGTCCTTTCTGGTTTTTTTCTCAGGTTCTTCCTCTACAATTTATACTGGCCGTCATGCATAGCCAATCTTGTACTGGAAAATGGTGTTAAACTCTACAACAACAACATTTTTAGACCGTGTTTAAGAGCATGTAACAATGAATCACGAGCCTTCAAATAAATTCTGGACCCAGTGGACGTTAAACGTAATATGAGTAATTGTTTTTTTTTTGCAGTAAATATAGCCTTCAAAGCACCTTTTGAAACAATTCATTTGAGAAATTGACAATATATCACGTGCAACAATGAATCTACATTTTCTTTTCCCATTAGCGTGAGTATTGCGTATTTATCAGGCAACTGAGATAAAAATCACGGAGGTGCACCTTTTATTGGTAAAATGTGGTAGATGGTACGCCTAATAGGAAAAGACGTGTATGCTTTAGTCATTCATTTAACGTTTCTTTTACTGATCACCTCATGTACAGTATAATTATGCTACTTACAATGTGATTTTTCTGGATTGAACTGCCTCATTCTTGCAATGTCTCCACTTTTCATAAAGAAAATCACATTATACACTAATGACTGAAATGTGAAGAACACAATCAATGAATACGAACTAAAAGGGGTTCAGTTTTTATGTTTTACGTTTGTTCGGTCTCTGAAAAGGTGTACTAATATCGAATACTTCCTTTTGGTGAATCACTCTTAATTCAAAAGTGGTACAATAAGACAACATTAATAAATGATGTTAATTTGATTCGTAAATTGGAAGAATTGCAAATAAAGCAGGAACTAAATTTAGATTAAACCAAACTATTTAAGACCTTATATCTTGCTATCTATTTTGCCATTTTGGATCCGCAGCGGATTAGGGGTTAGCGTGCCAGATTAACGATCGTAAGGGTATGGGTTCGAATCGTACTTTTGTGTGTGACTACGTCGATTACTGTGATGAGTCTTCGAGCAAGACACTTCACTCAAATTACGTCGGCACTATATTGCCTATTGGCAATGATGTGTCGTACAATATTAAACAAAAAGCAATTAGATCTTGGCTATTTTTATTTTTAAATTATATAGCATAGCATATGCTGAGGTAATATCACGATAATTAAAATCTCTGGTTTAAAGATGTTGTGCACTGCCAATTCTCGAAGATCACATGCAGTATTTAAAATCACCAAGATGCTATCCTCACCCAGTAATATTCACATTATCAATGTGCTCTATAGCTAAACTGATGAAAATCATATTCGCTTCTAGTGGCAGAGAAAACAGTCATTGATTTGACAATATATAATGATTATTAGCAGGAGGAAACTTATGCAGTATTTCTGTCTGTGTTATTCAGCAATGGAATTATTTTTTATTGATGTGATAAAGGATTTTGCTAGTTGACAGCGACACTGACGTAGGATGGGGAAAAATTAAAATCGACGTTTTCCGAGAAATATATATATAATTTGAAACTTAAAAATCACATATTATTTCACTCCGAAGTGGAAATATTTCATAGTGTCACTTGCGGTTTGCCACTCAGAACACAATACAATGTTTGTAGTTTAGTCGTGAACTGTCTGATGACATTAACTAAAACGATTCCGTACTTTATCTCTTATTCTAATTTAGCATGTATGTATTAACATCCAGTAGATAACGCAGCAAAGTACATTTAGCGGTGCTTTAACAACGATGTATTGTCGTATTGCTAGAATGTCCCACTGAATAGAATAATGCCAGGATGTAAAAAGGGAATGGATTATTCAAATTCTGATCCTGACAATCAAATATTTCATTATTGACTGTGTACGCAAACACAACTCGCAAAGAAAAACAAAAGACGTAACGAAGATTTAATGCAGATTCAACAAGCAATAGTTGTAAAAGTTGCATTCATTTATGCTTAAATAATGCTTCCCTTAACGTTTTATTTAATGAAATGAATATAGTTTGTGCACTCAAAATGACTGATGGGTAGACATGCATGACTTCAAGGTTAAACTCAGCACAAACTACTCATGTAGTTGCGACGTATACTATTTGCTAAAAGAAAATAGAAACTCGATGTAAGTTAACCAGTATAATAACGTGATGATATATCATACAAAATCTGTACTCACTTACAATACGCTGGGGAGTAACTGTATGAAAAACTATTAAATCCGCGCAGTTAACATTAGCTACTTTTAATGAAGTAAAGTTTAGTTTACAGCTGCTAGGCATAGAGTATTTGCTACACAGAAGATTTATAATCAGGTATAACAGTTTGGAAAAATATTAACATGGAAGGCTGACCAAAATCCTGAGACGAATGTTAAGGATTATCAAATATTTCAACGAGGAAGACGAGAGAGTACATGATAGCCTCCTTTTGCTCATACATTTAGTCCCTTAAGTTCGTTTCTAGTTTTCTCTTGCTCCCTTTTGTGAATTTTGTTTTCTTGTGACATGCAAATATCACTTATTAGCTATTGTTTTTAAACTTACATGATTTCCAGTGTACTAATACTTCTTATTACTTATTGGCGTATACATCTATAATATAATTCTTCACTTTATAATGATTCAATATTTACGTCAAACCTAAACCTTGATTGTACGCTTTATAAGATATCGTCGTTGACATTTTCTTGTTAATAAATATCAATTTAAATGCATTAAAAATAAGGGTTGTCTTTGAAAGAGATAAAAAAATGAAAGGAATAGTAATATTATATATTGGCGACATTAAAAATTTACTCAATACTGTTTGAATAAAATTGCAAGAGGTTCAACCTAAAAAACAACTTAAGTCTCACATATACTTCAATAGCAAAACATTTTTGTTTTCTCTACAGGATAACAGAAGGACAGTATATTTTACAGGCATAAGTTTAGGATTTACTCTTGGTAATTTACTAGTAAACCTTTAGTGATTAATATTTGTTCCATCCACTTACCTAGTTTTGTATTATTCTTCGTATAATTTGTTGCATTTCTTCCTCCGAATTATTATAATGAACATAAAAAGGTAAACATAAAAAAAAATAATATATTGCCCATTAATAGTCGTTGGTTAAAATATAAATATTTAAATACACCAATGAAGTTAAGGAAGATCTTCGACTATGAATGACTCCAATGGTGACTGAATATTAGAAAATTTAATGTCAGTATAACGTTCAATCAGGGAATACTTTTGTAGCAGTTTAGTGTGAATATTTTTTAACACGATCAAGCTTTATCATTATCGCTTTGCTTAAAATAGTATATAATGACAACCACATGTAGACTCTGAGATCACCAACGTAAAGATGTGGCGGAAATCTGCCGTAAACCAGAAACGTGGAGTGGTTGTGATGGATTGGTTGCGATGATCAATTATGATAATAATTAATAAAATTGTTAGTCGAAGTGCTCAAAATCATTCGTCATTAATTGGCTCATTGTTACTATCTTAAAATCCGAAGAAAGCTTTTATTATAACTTTAAGTCGCAAGGTGGGTGTACGTTTTATATGTTCATATCATTATACATTAGTGTTTCATTCTGTGGGATATGAGTGATTGGCACTATCTCTAAAGGAATATAGATAGTATGTGTGTTAATGACAACAAAATGCATATTTCTTCTAGTATCATTCGTTGCAAACGAAAAACATACAATATATATATAATTATTTCTGGAGTAAGTTAAAGCAGGCACAAGTAAAACGTGATGTTTGGAAGAAAGCCTCGCACAGAAGATATCTACTATCTGAATCAATTGTCAAAATGTTTACTTCCATGTGAAAAGTTTTAATGGAGCATCTGTTAGCTATGCCTTCCAAAACCAGTATCCATTTAAACATTTATATTTTCAATACACGCACAGTTAACAACGTTTTGACATGTATGAAATTAACCATTTGGTAAATTTTGGTTTAGGTCAGATTCATTGATTTAATATTTTATATTTACACTTTTGTTCTGAATATAACAAGACTGAGTTGCTTGGCGGAAAGTTGTTTTCCCTACTTCTAAATTACGTTATTGCACATATTGCAGTATAATGCCACTAATATTACTGTATCACATCGCATCCAATCCACGTTTCTCATTTTACGGCAGATTTCCGCCACATCTTTCATCTATGTGGCATAATCCCTTGACCTAACATGAAATTTAATAATGTTACTTTTTATCACATATAATCTATCATATGTTATGATGCACTGTGCTTTTTAAATGGCTTAAATTTTAATCTTATTTACAGCTCTCTTGGCATAGGTGTTAGTTGGAGTGTATCGATTACCTCCCCTACACCATCTTACGTAATAATATTCTGGTACATATGTTCTGCAATGTTCAAATTACAAAATGAAACTAAAATATCTCTCAAAATAAATGATCATTCTTGCATTATCTTGTTAGCTGTAATTTGTATGAGTTTTAACTTATTTTTCATAAAACGTACGTAATGTTTGTTATTGTTGCTGCATTTTCACTTTGACTTACATTACCATTAATGAAAGGAAACTAATGCTTTATTGTTATATTGAATAATGATGAATGTTTATTGGCCCCTTTTGTTCTGAGTCCTCGGCATGCACACCAGCTTATACATTTTAAATATTAGTTAGGTTTAGGAACTTGTGTTGCACCACATATTCTCTCTAAGTATAACGTTCTGAACCGTGTGTGTGTGTGCTGTTATCAAAATGATTAAACATTTTCCCAAAGTATTTTATGCTCTGTTTATGTGGTCATTGGTTTCATCATTCTTCGCACATGGCATACCCTTGCTATTAAAAACTTTCTTCGCTTGAAATGAAAGTTTATCACATTAAAATAACTCATTGTTTGGTTCTATATTTGCATCATTTTGACACTTTATTTACACTGTGAATTATTAGTTTAGTTTCAAAGTGTGAGAACAGTGTCTAGTATTTACTGTCAGAGTTATCGTTTATACTATTTATATGCATGATGGAAAGTTACCCTACCGTATGAATGGCTGATATATGTGGATAAATTTGTGATATTGGAAGTTTTAAAAATGTTTTAACAAGAAGGACATTGGTACAAACAAAATATTGTTTACTACCTTGTGGGTCTGTACTCATCTAACAGCAAAAGCTTGAGAATCACTGTATTATTAATATGTATGATGATATATCATTACAGAACTGCCCTGTTCTGATTACATGACGATTCATCTCAATATAGCATTAGTAAACCAGATCAAGAGGGGTTAAAATGACTATGGGCTAAATAAAGACGTTTGAAGAGGAAACAAGGCTCCAATCTCAGAGTTAATTGTGGTGCAGGATCAGAGGAATTAAATTTACATCAAAAATAGGAGCAAGGAGGTACAGACGCCAGAAGGATCCCACCATCTTAGCTAGAATATTAAAATCAGCAAGAAATATTACAACTGGAGCTATGTGCCAATAGCTGGCAACATAAACATGAATAAGCAAAATACTATGCAATAAACTAAATTGATTTTTAACCCTGTAGAGTGATTGTAAATTTATGATGTCCTTGGATTTGCGGCAAGTCCGAACTGTAAAATATACAAATCCCCAAAATCCCAGTCTTTTGGTGTATTAGAAACGAAGTGTCCACAAGTCGAGAGGTCTTAGAGGTAAAATATCTGGCAAAAGATCAAAATGGAGTTCTGAAACTGAAAAAAATCACAATTACTATTACCAAACTTTGACACAGGTTGCAGTTACGGGATTACAGTGGTGTCATCGTTTGATTTGGTGTCAAAATGACCAACATATAAAAACAATATATTTCAACCAATCAGGTTTGCAACAAGTAAAATACAAGGTAGGTTACGTTTACTTAAAATACTGCCTGTAACAAGGATCTTTAAGATCCAACATGTGACCATGATTGTACAATGGGACTTCTACAAATTTGGAAGCGCACAGGCAACAGACCAAAGTTGATTTATCGTAAACATTGGTGAAAGGGGAATAGGAGAATCAAACAAAAATATTAATTACTTGTGTGCATTTCTTCATTCGTTAATATGAATCCTTAGTTTTGAAATTTGCTGTTTTTTTTCATTAATTTCGCCGATATTTAACTCCCTCTTGCTGCTTAGAAAATCAGGTGTATTTCGTGTAATACCTTTCAGCTGCGATTTTACGAACAGTGAATCCTTTGTCGTCGGCCATGACATCATCTCTGTTTCTAAAAGGTCAATTAAACCATATGATCGCTTCTGTTAAGTTCGCCTGTCATAATATCCGCGGTTGTAAACCTTTGCAGCTGTTATACCCATTGAGTTATTTGATGCGTTTTCCTCATAAAAAGTGCCAAATGTAGATTAACTCATTTAATAATAATGACAATTAGGTACTGTTAAGACATTTATCACCATTAAGATCTACCATCTGGCGTTTCAAATACTATCATACCCTGTCAGGAAAACAATAGCTTGTTTCGTTTATCGAGTTTTAATAATCATAAATAAAATCAACTTTAAACACCGTTTATCACTTGCTGATATCAAAACATAGACAGTCTGGTAACGTGACGGAGTTGTACTTGTTGAGTATTGGACAGCATCGGGATGCTAGATCCTGAACCAAAGGCACTACTATTGATTAAAACTTGTCTGGGTTGATGAGCGGACAATTCAATAACCACAATGAAAAAGACATTACTACCGATTGTGTTAACGCGGCTACAATTGTGCACAAAAACTTAACGATGACAAATATATTGCACGCAAAGCATACGATCGGTGATGCAAAAAAAAGACCATTTACTGTCTTTTGAACATTTTCAATGCACCACGCTTGTTGAAGTGGTAATTTATGATGACTTTGAGTATCTTTTGATAATGATAACATCACCCGATTACGACCCTAATCAATCATCCACTAGAAGTACCAAGAGTACGATCCTTGTCGCAATGTACAGTCATCCGAGTTAACCTAAATATCCTAAACCTATGGCGTTGTGTCGATTTTTGACTTCTAGTCGCTACCTACCATAACATCAAGACTGATATTTACTGTTATAGTACCCATTTTTCTCCGAAAACGGTAAAGTACTACCACTACAACTACTATATAAATAATACAGGAAACTACTGTAATTGTAACAAGTGTATATGATACAACTTACTTCCCGTACCCCAAATAGTTGTATATTGGCATATATGTATGTACACTAAGTTTTTACTCTTTGATGACAAATCTATGGTTAGTAAAGTATCACATACATGAAATCTATTTTGATACAAAAAGACGTATTCTTTACAAAACAATCTAGGTAATTTACTTGCATGAATGACTAATTAACCATCTCAATTTCATTTTAGAATGGTTGCATCGATAAAGAACATCGTTGGTTTGAAACGTGACAAGGATGGACGAGAAACAACAGATGAAACTAATATGTTCAGCTGCATTTTTTTCATAAGTAGGCGTTTATCAGATTCCATAAATATATTAAAATTAACAGACCAACAAGCACTTACGTACACATCTAATGGTTTAGAGTGTTTTATCATTTAGTAATGGATCGAAATCGGAGCAAGTAAAGAAATTCAATACACTATATAAGTGAAGATTAATGAATAAATACAAAAGGGCAAACATTTAATATGAGAACAAAGGAAATTATATACTTATTTATGTAACTATAACATGCAATGCACGAACATAAAATAACTGGTTGAGTTTTTGTTGTAGTTTACAAATGGAAAAGAGTTATAGTTACAAAGTACTGATACAAAAATACACTTAACAAAATGGAATATATTTTTGCTTCCCTGTTAGCGGACTTGAGGCATTAGGACAAAAAATAGTCATCACTATCGTAACACGTTAAACATAGATTCCTGAAGGGAAAAGTAAAACTGCACAGAAAGTTAAATCGTGAACAATATGAGCAACCATCTTCTCTTTCAAATCATATTTTCTATCCTCGTGGATAATGGAATAGGTAAGTCAATGCCTACATGTATATCTCTACTTCTATTCATTGCACATGACTGACCTTGATGTAACAAGAAACTTGAATGTAAATACTTCGAGTCATAGAACAGAGTCATGCAAAAGGAATATTAGTTAAACAGTCTGATTGTCGCATTAGATAGGTGTTCAATGGTGTTGTCATGTTTTAACACAATGTTGCAGCATACGACATGGTCTTCACTTTGCAACCAGTACAACTGATGGAAGTATAACCTTATGAAACAACTGGGAGCTAAGAACTAACCCAAGGAAATCTGCTGGCAAGCTTTCTCACAATTAACAGTGTGTTACTAGGCTTGGTGATATATCTTAACAATAGTATAACCAAATTAACAAATCTATTTTTGCCGTTCATGATGAATACAATAGTGTTTAATTTATGATTTGGAAAGTAAATATAAATATAGCCAGTTTTTAATTTCTAAAGTTTGGAAAATTGATTTGGAAAGTAAATATAAATATAGCCAGTTTTTAATTTCTAAAGTTGATCTGTTTTTGTATAACTGGTGGTGGTGGTGGTGGTGGGGTGGGGTGGCTTTTCTAGAATGATCTTAGTTTGATTAACAGTACTTGTTACTGATTGAATATTCTATATCATATACTTGAGTGAAAAATTAGACTGATTCAGTAATTATATTTAAAGTTAAATAATGTGGTCTACTAATGTCTTTATGGAAATGTTCCAACAGATCACATTAGTTCTACATGCATATGATTGCTCTATGTATATGATCTTTGTTTATATTTTAATTCATGGAGAAGATTTATATATTACACAGAGAGAAAGAGAGTGCGAGAAATCGATCTTCATCATCATTTTTGCTTGTGTGTAGACCAAAAACCAAACGTTAAATTCCTAGTTCAGCCCTCGATCTTCGCCTTAATGTAACACACATACCAAGGCTATATTTTAATTCTGCAAGTTTCTTGGAGGAGATTCCTTAACATATACTTTCAGACAAATTAGTTTGTCTTTTCATTTGGCACAATGTTATGCTTTACATGACCACATACAACACGTTTCGCAAAGCGGGATAACACGTGAACTTCAAACATTGTTTTGAAGGACAGATGTTTAGATATATGGGGGTGTTGTTACCAAACAAAAACATTGTGTAAGAGACAAAAGCATATTCAAGAATCAAATTGAGACTGAAATATGAGTTATATGTGTAGATCATTTAGAATATATAGAGAACACGGTTATTGTAACTGCAGTTAAATGTGCTTGTCCGTTCCAGTCAATTTTACCAAGAATATCATGTAATCTATTAAAACCATACTAAAATCTCACATGTCAAATTTTGATATTATCGCATGATATTCTTTTTGTTAACGATATACATGAATTTTGAAAGTTTCCAGGATCAAACAGTTCTAAACCAATCAACCTAACATTACAATATAGTTATTACTAACAGGGTTGAATTAGGATAATTCATTTGGTTAAGTAAACGTATAAAAAAAAGTATACTGTATAAAAATAAATGTTATGTTAGTAAAGTTCAAAGTGTTTGCTGTTCACACTTCAAAATCAATACTAAACTAATCACTGTTGTTCTTTGTTTCTCTATATGTCTGACTCAATGTCTGACACAAGGAGTCTATTTACTGTCCATACATATGTAATACTCGCCAAATGTCAATGTCCATGCGATCATAACCGAGTATACTTTTTGCAGATAGTTTACTAGTTATCATTGTAAGACATTTTTACAGATAAGATTAAACATTTCCAGAAGAAGGATTGATAGAAGATGGGCACATAACAGGAAAGCAAATGTTATTAATATTTAACTGGGTAATACAATGAATCGTTTTGGATATTCATTTTGATTCATATTATTCCTGTACTTTCAAAATTAGAGGCATTGTACATACAGCCGACTGGTTATAATTTAACGTGGTAATGGAATTATTTGGAATTACTTCTTATTGGGAGTTTCATATGTAAAAAGCATTATAACTTACTGCTTGCATACTTTATCATATCGCCAGCTTGAACATATTGTCTCAGATATGCTGTTCAAGCAAATTATATCAATGATGCACCGAACCCAATGAATAACATAGAAACAAATGTTCTAGAATGTATTTCAGCAGCCCATCATCCAGTTTAGGTTTATGTTCATATGGCCTGGCCACGATAGCCTGTACTGAAGTTACGCACAAACTTGCATGCTACTTTGTATTTCTTTTAACACTTTAACATCTACTAGAACCAACGTTCCCAAATACCTAGATGCCACCCCGGATGTTTACACCTCTAGACAGCTCCGACACTCAGACTTCTAGATTTCCGGATATTTACACATCACGACAGATGTAGACGGAAAGACAATCCGACAGACAGACAGTCAGATACCTCAATTTGATCTCACAATCAAATGGCACAATTAATCACATTCAACTACAATTCAGAGACATTCAGAGACGTTCAGCTACAATCAGATACGTTCAGAGACGTTCAGCTACAATCAGCAACAATTTCAGAGATGCTCCGCTACAATATCAGAGCTGTTCCGCTACAATATCAGCTACAATAAAGAGACCAAACTAATAATAGTTTTTTTTCTAAAACAATCTACAAGTTAGATTACGCTATTGCATTTAAAGTCTAATAGTGACTAGTAATTCCAAATATTTCACGTTGAAATCTGCATTGCAATAAAGGCATCATTACATGAAATGATAAACTGAATAAAAAAAAAATGGTGAAATTAGTTTGTAATTCAAGAAGAAATAAATTTAATTTTCGCCTAATTCTGTGACACACATTCCACTTTTTGCAAGGAAATTTAAACGATGATGTCAATGTAAGGTTTAAATGGAATATAGGTTACGTTAGTAAACCAATCAACACGTTTATTTAGAGCTTTGACTTTCAATTAAACATTTTAACTTGGGTTGGTAAAAGAAATAAATGTTTTAAAAACATTTGTGTTTGGATACTTGTAGAATATATGCAAATGGAGAAATTAAAACTGAATTTGCAACACAAAGGACTTACAATTGCGATTAAACCACATAAAACACCAATTAAAAGACAATATAATTAACACTGCAAATAGTAGTTGTATACAATATTGATGTATATACAAGGTGTGTAACATCACTAAATATAAAGGTTTGAGTTACGATGAAACATTTATCATATCATTTCTGAATCCTTGAGCTTCTAGTGGTGTCCTGTGGTTTGTCTCCTTCTGAACAACAGACACAATGTTTGTATTGCTAAAATACATGTTATGTGATATCCAGTGAAAACAAGTAAAACATATTCGAAGAGATGTACTGATAAACATTGATATATCCATGATGGCTAAATTCATGTTTGCGATGATTTTAAAAATTACATGACAAAACTAGAATCTCATAGTAGTGAAACATACATTAACGGAATAGCTGTATTGCATGCTCAGTTCGAAAATGTTTAATGGAAAAATGTAGGAGAGTTTTGAAAGAAACGGTTGAGAAATGTTGATGAAAAGGTCAAATGAATCCGATTGTGCTATTGCACATGATACACCATCAAGACAAGGGGACTCTCCTTTGCCGCATAATTGTTCTTCAATTTATTTGTTTTCATACTCTGTATTCGCAGGACGTACTGTCACAGTTGTAGTCTTTGGAAAAGTGTTCCCTACAAAATTGGTATTGATCGAAAGGTTAAATACGAGTGCATACTATGTGTTTTATTATGATTTATTAACGTAGCTTCGACAGTTTCAGTCAGATTGCTACGATATTTGCTATATTGCAATTTATTGTGATGTCTAACACTGGAACATCATGGCGCATGCATGTATCATGATGTTCCACCCAGTCACATTATCCTGACACCATGTCGACCAGTCATAACACTGGTCTCTTAATGCCTAGCGAGGTTGCTATTAGTAACAATTTTGTAAGTCTTTGGTATGACTCATCAGGGACTCGAACCCACTACTTCCCGCTTCCGAGGCGGACGCTCTAAACACTAGACCACCAGAGCTGTCCGAGTGTATTCTAGTAGTTCGATTTCTGGAAATTGTTATTGTATCATATTTTGTTTTCCACCCATCTTTCTGTCTACATTAAAAACGAATAAAGACACTGTTAACACCAAAAACATAATCCTGTTTCAAGTTTTAACCATCTTTGCAATGTTGAATCCGTAATACAATGTTCTCATCTGTGTTAGGACCTTTATATCCTAACAATAATGGCTCTATGAAATTTGTATTTGCTGTTCGTTGCAAAACTTAAGTCCTGTCACGGTGGGAAAAACCTAAGTGAGTTAATTTGCGATGAGTTTGAGTAGCTGTTTATAACGATAGCAGTCGCTGAAAATTATCTTTATAAATCATCCACCAGAAGTACCAGGAGTGCGTATGTATGTATGTATGTATGTATGTATGTATGTATGTATGTATGTATGTATGTATGTATGTATGTATGTATGTATTTATGTATGTATGTATGTATGTATGTATAAAGACAGTTGTGAAGGTACTAGCTAGTTAACAAATGCATAATATGAGATATATTGGTATATATGTATTTTAGAAATTTGGATTATTATATATTTATATATGCATGTTTCCATGTATACATGCATGTGTGTACATATGCGTATGTATATTGATTGGTAGGTAAATAATTATAATAATAATGAGGACTTTGTATAGCGCCTAATCTTACGAAGCTGTAAGCGCTTTACACCATCAATAATGATATGACTACAGTACAGAACAACAAATGACAAAAAACAATGAAATTGGAAAACATAAAAACATGCTGAAAACATATAAGATAGAACACATGATTAGGTCTTTAAGTTTGTCCCTGCAGTCTAAACAGGTGAGGCTAAGAGCACTCTTAAAAGGGACCACTGTGTCTTTGTGTCTAATTTCAATGGGCAATTCGTTCCGCGTCGCCGGGCCCTGGTGTGCAAACGAACGTTGTCCATATGACTTTGTTTTCACCTTGGGAACAATGAGTATATGATTATCAGAAGAAGAGCGTAAGGATCTAGCTGGTGTATACACATGTGTGAGACTGGATAGGTATGTTGGACTGGAGTCTGTCATTGAAACATAACACAGAGAACACATTTTGTGTTTGATTCTGTATCGAATTGATAGCCAATGTAGGGTACAGAGCAGTGGTGAGGTATGCTCTGATCGAGGTACTCTAAATATGATCCGTGCAGCTGTGTTTTGAACTTTGTGAAGTTTCTGGAGTAAATATTGTGACGAACAAGACAGAATTGGGTTACAATAGTCCAGTCTTGAAAGTACTAATGAACACACAAGTGTTTTAGTGGCATCAACTGAAAGATATTTACAAACGGAACTGATGCGTCTCAATTCAAGATATGCAGCCTTGCATATGTTCATGACAAGTTGGTGCAATGTGAGAATACTGTCTAGAGTAACGCCTAGGTTCCGTGCTGACTGTGAGAATTTAATGTTAGTGTTGCTGATATTTATTGTCTGAGGTAAAGGATGTGAATGAGAAAGTCTTTGTGTTGTGATCAGAATAGCCTCAGTTTTATCATCATTCATCTGCAGCTTGTTACATGTCATCCATGATTTCACAGCAGAAATGCACTTCTCTACTCCATGGATGGTACCAGCAACTTCAGTTGGGTGGCTAGACTTGTATATTTGTGTGCCATCAGCATACAATTGGTGCGACACTGGGTGATGATCTATGACACTTGAGAGCGGTTGAGTATTCAGAATGAAGAGAACAGGTCCAAGAACAGATCCCTGTGGAACATCACAACATACGTCAACTGGGCTGGAGTGTATTCCATTTGCAGATATAATTTGTGTCCTGTTGACTAAGTAGGACTAAGTAGGGTTATATTATCAATGCCAAATAGATGCTGGAGACGGTGAAGTAATATATCATGGTCTATTGTGTCAAATGCTGCATATAAATCCAGGAGAGTGAGGACTGTAATCTTTCCACTATCCAAAGACGAATGTCACTAAATACTTTCAGAAAAGTAGTTTCCATACTGTGGCAAGGGCGATATGCAGACTGTACATTGCTAAAAAGACTGTTTGAATTCAAATGACATACAAGCTGAGTTAGAACAACCTTTTCTAAGATTTTTTATATGAATGGGAGATTAGAAACTGCGCGGTAGTTCTTTAAATCGTTATGGTCCAGTGCTGGTTTCTTCAGCAGTGGCTTTACGATGGCAGTTTTGAAAAATAATAGGAATTCCCCTGATGAGAGAGATATATTAATAACATCAGTTAGTGAAGGCAATATTGGGACAATATGAGGTAAACACCAAAGCATGTATGTATGTAGGTAGCATGATAATTAGGTAGCTAGACAGGTGTACATTATGTATGTATGGATCTTAATATGTTCTCTTCGACCTCTCATGATTCAATGGTCTAAAAGGTCAAGTATGAAAGTTCTGTTTTGTAGAGATAAGAAAGTGCGTATTTCGCATCTATTTGATTTTTAGTGCATGCGTTAGATATATGTCATCGATATAGTTAGGTATACATGTTAATGTCAATTAGTAACTGATTAGTAACTAGCTGAGCCAATTTAAATCCACTTATAATGAGATTCACACTAGTCAAATATATTATGAATCATTGTACAGAAAAATGAAGAACAATACAGGCAATAAAGAGTAAAATATAGCATCAACAAACAAGGATCAACATGCATACTTGATATTCGTGTTAGTTAGGTTATGCAGGTTCCACTCTATTTTGTAGCACTTGACATGCTATATATGAGTTGGTAGAGGCAGAACGCGGGAATAATAACTTACGTGACTTGGTAGAGGGACATACTTTTATATATGAAAGATTTCTGATGTAGCATGTGTTCACTTCATTGCGATGATTATTTTAATATATATTATTGGCTCAATAATACGCATATATAAACATTTTAGCTGATATACGTAGTTGATTCTAGATCAATTATGAATATCCACATATTAATCATTAGTGAAGTATGAAAATAAATATACAAGTATTAATAATGCTCTTTTTCTAAATGAATTTAATATGTTACACATTTTATTCACAATCTTTTCTAAATTTTGTTCCCCCTCCCCTCTCATGCATAACGGACAAACTACGCAGAAATGTAGAGTCAGAGAGGAAAGGAATTGGTGCTGGACTAAAACCTTGAAATAGAACTTACAACATGTGATCAACACAAATATCATCATCATCAGTCTCTTGACCTAGTGTGGCCGTTGAGGCACTGTCCTGCTGGACATCGGACCAGTCAGTTACCTACACTTGTCTCGCAACACAAACGTGGTTCGTCGTAATGTTGCGTGTGCCTTTTGCTTGGGAAATATCTACAGTGTTTATACATGATACAAGGTTGCAAAAACTATTCAGCGTTGTACAGTAAATTCTTCGATTACGTGGTACACATCTTGTGATTTATTCAATGTGCTGTTGTTCTTGCTTCTTAAACATACTATATGACTTTCATAAGTGATGCTTATTAATTAAACATAAAGAATTTTCAACTCTCTCTCTCTCTCTCTCTCTCTCTCTCTCTCTCTCTCTCTCTCTCTCTCTCTCTCTCTCTGGACCATCATAGCGAAATACGGGCAAACATCTATGAAATGACGAATTTAGTGGTTTTCTTTTATATCATTTAACGATATCTCTGCAGTTAGGAATGATAGTAAAACTTAACTCAAACCAACCAAAGCATATGAGAGAGAGAGAGAGAGAGAGAGAGAGAGAGAGAGTCAAACAGACCAGAGACAGAGACAGACAGACAGAGTTTATGGTCGCTTTTACTGTTACTAAAATGGAATAATGACTTAGATCAACTGTAAATATATTAAATTGTTTTAAGTACTTCTTCTTCTACTCATTTCGGTTAGGTTATATTCCACATTCATTTACATGTGCCTGGTGCTTAGCGTTCATGTGAATGTCATAGCCAGCGAAGTGTTTTCAGTGCTGTACTTTTATTACTAAAACCATATTTCATGTTTAAATCATAAATGTGTATTATATTGATTTAATCACTTTGAAGAAAAAAAGAAATCAAGACAAGAAAATAATCAACTTGTCAATATGCAATTGTGATTGTAAATAGCCTCAAAAGGCATAGAACTACATTTTGTAGCGGACACACTAGAATGTAAGGATAGGTCAATAGACAGCTGTCTGTTTTAAATCTGAACTCTGTTCAAATTGGCAAATATATGTATTTGCTTGTATCAAATATATGTATTTGCTTGTGACATAAATGAAAAATAAGTACAGTATGTATGCTTTATCGATGATATACCACTCAGTGTATACATTTGTAATTAAACAGCAACTCGGGTTAGTCTCGTTTCATTTTTAAGAAAAATCTATACGTATCGTTGTATATCATTGATACAGCGTGTATACTACGCACACACACACACACACACACAGAGTGTAAATTTGCAGTATAAATTAAATTAACATAACCACGACTGTATGATGCAAACATAACAAAATAAATGTAACAAATTTACAGTATAAAGAGAACTAACATAACCACTAATGTATTATGTATGCATAATAACATAAATAAAAAATGTACAATATAAAGTGAATTAACATATACACTAATTCATTACGTATACATAGTAATATAGATATAATAAACTTGCAGTATAAATTGAATTAACATAACCACTAAAGTATGTAAACAAATGTACAATATGAATTGAGTTAAAATACCCAATGATGTGTTATGTTTACATAATACTAAGGATAGTACAAATTATGAATTGGGCCCAGGGTGACTAAGAGGTTTAAAATGTTCACCTTTACCAATCAATACTATCTCACCTCTATCCACATAGGTTCAAGCCTCAAGCTCGGCAAATGTGGATATGTAAGAAAGCTTGCCAGTAGCTTCCCATGGGAGAGCAGTTCATCCCTGGGTTCTTTCTCCACCATTTAAACTGGCTACTTTGTGTAACCTATCATATGCTGAAATATGGTTCTAAACCTACAACAATCAAAAACTAAGAATTATGTAAAGAAACTTTAATATAGTCCTACGACGCAAACTTTCAAACTGAATGTATATATTGGTAGACAGCACATCAGCTCTTTGAACTCTTTAGAGTCTAGGACATGGAATGTTCCCCAACTAGATGTGAAATCCACCAAAAACTTTAAAACTTTTAAGAAAAACTGTCTACAGGATATACAATGTCCGGAAGATCCATTTTAGTGCTTATTTTTACATACCCATATAATCTTTACATTACTGATCTGGCAATTTACACAGACCTAAAATTCTGTATCATAAACCCAGCCTAGCACTACTTGTATTGCTTTAATATATTGCATGACATGTATAGTCATTTCTAAAAACAGAACAGATTTTTAAATCAGCCATACAAGGAAAGGCTGAATGCATATTTATGTTATTTGAACTTGAATTAAACCAATGAAATTCCCAGTCCCACTGATCAATGAGATTTTTGTGATATTTCAGTTGCTTAGATTTTGGCATTTATGTGTTGGGTGATAAAACATGCTTAGGCATCTTGAAAAACTTTAAGCATCAAATCAAACCAGCCTGCATTGTTTCATGTTGATTGAGCTCTTCATTAATCCATCATAATCAATCACTTTCTGAAGCTAACCAACCATGCTGTGTGAATCAAAGGATATTTATCATTTTATACTGCTTGAAATTGCTAACTAAATCTTCTTACACTGATTACGCCATTACATAGTGACATAATCACAAGCAGTACTACCATATTTATACTACAATAGAAGCAAGGTATGATGGAGAAGAAAATAAATTGAAAAAATTTTAATAATAATTTTTCATATATGGAACATTTCATCCTGGGAGAAAGATTCTCCCATCAAGAAGGTCCACATGTATGAACCTTAAAAAACATTCCAAAAAATAGCTTCAGACTTTCAAAATATTTATTGGGTTGTGGGTGGGGTGCAAGTATCAATACTAAACCTGTCTACTAATATTACTTCGGATTAAAATTGATTGAGTAATTTTGAGAATAAAATTAACATCTGCAATGTAAAGATGGTTATTAAAAAGAACACAGGCTTCACTGACTCTGGTTAAAATAATTACATTTTCTTACAATGTTGTTGAGACTACATGATGGGAACTGTATTTTTGTGTACATGGTAAATTCTTGTCACTTTTTAAGTAGAAAATAAAACAAAAAACCAAAGCAATATCATTTAGAATTTACTTGTTAAAAAATACCTAAATGGCTATTACAAATCTAGTTGGCATGTAAGAAAAAACAAGATTAAACTCAGACCTTATTAGAGTCCAAAATGGGGCACAACAAAATAGGATCGTAATTAATGAAAGTAAAACAAAATGTATGATTTTGGGGACATCACAAAAGTTATACAAGTCAGGGAACCCAAAGTTGTCTCTTGCAATAAATTAACATCCATTACAAAATTTCAAACATGAAAAGCCTATAGGTGTGTCCATAGATAATAGTTTATTATGGAATGACCACATTGACAAGTTTTGTCAAACACTGTCATCAAAAATTGCCCTACTCTGCAGAATCAAGAAATGTTTACCTATGGAAATGCGCAGTCTATATATATTACAAGTCATATATTCTTCCAACAATGGATTATTGTTCAAATGTATGGAGAAACTGCTAAATCTGAGCTTGAGAGGATTTATAAACTTCAGAAACGAGCAGCACACGTAATTTTAGATGCATCTATTTATCATCCCTCAAAAGCATTATTTACAGAACTCAAATGGTTCACAATATATGACAGAATAGATTTTCACAGGGCAGTTCATTTATATAAATGTCATCATGGGACTGCACTAGAGTATCTTCAGAACCTATTCAGGCCTTTTTCAACACAATATACCAGTTGATATCAATATCACATGGAAACCTAGCACCAAAATCAAGAACAGGGCAGTTTAAAAAGAGCTTCCAATATTCTAGTACAGTTCTGTGGAACAAGGTTCCACTACATGTACAAAAATCTGCTGAAAATATTAGAGTATTTAAGTTGAGATATCATGAGCATGTATGTGTTTCTAATAGAAAATGGAAATTAGTATTTTAATACTAAACATGATAAAATAAACAGTAATTATTGCTATATTCATATAATTTGCATTGCTTTACTCTTCATAAGAGGGCCTCAAGAGAGAAAACTCCTTGATTAATGAGTTACCCTCTATAAATAAAGCATTATTTACATTATTATTATTATTATTATTATTATTATTATTATTATTATTATTATTATTATTATTGTTATTATTATTATTATTATTATTATTATTATTATTATTATTATTATTATTATTATCTTACTTGGCTTTGCATTACCAAGTGTGCTAAAACTGAAGTTCAATATGCAGATATTTGTAAAACAGGAATATATGTAATGGAATCAATGTTAATTCTTACATCCTTTCCAGAGTACTTCAGAATTGTCTGCACATTCCCAAATATAGTTTCCGCAACTCCTGTCTGAAGACCCCCGCCCAATCTGTAACTAAGTACACCACTCCCTCGATAACTCTCGCACATTGGGATCCAAAAACATCAACCGCACTATAAGTGAGGTGCGAGTTATCGAGGGACCTATAATAACAACAGGATCAATACAAAGGCAAAAGGGTGGGTGGGTGGCAGAGTTTTTAGTTTTTAGTACTCACTTTATAACCATGCTGTGATTAACTGTGAATAAATATATCTTCATAGCGGTGTAGTTTATTTTTTGCTCATAGAGTAACATTAATTTTAGGATACATTACCGTATATTGAGGAGTTAATCAAAAACATTATTGCACGTGGTTTCCGTTCGATTAACACATGTAGCGATCTAGACATTGTGTATTACGTGAATAATGTTTGTGCTGAATTGGATACATTTTTGTTTTATTGTTTGATCCAAATTAGATGTATTTGTTTAATACAAAAGATCGACTCTCTTTTCGAGAAACAATGTCGATCGATCAATTTGTATACAATGTATATATTTGATTGCGGTAGAAGTAAAATGACAAATTTGAAACAATGTAAATTAGAACACGATAATGCAAATGCCGGTTGTGATATGCTTGACAAATGACTAGACGTTTTGTTTGAAAAAAATCACTTAATTTTTGGTGTTGCTCTCTGATTTCGCTGCTGTCGAGCAAAATCGTCACTTTTTTAATTCGATGCACAATACATAAGTGATAAAACAACACAGGTCTCTTTT
This sequence comes from Unio pictorum, assembly GCA_030141615.1. Taxonomy (NCBI): domain Eukaryota; kingdom Metazoa; phylum Mollusca; class Bivalvia; order Unionida; family Unionidae; genus Unio; species Unio pictorum. Next base: position 1,247,238 of record JARLTB010000108.1, read on the forward strand.
ATTTGATTATTTTAGTGCAACAAACACTTTGCCAAGTTTGTTGATCAAAACAAAGCCGGCAGGTAATTAGATTCTCACGGACGTACCCACGGGGTTCGATGTGATGGCTGATTGACTCTTTTCACGTTTTCAAGAAAAGAATATGTTGCAATTATAATGTTTACATTGAAACGGAAATAAAGGATTATAATGTGGGTTTCACACAGCAAGATTTTTAACTGCTGTTTATTTCATTATATTTTGCCTCTTGTTAGCAATTACCGGAAATTGTCATTGATCGCTATTTCACCAGACTGTTTATTTACGGCGTATTGATGACGGTGTATCTACAAATAAATCCGAACATAATATGTGATATCTTAATTAGAATTTGCAAATTTCACAATATAGAATTGATCTTTATGGGCATTTATCACCATTTTTGATGATAAAATGAGAAATGTATAAAGGTTTAATTTATCAATTCATTTCGTATTTTTTTCACGTTCAGCATATTTTGAAAGATTTTTTAAAAATATTTTTTCTTTGGGGAAAAATCGGGATCTACGCCAGACACCGCGTTATAAGTGGTTCGCGAGTTATCTGGGCGCGAGTTATCGAGGGAGTGGTGTATTGTCATTAAACAATAATGAAGTTGAACAATGAAGTCTTAAAACATCGTATGATCTGATTCTATGGTGTTATCAGTCTGTCAGCATTATAGTCATGCAGATACAATATTTACCTGTGTTGATCTGAATGAGCTGTGGGAATTAATATTGGCAGACAGCCAACTGACAATATCCCTGGCGTATTCAAGGTCATCAAATTCTTGCTGTGTCAATAGAGCATAGAATGTGGTTTCTGCTGTTTTAGCTGAGGGTTGACTATTACCTTCACTTTCCAATCCCCAATACCTAAAATCTAGAAGTAGCAATTTTATTATTTATTACATAATGTCATGATCATAACAAGTTGTTCACCTATTTTTCAACACACACACACACACACACACACACACACACACACACACACACACATCTATCTATCTATCTATCTATCTATCTATCTATCTATCTATCTATCTATCTATCTATCTATCTATCTATCTATCTATCTATCTATATATATATATATATATATATATATATATATATATATATATATATATATATATGCGTGTGTGTGTATTGCTAGCAGATAAATGGACAGATAGGGCCCATTACCCAAATTTAATTCATTAAGCTTTAAGAAAATGTCTTCCCACGTAAAACTTCCTGTTTGAAATGAGCCAACAAAGGAAAACTCGCCAAGTTTGCTTACTAGTTTACAAGTAGAAATATAGTTATAAGGAAGTGACCACTTACACTTAACAGGATGCGGTGCATTTTTACTTCCCTGTTAGATGACTTGAAGGATGAAGTTCACACGTATAGTCGTTACTATTTTCAAAAGCTCCCAACTAAATGCATGAAGAGAAAAGAGAAACTACACAGACAACTAGATAGTGAACAAGAATGAGCAGCTAACGTCTATTTCACATAATATTTTCTGTCATCCTTCATCTTGGACTAGGTAAGTTTATACCAAGATATATATTGTAACTTGCATACGACGCATATGACTGATATTGAATTGTCAAAAGGTTCGATCATCACAGTTGTAGGCACTTTTGTATTTGAGAATATGACTATGAATAGTATATTCGTAAAACAGTCACGTTAGATAGGTATTGAATGTTTATGTTTAGGTATAAACCCATATTTCAGTACACGATATACTGACTATACATAGTCTTGTGAGTACCCATGAGTGATTAGATCCAATAATGCCTTCACTAACTGATGTTATTAATACCTCTCTCATTCGGGGAGTTCCCATCATTTTCCAAAACTGCCAATGTAAAGATTATGCTGCAAAAAAACAACAGTCGACCTTGACCATTTAAAAAACTACCACCGAGTTTCTAATATTCCGTTCATATACAGAAACTTAAAAAATATTGTTATAAATCAGTTTGTATCACATCTGAATTCAGTCTTTATAGAAATGTACAGTCTTCATATTGCAATTGCCACAGTCCTGAAACTACTCTTCTGAAAGTAGTTAATGATATTCGCTTTGTATGCAGCATTTGACCAATATTCTATATTATATTACTTCATCGTCTCCAGCATGAATTTGTCATTTTTATGACAGCCGTACTGTGGCTCAAGTTCTACTTAGCCCCTCAAATGTCATATATAAACATTCAAGTGTCACACCAATGTTACGCGGATGACATCCGAGTATACAAATCTTAGCGACCCAGCGGAAGCTCATGCTACCATCAAAGGAGCAAAGAGGTTCATTTCTGATGTGAAATGATGGATGACACGTAACAAGCTGCATATGAATGATGATATTACTCAGACCATTCTAATTACAGCACAAAAACTTTCGCATTCACATCCTTTACTTCAAACAATAAATATTAGCAACACCAACATTAAATTCACAGTCAGTACGAAACATAGGCGTTACTCTAGACAGTACGCTCGCAATTCACCAATATCTCAGGAACATATGCAATGCCGCATTTCTTCAATTTACTGAGGAGGATATAAAATTATTAAAACAATTTCAATTAATAAAACATAAAGACTTTCCTGATTTTGGTAATTTTGCTGCTAAATGTTATCATTCACGAGTTAGTTTTTTAAAAGCCGAATATATTGCAAAACAATTATCGATGAAATCAATCTGTGTTATTTCTGATAAGGCTACTTGCGCTGTTGTTCATCTCGCCGGGAAGGCATTTTCTACAGTCAAAGATATATTAGCAAGATTAATACGTAAACCTCAAACACCTAAAGCGATCCAATCTGTAAAAGTACCCAGTACTGAAGTTATGCCTGCAAATATCATTAAAGTAGTAAATCAAAGTGTAAATACAAAATTAGCAGAGTTTGCTTAAATATCTGAGGCACAGCGAGAAAAATATATTAATGCACAGTTGGAAGCAGGAAGTAGTCTTCGTTTTGGACGATAATCAATTATAATAAAATATTTGAATATATGTCCGATCCCGCATTTTATATAGATGAAAAAGTCGCGAGAGATACATCTCTACGTGATTTTCAATAGTATTCATATGAAGCGAAGACTCCTGATTCCCGGGAGAAAATTGAACTTCAAATTCAAGATGGTAGTAGATATTTCCTACCTTCTGAGGGGTTTATCGAAATCACAGGTCCAAATTTAACGGCTGATGATACCGGTTATGGAGAAACTTTTCAGGTTGATTTTGTTCTGGATGATGGCTCTGTTTAACAGTGCTAGGTATTTTATTGACAGAATACAAATTGAGGGGATTCATGAAAATGTTGATATCGCGACAGGATAGTCCGATGCTTATACCAGAACAATTGGCCCGTCGATGATGTTTGCAAAAGATCTAATTGATCACTCAGATAGCAGATATGCAATGATGGGTAAGGTGAGAAATGTTGTTGGGAATGCAGAAGAAGATGCAGTTTTATCGATTAGCGCAACTTACTATATAGGATTTGGAACGCGTAGAGCAAAGTTAAATGATGTCAGAAGATAATTTTCCTGCGTGATTCTACTTTGTCATATTTTCGGATGTTAAAAGGGTTAGATTTGGTGCAAAACATTATGTTGTACTCAATAGAAAATCTTATGATAATGATGCAATCTGGAGACAAAATGAAGTTGCAGCTGGTAATGAAATGTTAACAAAACTCTCATTGTGGATGACTGCAATGACTCCATCAATTACTGTAGAACAGCGGTTAATTTCTTTAATGAAATCGGGTGGTAAATCACTGATATCGTGGTTGACGATGATCACATCTAGTGCTACTGGTCACGGTCCACAATTATTCGCATGGCAGATATCAACATAACATGGATTGTCACCTCTGAGACATGTTTTCGTCGAGTTTCTAGATAATGCGAGAATAGTTAACCAGGAGAGAAATCCTATGGTGTTTTGATAATATTAATATTTGACAGGTTTCCTGAAAAATTACGCATATCAAGAACCATCTGAATTTATATTATTAGATTTTGCATATAATAACTTTGCTCGGGCGTATCATCGTTTGATGACATATTTAGGACACGACTTAATTATTGATACTGGGTTGTTAATATCTCAACGTGATTTTACAACATTATATCCAAATTTATTATATTCCACTGGTACATCTAGAGTTATATCGACAAACTACGGTACTATTGATGCAAGATTTTAAGCTAATATTTTTACTTACACCGTTGTTGATTTTAGAGTAATTATTGTCGTTCTCAGCGACAAATCATTGCTATTTGAAGACGCCGGTGGAAGAATGAAAGTAGTTGACGCACCAGTAGAAAACATATAGACAATTAGATCAATCTCTATTAAACAAAATATCATACACTCTTGTTGATGTCACTCTGACTCAAGGTAAGGCAAATAAATTACAATCGAAAAACGCGAGCACATGTGGGGCAAAAATAATTTGTAAGCGAGATCAGATTGCTAACGGTGGACCAAATAAACTGTCGTTGACTAAAAATCAACTTAACCATTTCAATAAAGCGCTAAAAGCAAAAACTGGTGTTCAATTTGAGTTTGTTCCCTCCGCGGTAAAAAATATGGTTATATCAGGTGGAATATTTCGTCTCCTTGCCACTCTTCCAGCGTTGATTGCTGCCGCCGCTTTCGCAGTTGACAAAGCTGTCGCGTTAGGTGCTGTTGGAATGGCACTAAACAAAGCTACAGGGCGCAGATATACAAAAAAGGGAAAGGGTCTAAGACTACCAGACAGTCGTTTTACGAGATACGGAGCCGGCTTTAGACACCCAGTAAGCGTTTATTCATAACGCCGTTGTCAAATGTTGATTTTATCGAAGCTGCAAAAAATATAATAAAAAAGATTTCGTAGGTGATTTTATGCGAGATCAGTTACCACAACAACCATCCAATACTGAAACCGGTATCATTAATCTCGACAATAACACGAGCTAGCACCACCTAAGTAATTTATAAAATATATAGCGCGATTACCTCAGCAGGTAAAGATTTGGTATTCAATGTTACCAACGTAAACGATGACCGATCCGCCGATATGTGGTCAAGAGGTTATTAATGTTCTCGAAGCTAAATCAACAACGACCGCACCGCTTCATACAATCGTGCATGAATATACCAGCGATAACGTTTTAAAGAGATCTTAAATGTATAATGGTAGATAATTGGGGAAGATCTCTCTCTCTCGAGGAAAAAACCCTGGCGCAGTTTCACTTGAAGTTGTAAAGAAACTTATCAACGACGATATGTCTGAAAAATGAAACCAGGTATATATATCACTTACAAAATTGTTGTATTTCAAGATAGACAGGGTAAATTGAAAACGAGTAATGTTTCCTTGAAGGATATTTTACTTAAACCGAATGATGTAATAGAAAATTTTATCGCGTCGTTCGATTCCGATGAAAGGATTTAAACCTGGTGTTTTTTTTTCAACCGTGGAAGATAAACTACCAATGCTACGATCCGAATATGATACTCACGTCCGCGCGTTTGATGTTGTTTCCAGAAATTTCAGAACGATTAATATGGCCGTAGTAAACTTTATGACAAATCCACCAGTGGTTTCTATGAAACTCATCGATATTAAAAACATTAATGATAAACTAACTAACGTTTAGCACCGAATATAAAACAACCGATGTTAAATTAACAATGCTACGTTCTGAATATGATGATCATATAATTTGCAGGTCTCCGCAGAAATTTTTGAAATGTTGATAATACCAAAAACGCGTTTTTTTGGTAAACAACTATAAGTCCCTATAAAACTCGCCTGTATTAAAACAGCCATCGATACGATTAAATAAAATCCATGATGATATCGTCGCTGATTTTCGTGATATCGATGCATGACTCGATAAGGTTCAAATCTCCCACGATAAAAATCTCAATAACGTGTATTCGGTACATCATGGATCTTTCGCTTGTACACCTACAAATATTATTATTGATGTTACCGCGGAGGTCAAAGGTATATATAGTGTAATCTTGGTTCCACCAATGCAGTTTAAAATATCAGCGAGCACGTCTACCGGTGTTACTATTATTATCGCGGTAATAGAAAAATGATCTACAGAACTATTCAGGATAACTTCGGCCGATGATAAATTATCTCGAGCGTCGATTACGTGGTATGTATAATTTGTAATTGATTTAAGTAAACAATATAAGTAGATAATGACCACCCAGCAGTATCGATACTGATTGACAATCTATATATCTTTCCAAGGAAAGTTATGACATCGTAGATATCGACAATGACATTCAGCGTAAAAAAATTCATGAACCAACATTGTCAACCGCGATCGAGATAAATTCTTCTGCATACGCCGTGGATATACATAATTGATCGATCAGAACTATATTAAGATGGCATGAAAAATAGCTACCAGAATAATCTAAAAACCTATATCACACATAAACAATCATATCATGAAGTTACTCCATCATACAAACAACATTTATTTGATACAAAAAGATCAAAATTCTCTGATGATATTGTTGATTTATAAACAATGAAATTACTTGCTTTTTACTCTTGAGAAAGATATTTCTTCATGGACGTCCATTAATTGATTTTAAATAAGTTATTATATATTTTAAAGAAATTAATCGAGAATACAAAAAACAACTACAACAATTACGGCAACACTTCCAAGAACATCCTTCCGACACAATGAGTTCACGCAGCGAAACCATTAAACGTGCTGAGATATTAAATCAACATGTATCCGATTCGGAATATTTTAACCAACGAATTAGTCAAGAATTGTTCGAGATCGGAAATGATGACATAATTTTTTTCCAAATGGATTTAATGTACGTTTAGAAGCATAAAAAAATCGCCAATAACATCATCGATGAATATTTCCGTTTATACTCGTCGCGTGGATAAAAACAACAACAATACAAGGACCGACTATTCTCAACCACGATAATGATCAAGCTGAAACCGGTAGACATATCGCACCTTGCAACGTTGATATAACCTCGGTGATCGCGATAAATATTTCATGTGATATAATTGATGTACGTTATCGTGCGACCACAGAATTAACAAATCAAACATACCAAGGATATATGTTATATACATTTATCCCTCAAATATCTCCTCGTAGTTTGATTGAGCACCTACCGATTAATCCAGTGTATTTAAAGTGTCATAATCCTTGGATATCAATAATTAAATTTTAAACGTATCGATCAAAATTCTAACATGATTGATTTATCGAAGTAGTTATTGCATATTACACTTGATGTGAAATCTTAAGATCTCTGCCACAATTAAAATCGTAACATCACATACATAATGTACCATCACGTACAGATATTTATCCATGATAAACAACAACTCGAAGATACGATCAGGGATTCGTTTACAAATTTTAATATAATCGTCGATGAATTCGGCAATGAAAGTTACTTGCTGACACAACATCAACTAGATGTACGTATGTATGTATGTATGTATGTATGTATGTATGTATGTATGTATGTATGTATGTATGTATGTATGTATGTATGTATGTATGTATGTATGTATGTATGTATGTATGTATGTATGTATGTATGTATGTATGTATGTACACATCTATAATATCAATTCATTTACATACAATTCAAACTGAAGCATAATTATTTCACTCGCAATCACATCAAAATGTAGTCTTACAAATTATACATTGTTATCACATATTTAGCAGAAGAAGAACATCAAAGAATGAGGAGTAGACATACTATAGAACGAAAGAGCATGACACATTTTATGACATTTAATATATATATATATATATATATATATATATATATATATATATATATATATATATATATATATATAGTTCTATAGAAGAAGAACATGTAAGCTATCGTTACAAATCAAGACTGATTTAAACAATAAAATGAATGAATTTAGACAGAAAAGAAATAAATATATATATATATATATATATATATATATATATATATATATATATATATATATATGTATATATATATCCATATATTGAAGATATTTTAATGTGAAACCTGTCTTCGTGATATCCACCCACACCCTTTATTCGGGGTTTCACAAATTGCTAACTGGAAAAATCAACATGCCGTTAGTATAGTTAAAGTTACCCAACTAATGCAAAATGGCAATGTAGTAAAATAACGATAAGACATTGTATGGAAATTGCAATATATTTTATGCAATATATAGTATTAACATGCACATAACATGGGTCTATGTTATAGCTTTGCATGCACCAAGAAATTATAGATCGATAGATCATGTTTCAAAAATTAATCTAAATAGGATCTAACTAAATTATTTATATTTAGGAAAAAAATATTTGTTTATGTTTCGTGTATAAACAAGTTTGATGCTTTGATATGTACACCTAAGCAATTTACAATTTGTTCATTTGTTTTTGTGTGGCTTTGATTGTTAGCTTTGTCGACGAAAACCGACAAAATATTATACTAAAACCCAGATTTACTCAGCAATTTTTTGATGGAGCCACATCGCAGTATACATCCATTTAATTTAGCCTTGACTGCCATTTGTCTTCAATTGTATCTCAAGTTGTCATAAGGAGTCTCGCTCTCTCGCAGGTAACCAAAAGCTCTCAAAATCGATTTTTTTTGTGTCCACGGGGTTTGAATTCTGACGGTTACTACTCAATGTCCTTGAGATGAAAGCAAACGTTGTAATAGTTTACTTATCTAGCCATAAAATGTGTCATTTGCAGGCATAAATTAACAAATTAATGATACATTTATACCAATCTAGAACATCTTTTTAATAAGACAGCAACAATCTTTTCTGCGTCAACTGATTCCTTGTTGAACATTTTAGATTGTGTTGGATCTTGTAATACTAGGAATTAACTGAAAACAATTTCTAGTTTAAAAATTCATTGGATTGGATGATGAAACGTTTTGGGGGAAACTAGTTGCTAGAAAAGCTCGAACATATTCAAAGAATAAGTAATGTATCATATAGGGTTGTTTAGTTTTCCTCATTATATCTTGCAATAAAAATGTGTTGTGCTCTAACTTCGCATCATTTCGTTCAGTCAACAGTCCAATATGATGCAAATATAAACGGTAGAAAGGGTCTTGTGCTATTATTCAAAAACATGGGTGACGGACATGTTTACTGTAGTATCCCTAATCATGAGTATGAATATTGTTTCTTAATTCAGTTTAAACCATCATTCTGCTCTACTCTATTATTTACAAGTTAATGGCAAGTTTCGTTTCCTTCCATTCATTAACATTCACCTGTATTAGAGAAGTATCGAATGTGCGTAAGTTTTATTAAAGTACTTTTGAAAATATAAATCACAAGGTCTCTTCTGTCTGTTCTGACAACCACCAAACAAGATACTGTAATACGTTTCTTGGCATTACAAAATGTACCCAGTAGACTGAGGAATCAATATAAATTAGTAAAGAATTCACACGAAAGCTTGTCACATGTGATGGGAAGTTTAGTTGTTCTTCGTCCATGTGTGGGAGTTGCCCATCTGTCGGTATACATAACGTTCCTAGTACAGGCGGTATCGTTTCCATTAGTGTTCTTGGCACTAAAGCTATTGGTATTCAAATTGATCCACCTTGAATCGCTTTCGATGTGAATAATTATGTTATTTGTGCCACTGACAGATCGATTATTAACGGATTTGTTTTGTATTTTGTTTATCAAGCGTTGTGTTAGAAGTACTTTTGTTGGAACGCGATGCGTTTTAAAATCTATGTTTAGTGAAACTGTTTCTCGTTTAGATATTGCTAATGCTAGTGTTTGTATTTGTACCGGAGACAAATTAATTTCAGGCATAATATATTTCTTTATAGCTTGTATAAGATAAAATTAATTGTTTTTTAACATTTAACACTTGCAGTTCTAGAGGTCTGACTTTTGAAGGTCATTTTACCTCCTACAGCGTCAATTTGTATGCATCTGTCAAATGTTACAAGCGCGTATGCACACTCTGCATCAGCCGATGCTTCTCATAAGGTCCATGCTACGTCTATATTAGCGATTGATCTAACAGCTGGTTAGCTGTGTTTACTGACGTCAAAATAAAATGTCTGGACACATTTTTTTACATCGCCTCCATCAGATACATATACACACGAGATCAAATTGTGTTAGCATCATCTGAAACATTGCACTTTGATAGATCATCCAGATCAGAATCAGCGTTATCAAAACCAAAACTATTGTATAGTTGATTGTTATATCGTATATCGTTCTTGTCGTCGAAATACAACAATCATGCCTCCATAAATGTTTTCGAGTTTCTGTTGTTATTGGCCATTTGTTTTGAGTCGAATCTGGAACACCTATCTGATAAACCTTAGGCTGTTCGAAATATGTTTTTCTGCCGTAAGCGGCTGATATATTTTTAAAGTTGAATCAGTTTTAAAACGGATACAGCAACTCGTGGAATCCTTAACGATAGTTGTGAAATCACAAACTGAAAATTATTTGAATGATCACCACCAGAGCGGCAGCAGTTCTAATCAAAGGATCACTTCGATCGGCTCTCTCAATAATAAGTGTATGTTTTATACAACGAAATACCCGATTAGTGTGCTTATTGGTATGATCATCGAAATTTGTCATGTTAAGTTATAAAACTCTTTTTGTTTAGCTTAACGTTTTGGTATTTTCGTTTTCTGTTACCAACAGTATCTGCAATATCTTTCGTATCTCTATCATGTGAGTTAGTGCAACAGGTGGGGTAATGTCAAGAATATTACAAAGATTTAAAAAAGAATTCCTTCATCTGTATTTAAACCAGCATCTTCACCAATTAAAGTTAGTTCTTCATCTCTAGGACAATGTCTTACTATAAATTCTCTAGTTGTTTCATCATCTCCAAGGTCAAGTTCATTAAAATAAAGAAATTCGTTTGAAACATCATTTGTACTTCAAGTATCTTTGAACAACAACATATTTCTCGAAAAAAATCTCGAATTATCATCGCTGAACGACACCACGTTATGACTAGTACTTGCAACTAGCAATTGCATATAAATATATTGTACAATTTGATTGGCTAGTTGATATCGTACACGTTTGAAGAAGCTCCATCCGTTATTTATAAGTGCAGCTTGTGTTTTGACGCCAACATCACCATTAACAGCTGTTCAAATGATACCTTGAACTTTACAAAAAGGCTTTATGCGGCAAGTAAAACACATATTTGTCTCCAGTAATACATGTTCTGATTCCCATCGTATTAGGGTCATTATAGTTCTCGTTGAGATATTCAGGTTACAGAAATCGGTTGCACCTTTAATGTTATTAGCGATCTTTTGTGCAACAGCTGTTTCTGCTGCAGATGCGGCTGCTGTTGTAAAAGCCTTTTCGACCCATCTAAAATATGTGATGTTAACAGCTGACTCGCTGTCATACGATAATGTCACATATGTGGATCTGATTCGATTTTTGGATCTGATCTGTATTTATGTTCTTTTTTATATCAGAGTAATGATTCTATTCTAGTTTGGCCGCTACAATTAATACTCAATTTGTTTGTAAATGTTATTCTGGTTCGAGACGTGTAATAAATCACAATCACTCAAAATTATCAGTTGATATACCAATGCTGCCAGCATACTTTATTGTTTTGTTGATATATGTTACGTTGTAGGCTTCTTGTGGTAACATCATATGTCCACTCAATGATACCATTGGTTATTATGCCAAATGGAAAACAGTCATTGACGTTAGTTTAAACATTGCCCATAGACAGCCAAACAGTAGCTATCCGATCTTATACTGATCGATTCCATGTTCAATTCCAGAGTTATACAAAGAACTGACAACTTTGCGATGTTCGTGTTGTCTGACATAAATCAAGTACCAATGTTATCGGTGTCACTATTTTGTATTGGTAGATAAAACCTATGAGCACGGTGTTAGCGAATCAAGTCGCTGTACATCATATGTTATTAGTCTTTCGTTATAGAGCCGTTTGATTTTAAATGATAAAGTATTTTCAACTATTTCATTATTTATTTTTGTGCTAGTGTTTCCATCTTCCATTTTCCATCTTCTTTCGATACGATTATAAGCATCAGTCACTGAACGATATCAGCTGCTGAATTACTGAGCAGTAATCATGCACCAGATACTAAAGGTCTTGCACGTCTTTTGCCTTAAATTTAACCAATCTTGCAAACGTCCTTGATTTATCGCATAGCTGCTGTCTTGTCCTAAAAGCTTTGCATGTTATAATTATATGATTAGCAATAATTCCATCAGGTATCGCTGTAAAAGATCAACTAATTTCTTTTTTGTCTTTTACTTTAAAATTGATTCTCAGCATTTTGACCATATTAATCAATATTTTCATTTTATTAACTGTTCCTTTTCTCCACGTTCCACACGAGCAAACTTTGTTAAGATTTCGATGTTAATTATTAATATTATCAATCATGAAAGATTATGTTTGTTATCTAATATTTTGTTCTCTGATTGTTTAAGGAACAAACTTGTTTGAATGTCCATTCTTAAATTATGTGCTTCCGAAAAATAGTTTCTTTACGTTTTTCTTTTCAACTTAACCTTATTTCATCAATTCTCTTTTATATTTCTTCAGGATCACCAATTCGCTTAACAATATCTGCAACACATTTTAGTTGTCTTTCTTAACATAAACCTCACAAACGTTTCTTTTGATTTTTCTACATCTCCCGGTGATACTTTCTCTATGGCGGTTTGTTTGCCAAGAACATAATCGGTGATTGGTTTGAAGGGTCATGTGGTTTATTCGGATGTTTGTTGTTGTTAAACGCAGTCTCCTATTGCCGCATATGTCTTTATAATATTTATCCGCGTTTTGTACATTACTGTAAATAATAGCTTAATTTTATACTTCTTTACAACCAAAGAACTTGACAATTCCACGTCGAACCATATGCTTGGTATCCCTGGCAAGTTTATTGAATATGACAAACTGTGAATACCATGAGCGGCGTCATGATACAGCTCAACAAATATGTCCCTGGGAACATCACATCATTGCTCCCGTGATATACTATACACATAAATGTTAAACAATATAAAACAAACCGTATTTCATCTGATACACCGATCAACGTTACAGAAACCATGCGTAATATAAGGTGCATTACATCTTCGATTTCACAATTATGTAAATTACGATTTGATCTGATCCATATCAGCATGAATCAAACGGAATATCCTCAAAAGTAACGATCTGATTTTTGTCCGCGTTACAAATTTATCTTCCTCATAACCAAATGTTAATATTTTAGTTTTTCAATGTACTCGTTCAGCAACTAATGTTTGTCCTGCTGAAGATTGATAGTTGAATATGTCCGTGATTAGCAAATACATTAACACGTTACTTTTGCTAGATCCATTACGCCCATCTTTCATGAAATGACACTCTGGCAACTCAAAATTGTTTACATTTGTATCCCTCATTTTCTGATAATGTGTATTTTGCTAATCAAATAACATGTGCACACAATGGTATTATGATAATTGTATCAGATGCATACAATAAACATGAGTTACTACACAGAATGTGGTATATTGTGAGTGGATCACCCGGTGAAACAATAGCATCTACAGAAAAATGTGTCCGTCTAGTAAATTGTTTAAGACGAACTCGTGATAAAATGACTGGCAACCTTATCATGTCGGGGATTTTCCGGATTGATAACATAATACTTTTGACGATGATATAAATACAATGTTTAATAATGATTGACTTGGCTGAGCAAATAAATTATGAAGACGTGCGTTCGCATTTTTATCAAAATATTGGATTATTAAGATAATAACGCAGAAATGTTATGAAGAAAAATACAAAATACAAACACATTACTCTACAGAAGACAAACACAGGGCGTAAATGATTCAGTGACTAAACAGTAGAAAGATGGGTATAGTTTATTCAGATAGCAAACACTGTATAATGTTGCTCATGTAGTAAAATGACTTCACTCATAGTTAAATTGTGCAAATGAATGCATGAAAGATATGTAACTTATCTTTAGAGTTCCTAAAGATACAACTGGTTTTACAATGAAATGGAAAGAAATTATAAATTCTGGATATCCAGATATCCAGATATCCAGGCGGTAAGTATAAACCATCTAAATACAGTAGGGACTTTAAATAGAAGGAAATATTATGATTTTGTACATAGTACTATCTTATTTATCAACGGTTGTAAGATAACATACTTTATTCCGAGCGGAGAATCATATGTATTATCCTAGTATATGTTAACAGAATCAATGATAGCATATTCAACATTTGCTGAAGAATCAATGACAAGTTCGTTGGACATGGGCGATAACGTGATATACAACACCCAAAAATAACCAAGTCGATAATATTCCGTTGTTAAATGACAGCTGCGTAGGAAAACATTTAATACCAAAGTTTTGTAATAAAATCGAGCGACACAATGACACGTAATCGTAATCGTGTCATGTGCGTCAACAAGACAACGTCAGCTCTATTTCCAACAACAATATCTGATCTGATAAACTAGAACTAAGTCGATGATATGATAACTGGGTTGACCGCAATACGAGTAGCACAATCTGGTGACACAATGACAAGCACACAAAAATATTGAATCAAACACGTTAACAAATTATTTTCTAGTATTTGATCGGATAAACAAATATTATGTCAAAGTGGCATCAAGATATCCAACTGCTCCCGCAGGCACATCAAATGATGTTCTTTACGTTAAGCGAAACATAGCTTCCTGTTGTTGCACCTGATCTTGTAATAAACTGTAAGTATACAGTGCTGTTGATGGCAGCATACAACGATGTCGCAGTAAGATTGGTTATATTTCACATCTTGTTAATTCGACAGATAATCGTTGGAGTTTTACAAAGCGTCAACACAATACCATGGGGAAAATCCAAATCATGCTCAATGGGTGCAAATGAGGCACCAGCAGCAGGAACGATTGATAAAATAAGAAGTTTATCGTTAGAATCACCTGGTTTATCCAACATCTGTGCCAGTGTTGCAGGTATGAGAGGTTCACAAGTAAAGAATACTATCCGATAATTTGCCTTTGTTATTTGTTTCACCAGTTGACAGGTTATATATTTTTAAACTACTCTGCATTTGATTCATTGCCTCATTATAAAACAATCTAAAACAATCCATTACTTAATTATAAATTATATATATTACGGTGAGTTTTAACTTCACTCGTCTCTGTTCTTGCTGGTCTCTGTAATGATAAAATAAATATATTCCGCACTTATATATATATATATATATATATATATATATATATATATATATATATATATATATATATATATATATATATATACTTTTCACTGTCGTACAAAGAAAACCACTGATATCTTCAAATTGAAAACAATTGAAAACACTTTTTCTGCATGAAAACGCAACGACCACTACGTCTCTCTTGTAATATTACTTGGAAATCGGTAATAACTACACCGTTCTATGGCACGTGAATATAAGATTCAAGATAATTTCGAAGCAAACTACGAAATTAAACAAAATCCCAAAACAAAATCAATCAATTAGGAAATCAAACTAGAAAATTCAACAAACTACAGAAATAGCATGTATCTGCTTGCGACACCTACTTGTATATATTTTACCAAATCCTAACATCTCTGAAAAATATCCTTATTTTCAAACATGAAGTGGTGGATGGTGAAATTCTCCACCACCCTGCACCCCACCACTCCAATTCACAGTCGTAAAATAGAATATGTACACTTAATTAACATATTAAATGGAAAAGGTATTTCGTATTTGCAGCAAACCGGTTTGATGAATATATATTAGGTTCTAATAATAGTGATGGACTTAACCAAAGAAACCGATTGATATCATCATCATCACTCCATTCAAAAAGAGGTAGGTGGGTCACCATACTTGACTTTACAGCCAGTTCTCTCCATCGTTCCCAGTTCTATAATGGCCATTTATGAATGTGCAAATCGCATGTTAGTCCATTAATAATCGTGTCTAACCATCTCTTTTTCTGTCTGCCTCTTTTGCACCTCCCTTGTTCTGTACCTTTCAAGATATGTTTTGTTAGTCCATATGAGCTTGACACATGACCGTACCTCTTCAGTTTGCACTTTCTTACAGTGGTCAAGAGGTCCTCATAGGATCTGATGGTTTACTGGACCATGTTGTATACCTCTACTTTTGTACATGGTTAATGTATGAGATCCCCAAGAAGGTTTGAAAGCTTCTTTGTAGATTTTCTTTTAGCGTCCATGTTTCATAACCATACATAAAGATGGATATGACAATCAAACACTTCAGCCTTACGTTTTAACTAAATCAATGTTGGTATCTTTCTATATTTGTTTCAACCTTGTTAGTGCTGATGGTGCACAATCCTATAAAGTATTCCTAGCTTGACGCCGTCACCTGTGATAAATGATCGTAAATACTTGACGCTTTTGTTTCTTTGCAGCTTCTTTCTATACTCCATTATTTCTGTATTGATGCCATTGGTGCTGTTTGTCATCAGCTTGAGTTTTGTGTTTCTCTGATCGCCATATCTTATGCTATAGAGTTTTGTTTGGGCGCTCAACGAAGTCAGCCAGTTATTTATCATGTCCGGCTAAACCATCAATATCATCTGCAACGCAAAGGCTAGTGATTGTTCTTTCTCTTATGATGGCATTGCCCCTGTGGTCATCGAATGTATTCGGTATACTTCTTCCCAGGAACATGTTGAAGAGTGTTAGTGATTAATCTTGATCATTTTCGATCTACAACTGTTCTTCCAAACAAAATTCCTCTGATGCCATTGATGAGGAAAGCACTAGTGGCTTTATAAGAGAGTTTCTCAACACCAGGTTTGATTTGATGTTGTACTTCCTCATATGTGCCCATTAGGATGTATGCCATACCATATAAAAGACAGTTTGAAATGTATACATACTTGGTATATATTTTGCTGATGTTGAAGATCTTTATCGGAACATTGCCTGTTCTTCAGAAATTACTTGTCTCTGCTGGAGGACTATTGAGAACTATCTTCAGCATGAAGTTCCTCGTGTGGATGATCAGAGTGATTTAGTTTTTTGTATAATGTAGGTTTCCTTTCTAGGGGATCACGGAATCCATGTCATGGTATATTCTCCTGTCTGCATTATCTGTTTGAAGGTTGTTGTTAAGACTGTGCCTATCTCTTCTCATGCTGCTTGAATGAACTCTGCTTATATGTTGCCAACGCCGGCTGACTTTCTTTTGTTTAGTGATCCAATAGCGATGTACACCACTTCACGAAAAATGGGGTTGTTATCAATTTATTTTGCTTGAGGACAATATAGTACTGCTGGAACTCCTTGGATATAGTGATTATTCCATTCTGAGCAGTATTTTGGCAATCGTCTGAGGATCGATTGATTATCTGTTTGGCGTTTTCACGATTTTTATTGAATGGTTGTAGTTTACCCTTGTTTATGGATTGTGAGATATTTCACCAGTTGATATGCCAATTTGCTGTCATTTCCACTCAGACTGTATTTGAATTTGCAGTATTGTCTTTCTATACATGATAGTTTTGTCTTCTGTCTGCTTGTACTGATCATTTTATCTTTTTCTTGTATTTTCTAGCTCCTATATGATGTGTTTCCTTTGTAGTACTCTTGTTTAAGAACATCTGTTGTGAGCCAAGGTTTCTTTGTTGGACGATATTTGTCCATAATATTGCTAGCTGTGATGATATGAGCTCACCGCCTATAACTATCCAAATCAGCATGAAAAGGTAAAGTCATGTTTATTACTGGCCCTTGGCGTCCACCTCCGAGGTCATATTCTAGAATTTTTTAATATATCCACCTAACACGTGCTTATGCACATATTTCCCATGACAAGAAAATCCACTTGGTGGCATCGTGATACAAATAAAAAAGGATGGACGTGTGATGGACTTTTGACCCGATTTAAGATATAATAGCAATCATAGGGAATGTTCATTAAAAAAAAGAATTCGGTTTAACAACATCTGTTATTGCAAATTGATGACAATGCATCCCCTCAATACATTGTATCAAAAGTAAGCCACATAAATACATTAATCTGCGGTTTAAAAGGCTAGATATATTGTGAAAGTAGAACATTCGAATTGGTATTATCTTTCATCTTTATTCAGTAATCTCCATAAAAATGATTGAATATATGTGAGGTCAGAGAACTGTATTCGCTTTGCAATGGTTCCGTACCTGTATAGTTTTGAGCACAAAATTCGCTATCAGCAAATGCTACAGCTTCCTTGTGATGCATGGAGATGTGAGATGTCAAGAAGCGGCAGAAGTATTAGCACATCTGAAACAAATGAGCATCTAGAGTTGATATAGATAGGGGCACAAATAGAGAGTGGAGTAGATAAAAGCAAACAAATTGATATGGGGAAGAAAAAGGATCAAGGAGCTGCGAAAGGAAGATACATTAGAATTACGGATACATTTAAGAAGAAAAAAAGACGTGGTCTTCAAAAACCTCAAATAAACATTTGGTGTAAGATTGTAATATGAGTATA
This sequence comes from Unio pictorum, assembly GCA_030141615.1. Lineage (NCBI taxonomy): Eukaryota > Metazoa > Mollusca > Bivalvia > Unionida > Unionidae > Unio > Unio pictorum. The sequence continues at coordinate 1,265,853 of JARLTB010000108.1, forward strand.
TGAGAGTATGACCCCACATTTGTGATCTACGATGTGGTTATATCAAACATGTATTTAATCTAGCATTCACAGGTAAATACCACTGCCTAGATCAGTTTATATGGTCTTTAACGCTTATGTACCTTTGCTGCATGCATATACATGCCTTACAAAAAATAAGATGGTTTACAAAGTAGACCACCATCAGTTTATTTGATGTTGAAACCTTTTTCTGTAAATTATTTAAATAAAGATTGCTCATTATATCTCAAGCAACTACCGAGAACAATGTAGCCCGTTAATATTTGAGAGTCAACATATTTGTTTGCCTCAAACAAAATTCATCAAAATAAGCCAGCAAAATAAAAAAACTAGTTCGACGTTTATTTAAGCTATTCCACCGGTAGAATGGCCACGAATCGTAAACATGTATTAACATAACGTTGATAACATTTCAGTACCATTATATATACTATAATCTAGTAGCATGTGTTAGTTACACCATCAACTTGTCAATTAGATAATGTAGTATCGTAACGTTTTATGATCATAAAACCTCAACGCAATCTGTTGATCTCACATATATGCAATGTGCGATTAGTTTATCTTACAGTGTCATAAAAATGCTATGTAAACCACCATGTAACGCGGTTAAGCGTTACTCGCTTCTTGCGTATCAGCTCGTTTAACTTATATCTTAATTCCAATAACTGGACTTTTAGGATAATACCAGAAGACAATAGCAACAAAACACTGGACGATTTGACTATATTTGGTTAACGCTAATGACCTTTCTAGTATTACCACATGGAATGTCTTCCTGGTAGCTCTGGTGGATGATTTATCATGATCGTTCTCGGGACCAACTACCGGTATCAACAGCTAGACAAAAGCAGCATACATTAACGCTATAAACATGCTCGATTCTTTCTAAGTATTCAAATGACAACATATGCGCGTATGCATCCCCGAACGAATGCTTTTCGTGCAATACTTTTTTTAAAATTATCCTTAAGTATTTGAACACTATTGTAGCCGTTTTAATACCGTCGGAACTAATGCATTTTCCAGTGTAGATATTGCATCGTCATCTAACCAGTACATACAAGTGATTGATATACAGCATAGTTCTTTATTCTGAGTCCTAGCATTCCATTGTTTTCTAATATACAATGACTTCACCACTATTACGTTACCGGAAAGTGTGCATATTATGATATCAGCAAGCGATACACGGTCCTGTCACGCTCGTCTACTGAATTGTGTACACGTGTCTTTTTTATACTTGATTTTAAAAAAAAACAACAATAAATTGTTATCCAGACTGAGGGGTTTACTGTTCATAATACCATACTTTAGATGCTAGCGATAACAGCATCTTAATTGCACTTTTTCTTATAAATAAGATGATTTAGTCTGTGTCTAGCACTTTCATTAGAGGCGTTATATCTACTGAGAACATCGGGTATAAGAATGAACGTTTGACAAGCGATGATATCATGACAGGCGAACTTAACATGTACAGCCACACTGACTCACGTTAGTCAAGAAAGGTTTCTTCGGTGGCCGATGGCGTTTGACCTTAGTATGTCCAAAACAACACATGTTACATCTTACAATGTGGTTCCGACTAAAAGCACATGCCAGTACTAAGTTAAGTAGAACCGACTGCACCATGAAACGAAATTTAAACATGGGGCAAGTATCCTGAATTGGTTACTCATAGCACCTTGCATTCATAATACTGTTGTGTATCATGCCGTTAGTCATGCCCAATGTGATAACGCGCTTAGTCATAAGTATGATAGCGCCTGATGTACAATCCTGGAAACGTCACTAACAGTGGAAACTTGACCCGGTTCTGATTGAACCTAAAGTGAACAGATTTCTACCGTTGATATTTGTGAGATCTACATTATCGGAAAAAAAGTGACAAAACACAGTTAGTAAGACATAGTTGGTTTACTTTACATCTATATCCGGTTTGCATTTTCAAGCTCGATTTGGGCAACATTCAACAAATTATTTTACGTACACCGACAAAGTACAAAGTGTCATGCACATTACAAATAGTCAGCTTTAAATCTTTTGGAACAAGATGAAGGATCAGCTCAGCACATATAGACACTGTATCACCGCATTAGGTACCACATCGGTACTTTAGTATGAGTTACAATCATTTCGCCGGTTAAGCGCTTTCAAGGGAAGGCGGGTCTATGATCTCAACATATTATTTCAATTAAACTTTGATGAGGTATATGTCACGTAAGGGTTTTGATGATAATAATAATATCTACGTTGAAAACGATGTTGTTTTACTATCGTTGACGTACAACAAGTCAAGCCAGTCATTTTCCGAATTTTACGCGTTTTTTCATTTGGCAGCGACTAGCGAATGGGCACTTCCAGCTACTTTTATCACAGCGAAGGTGGAATTAGATTTAGTTTCCAGCATAAATTAGTATCGTGAAATTTCGTCTGCGAGTACGTTTAGTAACTCCGGCACGAATACCAGTTGAAATATCAGAAGTCACGTGGACAACATTGTACTGTATTCATATCGTTGCTGCAGAAGTTTTTTTGACGTCAGAATCCCTAAACACGAAACTCGGTTTCCATCAAATCTTTACGTTTTTGGTGACTGGGGCCCCGAGTTGCCGAGTGGTTTTAAGCGCTTTCCGTTACGGATCACTGCTATCTCACTGCTGTCTGCGTGGGTTCGAATCTCGGAATTGGCCAATGTGTGCATGTGAGAAAGCTTGCCAGTACCTTCTCGTGGGTCGGTGGTTCTTTTTGGAGTTTTCCCCAGATCTTCCTCCACCATTTAATACTGGCCGCCATGTATAGCCTATCTTGTGCTGAAAAATGGCGTTAAACCCTACAACAACACCGTTTAGGTGACTTAGTGGTTATGTATTTGTAATTTTTCACTGACAAAAGAGTAATAGAGAAACTTTCCGGTAGTGTTGATATCTCTCGTGATCTAGTCTTGTTGTTATTTATAGCTGAACACGCTGATATGCTAAGACTTAGGCATCGTACTCCACCATCAGGAATTTTAAAGAGCGCGTGTAGATATTAAAACCAATAAGGGCTGATTTAAGAGGATATATTCCGAAGCCTTTTACACTATCATGTAAATCTTGTTACTGCCTGACAATGAGGTTAAACTGGATGATAATTTCGAAGATGGCATAACGTATACGAACTTGAATCAAACTAAGTAATCTGGGCTCTTATTTACTTGATGGGGCATCACGAGCTTTAAAAAAACCGCTCATTACCAAGTTGCGGTTGCTTATAATTGCATACATATTTTTGAAAATACGCATATTCCCTAAATATTATGTATATATTCATCCTTCGTCCACAAAACCTGATTTGATCTTCTCAAGGAGATTCCTGATCAAACGTATTCGTTATACTATCAATCATGGTTTATGTCGTTGTTGTTGATGTAGGGTTTAACGCAATTTTTAAGCACACGATAGGCTATGCATGGCGGCCAGTATTATTGGTGGAGGAAAAATCTGGGAAAATCCCCGGAAAGTACCACCGACAGTCGAGAAGCTACTAGCAAGCTTTCTGACATAACTACATTAGCCGAATCTTAGACTCGAACCCACGCAGATGGAGGTGAGATGGCAGTGATCCGTAACGGAAACTGCTTTAGATCACTCGGCCATTCGGGGCCACCGTGGTTTATGTCATTTCAGGATCAACAAAAAAGAAATTTTTAAAAAAAAAAATTAAAATTTTTTATTTTTTATTTTCTGTTAATATATAGTATGAATAGTAGCATTGTGTCACCTTTAAATAGATGACATGCACAAAAACGTCCTTTAACTAGCCGATATATGAGATTCGGTTTTCTCGTCACTTAAATTCATTTTCAAACCAATGCTTAATCTCTTTTGTTCATGGTTCCATTTTCAAATTTAATGATGCCATACCAATCAGTTGGTTATAATCGTCAAATAAGTAGGTTTAGCAGTATGACAATTTGATCACCTTCACATACTTTAGTGAGCCATAAATAGTTGCTGTTGTTGTTATAGGGTTTAGCGCCATTTGTCAGCACACGATAGGCTATACATGTCGGCCAGTGTTATTGGTTATTGGCGGAGGAAGAACCCGGGAAAAAGAAAGACAACATTTAGGCAATGCTAAATTCACTGGCACTACATAAATAAAGACATGCAGCCAAATGAGTCTAAGTCAAAGCCAAGATGAACATGCATCTATATAGTGTAGTCAGTCATATCAATTAAATGAGTTTGCACAATCTTGTTATCAGTATTTCTAAAAACAAAGTTACGATTTCCTTGAGCATGTGGACAATTGCTTCCCTAAAAGAACTGGTGGCGCTCAGATATACGCTATGGTAAGTGACAATAACCCTCTAGACAATCTGTTCATCTCTTCTATTTTAAAAGAGGTCTTCAACTTAGCATGGGGTTTTCATGGTTCTGATCTTACAACCATTACTGGCGTCACAGCTCCCATTTTAAATCTGGTTATTTCTAGTCCTTATCAATGAATTCTATATCAACATGTCACCGGACGGCATCTTTGGATGTCGACTTGGTACTGAATGAAATTGGTGCCACTAGGACCTATGTTGTGGCTGCTATATTTTATCTTGCTATTTCTACTCATTATGAATTGGTGGTCATATCAACATAGGTTGTTCATCAAAATATGTTATATGATATTCTTGATGCTCAAAAATTTATATCAGGCACGGATTCAATACTCCGCAATTAAATATAAGAAACGTCAGTAGATTTGATTCCTGCGAGTTATGTGCGGCCGTTATATGTTATTATCTTCAAGGGACTATTGTTATTTCCCAGTAATTGCGTTCAGCCATTATGAAGTCTTCACACGTTAAATATCCAATCATGAAGTAAAGATACGTTCTTAGTTATCATCACCACCTTAATTTGTAGCTTCAAATAAAACTACCAATTCCTGGTGATTATATTGGTGGTTAGGCAGCCTATATATATATATATATATATATATATATATATATATATATATATATATATATATATATATATCCTTTGTTTTATTTCATGGCAAAAAGCTATACACACGGACCTTATAATATTGGTATTGTGAATTAACGAAGTGAACCCATCTCTCTATCAAAACACAGTTTCTTGCTGCAGTGCAATCTCGGCACGTATACGTTTCCTCTGTTGATATGTTTTATCTGTAATATATACACAGCTCGAGTTTTAGCAATTAGTGATGTACTGGTCTATATATTATACGTATCTATCTATTATACATATACGTATGAGTTAATCAAATTTCACGAATATAAACACCTGGATGAGTATGGTGGTGTAAGATTACCTTTGAACTTTTCGCTGTAATGTTTCATCACGTTTATATAATATTTTACAGGATATTGCAATTTAACCACACGATACGGGACTATCATATGGATGATTTGTCAATTCTTGAATCACCTCATGCATGCAAAAATGGTTTCCCTAAGTCAAGATCGGATTTTATTTAAACTTTACGATATTGAGACGACGTGCATTGAGTCATTTTATATTTGCTCTGAAGTTTGCGTTCGATATGTTTAATGCTGATTAAAATACAACGCCAGAACTTGATAGAAATAGCATGGTCAGAATCGCATGACGTCCGTGGACAAGATAGCCGCTGTGCTTAGCGTAGTACTTAGCGTAGTACTTGATCGAGTTAAGATTTGTCGATGGAAACATTGTAATCTCATCAGGATATTACATTGTTGTATATATATATATATATATATATATATATATATATATATATATATATATATATATATATATATATATATATATATATATATAAAGTGACATGGCTTTTCAAGTCTTGGTATAACCTAATATGATGTAGCAATAATATTGGTCTATAAGTTTGTGTTTCGCCAGTGTCGCAATTAGTCTTTTTAACAAGTGTGGTCGTCGAGGCTGTGCTGCTGAACATCTGACCAGTTTGCTCCATATGTCTCCATCATGTGTCAATGCCTGTGTCTCCAGACACCTTTCCCTTATCTATTCAATGTTAAATCTGAACAGCTACTGCACTGGTAGAATTGGCATATAGCTGCTTGATGTTATTGTGCAACTTTTGATCCATGTTCTATCTCTGTATTGTGCCCCACAATACATCCTACCACGCTCTGGCAAATGCCTTTTTGAAATCTGTGAAAACATAATATATGTCTTGTTGATATTGCGAGAAATTTTCAAACAGAACCCTGTATTTCGATTTTTGTTTTTTTCGGCTTCTTCTAGTCAGTAACCCTGCCTGTCCTATAGCGAGTATTCCTTCTGGTTGTGGGTTTACTATGTTCAAGAGTATGTTCAGCATCACCTTAATAACATAACTGTTCAAACTAACAGTTCTGTAATGTTGACACAGCTGGAGATTGGCTTTATTGGGAGCGTTATAATCAGTGACTGGATCCACTGTGTTGGCCATTCACCTGTATGCCAAATCTTGTCGCAGATTGTTGTCAGTAAATATATAAGTGATTCTGATTCTCCCCCATTCTTCATAAGTACAGCTTTGATATTGTCTTCACAAGCTGCCATTCCATTCTTTAGTGTTATTATTGCTGACACTACCTTTTCTATATTTCATGTGGAAATCATCATCTGGAACTTCAAGCACCTTAGTTTCTCTTGTAAACTGATAGTTGAATACTTCTTGGCAATAATCAGTCCATCTTTCTGCAATGTCACTAAATTCTTGTCGGCATTTTCCATTTCGTTTTGAATGGTACTGAATCTGTTGCTTCTGTCTGGTTAGGTCTTCCACAATATAAAATGCCGTTTTGATGTTTCTCTTTATCAGAATGCTGTCTATTGCTGTGCACTTTTTAAAAAAAGTCTAATCTTCATTTGCTTTCTTCAAGTTTGTTCTGATATTTTTGGTTATTTCTCTGTACTTCATTGTCCCAGTTTTGAGTCTAGTGTTTCGTAGGTATCTTCGGGCATTACATAACATCATATTCTCTATTGTAACCCATGCATTTTTCTTTGGGCGATAAAGACCATTGATGTCTTTGGCAGCTGTTGTCATTACTGTATTGAATGTATCTGTTATCAAAGTGGATCAAATAGTCCCCCAATTGTGGCTTGGAAATACTTGGAAATGTTATGGTGCTTCTGTTGTTCAAGGTTGAATTTGAACCTTATGTTCTTTGACTTGTTAATTATCTTCAGCCTTACTCTAAAGTTAATACTCACCGGGTTGTGATCACTCCCAACAAGAGCATCTGGGAACTTTCTTGCTTCTGCTCTATTGATTCAAGATCGGTAACGGGTTTGAACCAGTATGTAGTCGATCTGGTTACGATGGGTTCTTTTGCTGCGTGCTATGTTCAGCATCGTGAAGCGTTATGTTGGCCAAATGTGTTGGCTAGTACAAGGTTGTTGTAGCTTGCGAACTCGAGCAGCTGTCTCAATCTTTCATTAGTAAGATCATTGCAAGAAAGCCTACAATGATTTTCCCAGCATTTTAGAACATCTCTGCCAACTTTGGCATTTCATTCGCCTTGTGTGATCAGAATGTCTTTCATACTTTCCATGTTTAGAATACCCTAGAGTTTGTTGTACAACTCCTATTTTTTATTTGTTCATTGTCATGATCGGTAGTTCGAGAGTAGATTTGGATAATTGTGATGTTAAAGTTAAAGGGAGATGCTTTTAGACGAATGAAACGTATTCTGCTAGATATGGGGTGGCATTCAAGCACAAATCCCTTGATGACATTTTTGACTTTACGGACTTGTCCAACACTCCACTAGTGTAGAATATATACCCATCTGTAGTTTGGTGTTCTTCTAGGGCTTTCCATCTGACCTTACAGAGTCTTTGTTGACAAGGGCGATGACCGGTCTGGTATGCTAGTTTCAGATTTGTCCAGCATTGTTAGTGTGTCTTCGGTAAAAGTCGTCTGGGAGAGCCCATCCGACTCCAGACCAAGGAGTTGCCAGAAGGGGTTGTAGTTCATCATCCAGTTGCTTTAGGGTCTCCACTCCGGATTTCTTTTTTTTACAGGATTTACTCCCTTAGACTTTGGCTTATGGCACCGTAATACGCATATATAACAGTCGTGGAACTAAGTTCTTTTGGGTCTGTTCTCATATGTCAATGATGAATTTTCACACATTAATCATTTATGATGTATGAAAATAAGATCAAAAGTAATAATTGTCCCGCTTTCAAAATTAATTTAAGATGGTAAACAATCTAATCTCAGTTCTTTTTTTTTGTCCCATGCACAATGGACCAAATATGCAAACATATGGTGTGAAAGAGAAAAATAAATTACGCCGGATAAAAACCAAGTAACCTATAATACCATTCTCCATAACGGTATGTTTACACTTCCTTTATGACATATATCAATTGTTTATATAAGCAATTTTGCATAATTGTAACTATCGGTCGACACAGGTAAATGTCTTGGGTATAGGGAACATATATGTATTGTATCAAAGGCTTCGTTGATGTTGTTGTTTCTATAATCATAATATAAGCTTCTAAAAATCGAATATTATTTCTATTAATCAAATATGGAACTATTGAAAGCCTTCTCCTACCCTCCCGCCGTCCCGCCCTCCTTCCCTACATCCCTCTCCCCCTCTTTCTCTTTCTCTCTCTCTCTCTCTCTGTTGACCATCGTAGCAAGTATTATGTGTTTAGTCAAACCAACCAGAGAGAGAGAGAGAGAGAGAGAGAGAGAGAGAGAGAGAGAGAGAGAGAGAGAGAGAGAGAGAGAGAGAGAGAGAGTGAGAGAGAGAAAGAGAGAGAGAGAGAGAATTTATAGTTGGACGTAATGTTAACTAAAGCAGAATAATGACTTAGTTAATGTGAATGAAAATAGTAACTCAAAACTGACTGTATGCAAGAACATTTAGATCAGGTCAATGCAAAGTATAATGAGAATAAAAGTTACTTTGATTAACTAACATACACGTTTACTCTGGGCATTGACTTGGAATTGTATTTCTGAACTTGAGTTAGTACATAAAATAAATGTTATCAAAATGTGTTTGTGTTTGAATAAGGGTAGTGTATTTGAAAGTGTAGATATTACATCTGAGACTGCAAAAAAATGTACCATAAACATGCGATTAAATCAGAATACACACAAGTTAAGATGAAACATTTATCTTAGCATTGTATGTGCTTCTTGTGATTCTTGTGGTTTGTCTCTTTCCTGACAACAGACAAAATATTTTCATTGATAAAGTACGAGATATTTAATATCCTATATAAACAAGTAAATCATTTTTAAAAATAGACACGGATAACTTTGAAACATCTATAATGACAAAATTCATGTTTGTGATGATTTTAGGAGTTACAAGAAAATAGCGGATATTTTAGTAGCGAAAAAGAGTTATGAAAAAATAGATTGAGAAACATTGCAGCAAATCCCAATGTGTTAGTAGATATAGCATCCATCTGGAGAACAGAGTATTGCACAGCTTTGCGCAGAATCCAAAAACCTGACAAAGTAATACTCCTTCTTTTGCATGTCACATTCTCACATTTTGAGTCAGCGTAAACTAGTTATTTTAATTGTTTTTTTGTCAGATTCAAATTTGACATTTTAAGTTTAAGATTCATTGATTGGGAGATATATTTTTTGGAATGTGGGATAACATGTACTCTAAGAATAAACACCAGGTGTTGACCTCATTTTCTGACCTGGCTTCAGAGTTGTAAACACGTTTTAAAATGATTGGTTGATTCCAAGGACATTATGGAGCTTTGTTATAATACCTTTTTATTTTTAGTTGGGTCATACCGTGTGTACAAGATTTTTTGAACGTAAATTTGTTCTGAAAGATTCTAGAAGATCATGTGACCCTATCCTTTTTTTACGTAAAAACAGGTATATAAATTATGTTCGGAGCGAACTATTTAGTAGTATAAGTTGGGCTGTTAGTTGTATTGTTTTGAGTTATTTTAAATTACTGAAAATTATTTGAATTCGTTCGGATCAAGAGGATTTATTTTGTTATTTATCTGGAAAATAATTGTGCTCATTGAATTTCATAAGACCAGAACTGATTTCATCACGTGACATCGTCTTCCATCTTGGATGTTTCACTAAGATTCCAACTGGGAATTATTAGGACATTTTATTACCAGGACTTTTGCAATTTCACTAGTGTATTATATATTGAATTACTTTTGGATTAATTTTGGAATTGATTCTTAAAACCGTAAGTTTATGTTTTCTTTTCTGGAAAATATTTGTGCTCAATAAATTGTTTATTAAGTTTTTACAAGCTTGTTATTATCACTCTTTCGATGTTACTCTTTTTTCGAGCCTAAGCACGTCACATTTGTTACTCGATCACTCCGAGTGATCTAAAATATGCGTCGGAGACATCACATGTGAAAGGCGCTCAGTCTGTATTCTTGTGAGACGTCCATGGTCCATGGTTTAATTGGCATACAGGAGTATGATAAGTACGCATACACGGTACCTTGAAATCGTGGTTTTCAGGGTCAGCATGCTGTTGTTGCACACTCTATGAGACAACCTGGAGAGCGTTGTTAATGCTTTTCCAATCCGCTTGTTGAGCTCAGCATCGAACGATAGGTTGTTGGTGATGGTAAATCCATGGTACATGAAATGACTGACTACCTCAAGCTAGAAGTTGTTGATGATGATCCATAGGGGGTCCGCGTTCTATGCCATCACATTTGTTTTATTTAGTCTGATGGTCAGCCCAAACTCACCGCATGCTTTATTTGTCGATGTTCATTGAATCCTGTCCGTTCAGCAATAATACATTATTATCACTACTACAACAACAACAACAACAACAACTACTACTACTACTGCTACTAATGACAGTTATTATTATTAATATTATTATTATTATTATTATTATTATTATTATTATTATTATTCTGCAAATATATATAGGATAATGAATTTACATATCTTAGACATTTAGAATTTAAAGATGGAATAAAAATAAAATATAATACCAATAACACTATATTAACTTGAAAATAGGTGAAGATTGTCAACCTCAGTATAATGTATTTCTTGTGCTTACTGTTTATACTATACATTGCACGGTGCATCGGGATCTGTTTGCAGTATTAGAATATAAAATATGTATGTATGTATGTATGTATGTATGTATGTATGTATGTATGTATGTATGTATGTATGTATGTATGTATGTATGTATGTATGTATGTATGTATGCATGCATGCGCGTGTGTGTGTGTGTGTGTGTGTGCGTATGTATGTTTGCAGGTGCTAGCTAGGTAAACAATGAATGATGTGGATTATATTTGTGTAAAAGGTAGTTTAGAAAGCTGGTATTATTATATATGCATTTTTTATGCATAGATGCATGTGTATACAGGTTCATATGCGTGGGTATATAAATATGTAGGTAAATACCTAAGTATGTTTGTATATAAGTATTAAAATAAGTAGCTTGCTGGACAGGTGGATATTTTGTATGTCTGGATGTTAATATGTTCTCTTCGACTTCTCATGATCCCGTGGTCTGTATGTAAGTTCTGTTTTGTAGAGATAAGAAAGTGATATTGAGCATCTGTTTGATAAATGCATGAATAATTTTTATCACTTTATTCTTCATGAAAACTATGCATCTAAAGTGTATGTTTAGCATATAGTTACATAAACAAGTTATTGTCATTTAGTAACTGAGTAGTAACTGATGGAGCCAATTTAAATTTTCTTATAACGTGATTCATTACAAAGATGTTATGTCTTAATTTACCATCAAACGAAAAACAATACAGGAAAAAAGAGAGTAATATGCAAGCAACAAATTAGATTAACATGCAAAATTAGATCAACATCATAAACGTGGTTTTTAGGTGTTGTAGGTTCCACTCTATTTTTTCATCTATTTATGATAGTAAATTCGGTCGAGGAAGAACCCGGTCTTGAATAATGACTTTCGTGACTTGGTAGAGGGACATAATATTATATATGAATAGGTCTGATATAGCATGTATTCACTTAATTGCAAAAATCAGTATTGTTTATTTTTGTTTAGTACTATATATATATATATATATATATATATATATATATATATATATATATATATATATATATATATATATATTATATATATATATATATATATATATATATATATATATATATATATATATATATAATTGTGGATGGGGCCGGGGTGTACGTCTGTGTTTATTGTTACCAGAAGGATAGAAAGATATGGCTCATAATCCAGATTGAATACTTTCAAATTTAGGAAAATTTCTTTGTACGTAAACTGCCTGTTTAAAATGAGCGAATACAAAATAACCGCCGAGTTTGGTTTTTATTTTACAGGTAAAATGGATTTATAGTTATACGGCAGTGACTCGAAAATACATTTAACAGGTAGGGTGCATTATTACTTCCTTGTTAGCTGACTTAAGGGAGCACGTTTACACGCAGTTGGCACTGTCTTGACAATTTCCCATTTATGTTCATGAAGAGAGACCATAAACTTCATAGACAACAAAATCGTCAACACGAATGAACTGCCAGCTTCTTTTTTACATCGTTTTCTCTGTCGTCCTTCATCGTGGACTAGGTAAGTATTTACCATGATGTATATCGCTACTTCTATACGTCACACATGACTGGCCTTGAATTGACAAAAGGCTTGATAAAATCAATGGTATGCACTTTTGTATCTGAGTATAAGATTATGACTCGATTAGTCGTAACACAATATCGTTACTGGCTTAGATATGCATTGAATGTTGTTGTTTAGATATAACGCTATATTTCAGTACACCACAGACTATACATATCGGCCAGTATAGCTGGTAGAACTAAAACCTTATGATACTCTTTGGATAATAGGGGAGGAAACCCCAAGAAGAACCACCGGCTGATGGAAAGCTACTGGCAAGCTTTCTCACAAGATATGTGTTGAGTAGTACTTGTATTGCTATTGGTAATAAGATCGAAACAGTACCATAATCAGATTGAATCACTGATTTATATCGACATTAGCCTCCATCCTTTTAGAAAGAGCATTTACCTGGTTTGCTAATTTCTAAAGTTAATAAACATGCTGTCGGAGTGGAATTTTTATTATATACATTTTCTCTAACTTGTATTAAAGTAAGTTTCATTACATTATATTGAAAGCAATGTCCATTAACAAACATTTACATTAATTGTATGCCTGTGTAATGAAACTGTAGGCTAATTAATGAATATCGCTCTTTACGAGAAGGTGCATAACTCAATTTCCAATGTATAAAAAGGTGAGCAATTTAGATTTGGTGGACATATGCTTTAAAGGTAAATTTTTATATCAATAATGGATTAGATGAGTGAGATGATTTCCACGGTTACTGTAGAAAAGTGCGTTGTTTTCATCCAAAGTGATCGGAAAACGTCATTGCGTATAAAATAATAGAGTAGATTTACACAGAATAAGTTCGATCCTCGAGTCAGAAAGCTCTCTCAGTTCATAACAGCGATTCTGTGACACATTCCGCAAGATGTAGCCGTATCTACACCATTATCTGTAACACCATTAATATAAGAGCCTGAATTTCATCTTCTTCTTCTTTTTCTTCTCTCTCTCTCTCTCTCTCTCTCTCTCTCTCTCTCTCTCTCTCTCTCTCTCTCTCTCTCTCTCTCTCTCTCTCTCTCTCACACACACACACCATTGTCAAAGTCAATTTATAACTTATGAGTAATTCCATTTTATAGCAATAAGAAGGTTATGATACAAGCCTTACCAGAACCCTTCCAAAGTATTTTTTACTGGAAGAATGGCATCAGGGCTTTCAGTGTGCGTATCTTTCCTTGGGAACCATTCTTAGTATATAATGTAATTGTTTAAATCCGTTCTACATTCTTGCAAGTCAATTATACAGATTAGGCATGAAATTCGTTTATAAAATACATGAACGACCTGAAAGCTCCAGCATCAAATACTTCAAAACACATCAGTGTACCTTTGTAACATGTGTATTTCTAAAAGCGTCAAATTAGAAGCACTCATTTTGTTAAGTAAGTTTCTAAATCGGTGTATACAATATACGTAAATCTTATGTTGGTCAAGCTCAGACCATTTACAACCTGTTCACACGTGAAAGTCATTCCAAACGGAATCACTGTTGTAGTTTTCGTTTCTTAAGGTCTGACTCTACAAGACCATTTTATTTTCATTGATATGGAATACAATGCCAAAGTCTTAAAATTGCCATGTCCTGTCTGCTATGAATTGGCACAGTTTTTGTATTATTGGACATACACTCTATCATTTTTAAGGATATTTGATAGGTGATATGATTGTATAAAAATGATACATTATAGATTAAACATCATCAAAAGCGGATGTGATATTCATCAACCGTTTGTAGAAGTGCATGAAATTGTAAAGATGATGTTAATGATATTAGACGGAACATTACAATTAATCTTTTGGATATGAATTCAACTTAAAAGAGTGATATCAGTCCTGCACCTTACAAATTACTGGTATTCAACATCATCCAACAGGCAATGCTTTACACAATTACCGAGAGTTACTATATTTTCAAAAGGTCCTCCGAGTCTCTCCATGTATCTAGTAAGAAATATTTATCTAAGCAGCACTTGATTTGTGAAACACGTAAAATAAGCATACAACAGTTTTATAGAAAGGCAGTGGCTTCCGCCTTTACATTCGTTTTGTTTAGTATTATTTGCATCCTTTGTGTCAACGATGTTAGAATGTCTTTGCAAATATATTTTGTATTCAGTGTATTCCTTTCCTCTCAATATATTGTCTTTATTTCTTCTCTGTCCATGTTTAATGAACTTTGCACTTCTTGGCTGTGTATTATTCATGTTTTCTTGAGTGGGTTCTATATCAATATCTGTATATCGCACATGTTAGTGATCACATTAACTCCATATTGCTTAGTTCAGTATCTCTAACTGATGTGATTATCATCTTTACACTCCGTTATAGCTTATTGGTTGTATACCATATTATTTAATCAGGTTAATAATATTGTTTCGAAACAGCTTTCGCATCTAATTTTAACAATTAAAGCACTAATAACATAATAACAACTACTCCACAACTACTCATGCTTAAGTTGTATTTGATATAGTTTGGACATCTGAACTTTTACTAAATGAAAGACTTGTATGCTTCCTTTCATTGCGATTGAACACCTCGATATTGTTTTATCTGTCGGTCAACATGATTTTGGATCTCGGAACTCTTTAACAGATATCATATCATGGGCATTGCCGCGACCACCAGTTTGAAATCTGCAGATGCGTTAGATGACACATTTTGTGGATTTTGCCTATAAAGCTAGAAATGTCATCTCTTCTGCAAGTGAGTAAACATGAAACATTTATCATATCATTCATGATCTTTTTCGTGGCTTGTACCTTCGTCAACAATACAAGTTATGTGAATACCTGTGAAAACATGCCAAGAAGTATATATATATATATATATATATATATATATATATATATATATATATATATAGAGAGAGAGAGAGAGAGAGAGAGAGAGAGAGAGAGAGAGAGAGAGAGAGACTAGTTGAAACTTCGTCAATGCGACAATTTTTAAAGATACGGAAAAAATATATTTTGATAGTGATGGTACGGTTTAATACAAGTTTTTACCAGTAGTTGGATTTGTGGACGATGTTATTGTATCCTAAGAAACCACTCATAGTTATATCGTTATCCATTAATAACAAAATGATAATGTTACCACAAAAGACATAATCCAGTTTATATCTTTAACCTGTTGGTGTTGAATCTTTCCCACAATGTTTTCTTATGTAATATAAACTTTCTGCCCTAACAGTCAAAGCACCATTACGATTATGTTGGTGCCTAATATTGTACTGATACACTCTGTATTAACTATTATGATTGAGGTGTGTGTTAAAAACAGGTATACTAGATAAGTCATAATTCACTGAGTTAACCTTGCCTTACTTTCATCTTAATTTGTGGTAAACGTTAATCCTGCCAGTAGTTTTATGTGTCTCATATGTTTCATTCATAAGCTATAGGTTAATGTTACCTTCCAATAGCACTAACAAAAACAACGAGTGGGTTTTGATCCAGACAAAGTACTCTGTTCTATTCAATCAAATAACATTTTGTTATGGCTTACTACATTTACTACCACAATCATTGTATCTTTAATTCTTTCCTTTCACCTATCTGAATAAATATCGAGGTTAAAATAATTTGTTTTCTACAACGACAATGTTGTTATTGTAAATTATATACGACTTCTACTAGGATTAGACAAACGTTGTACAAGCATTATCATTTTAAAAAAGGATACATTTCGTGAGAAAATTTAAATATTACACTTTTGATCTCTCTTGAAACGATTGCCAACTAGAGTTTATTCTGTTTTCACCTATGTCTGACTTTAAGTACGATATGATATCCATGGCATTACATTCGTATGGAAAGAAGTCTTGAAATCTCATTATATCCAGAACAATATGCAGTACGACTGGTTTAAAACACTTTGTTTGCACACAAGGTTGCTGATCATATCATTTCATACTAAGCTAGATGGTGTTTAACCGAACTTTGATTTAACCGTAAACTCCAATATCAGGTAAAATACATAAACAGATGATCAGACTTTACATTCCACATAGTGTCGTTTCCGTAGTTTCTAGAAACTACAACAATTGAAATGTCTGGCACTGGAGGATTTCAATTTATTCTGGCACAATAACAGCATAATTGGAGGTCTGCTATTTTGGTTTGCTATGATTCCTTTAATTGCAAGTGTTTCGTTATTCCTAGTCCTGTAAACGTCAGGATACTATTTTGGGCATTACAAGAAGTGTCCAATTATGCAAAAATGGTTTTAATACATTACATTAATTGTTGATCGAATGTATCTCAATGAGTTAAAGGCTGTTTTCTGTACATGTGTTTTTAACGAAAATTGCTCTGAAATTAGTATTTACTTGCAGTCGTCCACCATATATCATGAAAAGAAATTCAGGTGTTTTGTGCAAATCACATGGTTCTATCTCGATTTTGGCAATTAGAGCTATAACAATAATTTCAAATGGGAATGGATTCATTATTGGCTATGGCAGTTCTATAATGAGTAGTGAACATAATTCCTTCTTCTCACAGTTAAACACAATAAAAAGGTGAAAATGGCGATTGTAAAAGGATTAAATCAGTATAAATATACCAGATGTTGGACATTATTATGCCAGATTAGTATGTGAAATGTATTTAATTGATCTATATTTAAAGATAACATGCGAGTTTAATTGGATAAGATTTCACATCGTTGCTATTATATAAGTCAATTTCAAAGAAAAACATTTTCAAACAACGTGCATTGCCTTCAAGTGAACACGTCAGTGTTATATATGAATCATCTTTATCTGATCACAGCTAATTGATATACAACGTTCTGTTTGGATTGATAGTATCACGAGGCACTATCGAAACTATATTTATAACTGGGTCGACATCTATTTCATGTTTATGCGAAATTGCATGTCATTAATACATACATGCCATGCATATTTAATACATATTGTATATCTGTCCTTTGTCATATTCGTAATTGAAGGGTGTTGAGATTTGTTCATCTGTCATTCATTAAGCAGTAAACAAGATACTGATTAAAATTTAATTTCAAGACCTAATCTTGTTTTAAAATGAATAACATTTTCCAATAGTGTTTTTTTAAAAATACAATTGTGACTATGGTCATGTCGGAATGTAAATTGATTACGTAAAACGTTTATTTTCCCCCTTTTAAAGTTGTCAGAATCGTTCAGTATTTTTCCATATGGGACGACTTGATATTACACGACACGTGTGGCTAATAGTGTATGGTGTATTTGGAACTACCTTTATTATAAACAAAACAATGACGTTCATGTAGAAAACCCTTTAGCTTTTAGTTTATTACATTTGGATATATAAAGAAAACTAAACAAGCTGTTTCGACCTGTTGAACGTAGACATGATATGTTAACGATGTAGCGTAAATCACAAGCAGATATTACAATTTCAAATCAACCTCCCCCTCCAAAGAAAGATGATATTTTCAATAACAACAACAGAGATATGTTCAAAATACGTTTTTGAACATTTAAACATTTGTTAAGGATAGTCGAAATGTTTGGAAACATAATGATTCAGACTCTAACCGGTATTTCAGGGTCAAGCATGCCAGCGAGAATACATGTACATATGGTTTCATTAACTAGTATGTATTTACATATATGCTTCTTGAAATTCCTCGAAATGTACTTTTTTCTTTCTGCAAATCCCAATGACGTTATCCATTTCATGGGAGACCTAATATACACGGAAATTGTACTCTATTTCGGACTTCGTTTCCAACTGACATCACGTTGTTTTTACTGCACGTAATGAATCCAGTCTAGTATAAACATAAAAGCGGAAATCAGTTGGGTCAACATAAAAATAAAAACCCTTCATAGCAGATCAATAGAAAAATGCATTTGTCAATCCGCGTTATTTCATTGTTTAACAGACCAAAATGAGATTGATTAAAAACTAATGTCTAGCGCACAACAAAGTTCAAAGTCGCTAGGTCTTGCTATGTGAAAATTAATATTGGTGCTGTGCTGTGATGAATCTACAGCTGTGTATTTGTTTTAAAATAAAGCAGCATGCATTCAATTAATTTTTCTAGTGGTGTATTCCTTCATTATTAAACCGTAGGAAAAATTTAATTAGTATATAATGAAAAGGTTACTGCATTTATATAGGAAGATATGAACTCCTGTTTTGGCACTAATCATGTGCAACTTGGTCGAACAAAACAAAGTTTCTTTCCTGTTTCATATCCGTGTTCGGGAATCTTTGAGAAATCATTAAGTTTTGTTCAGATATAATTAGTGAATAAGTATGTATTCAAATTAATAATTGCAATTGCAAAGTGCTCATTGAAAGTATGGACCTTAACACTATTTTGTCATTATTGATAACACATTCAAAGACATTCTGGATTGTATAATATAGTACAGCAAGATACTTAAGACTCTTGGTCCACATCACATACACGACTATCAGAATTCATTCAAACATTCCTTACGTTTGGATATTCCAAAGAACATTTGCGAATAAGTTCTTTTGAATTTCCACTTACAGAGTTGATAAATTAGTTATCTTTTTACATTATATTTAAAGTGTAAGTTTTAATTCTGTTAGGTTTTATCAGTACTTAGGACCGTAACATAACTGAATTATTTTTGAGGAAATACATTCACTGAAAACATTCCATAGATATTAATTTTCATTGTCCTTAGTAACTATTTAATTTAGTCCGAGAAACCTTTAATTAAAAGAAAAAGCATTCACAATACCAAGTTAGAAACTAATGTACCATTCATGTCAAAAGCTACTATATCACGTATTGGTAAGTATTCCAGTCATATATCTGTTAAAATATTAAGGGACAGAGGAACTTCTTCACTCTGTTGTTATCATATACTTTCGCGTTATCTGAGAAGTGTTCTTATAGTGAACGTTTCATTGATTCGTGCAGAATAATGTAGCTTGGTCGTTCTTCAGTATTAAACTTGGTAAAATGACCAGCGATTGTCCGAGTACTGTTTTGTTACATATTGAGGAATTTTTTCTATTGGTAGGACTAGCTGGAGATAAAGTCTCGGTTATACCTGTTTCAACTAAAAAGTATTATTTGGAAAGTTGATCGTTTTGTTGTGAATCCATGATTTATATTCTGGTTGTGAACTTATCAGAGCTTTAGCTTTTAACGCGCCTGGGAAAAACCTTGATGGCAAAGTAATTGTTTAGCTCACGCATTTATTGGAAAGTCTTATGATGAAACTAATATAGTTTCTAGCATTGATCAATCATTAGGGATTTATCACAGTTACCATATTTTTCTAACGTATGGTCCATGGAAACAATTTATAACAATTGTACGAATAAGAAGAGAAATTTCTTTCATAATGATGGTGACAAAACTAATCATGTTAACTTTTAACTATGTCTTTGATTTCAAATATAAGATGTCATAGGCTTGTATAGTAGCAACAATCAATCTCCATCCACTCAGTCAAGTATAAAATTGCTGTATAACGGAAATACAAAGGAACTATGACCAGTTTGGTAAAATAATTTTAACTCTCATAGTCATATCTCAAACTTCTCTATGTTCTAAGTATTATGGTCTGGGCATAATATAACATAAATGAAATGCCTTCATTTGAGCCACCAAGATACATGATTTGTAGAAATAGGAACAACATTTCACTTAAATTTGGTAAAGAATGTTTTGGTAGTTATAACCCAGTTAATTATTAAATTAGTTCAGTACCTGTCCCACACGATGAGCATATTAACCATTTAATGCAATTTTTAACAAATACGGTTTACACAATATTCGGACGCAGAAATATTAAATAATCTGGACTAAAAACTTCTCAAATGTGCAATCGCCGTAAATCAATGAACTAAAACATCTATTATGTAAATGTGTTTAGTCGTTTTCAGATGTTCAAACATTATTACATATAGTACATCATGTCCGAAAAATACATCAATATTTTGTGTAGAATGCTTTCTTAGAAACAGGTCATGCCAAAATATGTAGTTACTAAATATCAACAGTGTCCCTTAAAATCCAAACGGATTCACCTCCATCGGGAAGAAGAGACGTTTGCAAGGACATATTTTGGATTAATACATACTTCGGACAGTTTGACTTTTCGAACGAATTCTGGCAAATGCCAGTTACGGAAAGAGAAAATTTCCTTGGTATTTGCAACTCCATATGAGCTTTATTAGTATAAATTGATGCCCCTTCCAACTTTTAATGAATACTGAACATTTGCTTTAGATAATTGTGATGTGCACTTTGATGACGTTATCATCTACAAAAATCCCTGGAGATATCACATATAGATCATGCGGATATTCTTTGATAAATTCGGTGATATAAATCTGACATATAACTTAGGGAAACGTGTGCCTCGCTATTTCAACTGTTAAGTCTTATTGTCGGACAAGGTCAAGTTGAACATGTATAATTTATGGATAAGGCTATTGTTGCATTCTTACTGCTTGCTTCCAAAAGAGCAACATATGCGAGTTTTACTTACCCGAGCTAAATCATGTTATTTTATAGACGTGATGTTATTATAATTCAATTTCAAGACTTAATATTATTTAAAACTGTGGCATTATACGAAGTTTTGGTAAAATACTGTTGCGACCTAACTCAAGTAGGATGTATTTAGAGAGATGTGGTAAGCAAATATTTCACTCCCGTTAAATATCCGTCTACGGAAACTATAATAAAAGTTTATAATGTTGAGTTACGATAATTCGGATGAAGTATTGTACTTATATTGAATGTCACTGAGTTTGGACTAAAACACTGATTTGGATTATTGGGAACTGCATTCAAAGACCGTCTGGCCTTTATCATTCTAGTACTTCATGATATTCATGACGTATGTCACCACATGAGATTCAGATTAATGGTTTTCGGTCAGAACAGTCCATAGTTTAGGATATGTAAAATAACGTTAAAAATACTTTGAGATTTAGTTCAGAACGAAGTAAAAATCTTTTGAATTGCCAGGTTGTATACCATGACAAAATAACTATTTGTTACCTTTTATTTACATTATTGGCTTCGCTTCTTTCCTTCTTACTTATTCTTACCTAAAATATTACAATGATCCAATGAAGAATGTGTTTATATGAATTATTTATTATCAAGATGTCAGTAAAACGAACAATTTAAAATAGTAATAATTTATACTAGAAGAACAAATTATATAACTACGACTACGATGACGACGACAACAACCACAATAGAGAAGACACCGATAGCTACTACTACCAGTACTAATAATGAAAATGGAGCAAATTATTAACAATGGAATAGATGGACTTTGTATTATAAACGCCCTTTTTCATTTTCAGCTTAGTATTATTGAATCTATGACATGTTGTAAATATTGTAATATTTATCAACGTAATATAATGCGTAAAAATTACATACAAAATGTTTAAAATGCGTTTATACAAATTAGAAAATAACAATTTATTTTACGAAGAGCGTTAGTATCGATATGTTTAACCCACCTGTTGTCATTATGTGTTTTCAAAGCACACAACTAAACATTGTGCACATGAAACTGAAGTTGTTAGAGTTATAAGTAAATATTCTGACATTGTTGCAAAGAACCGTTTACCATGCATTGGTTATGACGGTATTATACATATATATCTAAATGAATGTTTGGATTGTAATGGATAGATTTTAAAAAAATAAAGACAGTCCTATCCACAATCGTTTTTAATAAAAGGTATATTTCTTTACCTTTAAGGCACGGTGAATTTTGCTCTACGTAAGTCTGCAAACCAATCAACAACAAGTGATTGGAACAATTTCTACTGGACAGCTGATAAGGCTGTTGATGGGAATTCCAGTGGAAGCGATCCAGATCATTCCATGACATGTAGCTCAACCATACACACAGGCAAGGTGTTCGTAAACCACACCTGGGAAGTTGACATTGGCTTCCAGATCATTTTAAAGACGATCACGGTATATGGAAGATCTGACGGTATAGTAACAGCACACATACAGATTTTTTTTCTCATACATATTGCATAATAGTAATGACTGATAAAGTAGTATGCAGTCATAATACTCATTTCATGAAAGGTCGGATATTTCCTGGAGGTGTTGATTTTTCTTGCTGCTTCCAAATATATACATGGATACATGCTTTTTATGATGCTTCCAGATACCTCTTTCAATAAACTGACCATCCGATTAAGTAATATCTGTATGCAGAGAGCTACAACTGATCGAATAGTGTGATTATGTTATGTCAAAATGACAGTGTAAACCATTTGATTTCTGCCTTCGTGTGCTAATGATTGACCTTATACAATAATGATAATATGTTGCGAGGAGGGTTTGTATATATATATATATATATATATATATATATATATATATATATATATATATATATATATATATATCGTATTTGGCATTAACAATACAGCCTTACTGTGGTTCAAGTTCTACTTAGTCAGCAGTACACAAATTGTATCTGAAAATGGAATACACTCCATGCCAGTTGATCTATGTTGTGTTAATCCACAGTGGTCAGTTCGTGGACCTGTTCACTTCGTTATATTCACTCACCGGCTCTCAAGTGTCATAGATTATCATTCAGTGTCTCACCAATTGTACGCTGATGACACTCAAACATACAAGTCTAGCCAACCTACTGAAGTTGATACAATCATCCAAAGTGTATAGTGGAGCATGTCTGAAGTCAAAGCATGGATGACATGTAAGACGGTGTAGATGAATGATAAAACTGAGGATTTTCGCATTCAAGTCCATAACCTCAAACAATACATATCAGCAATACCAACATTATATTTACATAGTCATTACGAAAATAGGTGTTACTCTGGACAGTACTTTTACAATGCACCAACATGTCATGACCATGTGCAAGGCTGCCTATCTTGAGCTGAAACGCACCAGCTCTGTTCGCAAATCTCTTTCCGTTGATGCTGCTAAAACACTTGTGGGTTCATTAGTACTTACAAGACTAGACTATGGTCACTCATTTCTGTCCGGTTTGTCTAATATGAACTCATGAAACGTCCGAAAGTTCAAAACACAGCTGCTCAAATCATCCTTAGAGTACCAGAATCAGAGCACACCTCCCCGCTGATAAGTACATTATACTGGCTCTCCATTCGATCAAGAATCAAACCCAAAAGTTTTCTCCTTGTGCTACGTTTCACTTACGGACTCCAGTCTAATATACCTATCTGGCCTCACCAACGTGTGCACACCAGCAAGATACGTATGATCCTCATCTGACAATCGTATACTCATTATTCCCACAATGAAAACATAGTCATATGGACAACGTTTTATTGCATACCAGAGTCTGCAAAGTGAACAGAATCGAACAGTGAAATCAGACACAAAGACAAAGTGATCTCCTTGAAGAGTGCTACTCAATTTGTTCGATTGCAGGAACAAACTTAATGACTTTATAATATTTGTCTTACCATAAATATTTTTAGCATGTTTCATGTTTTTTAATTGCATGGTGTTTGTTTTTGGTTTTTTTATGTTGTCATATCATTATAGTTTGTCGTAAATGGTTTCATCATCATCATCATCATCATCATCATCATCATCATCATCATCATCATCTGTTTCTTGACCTAGTGCACTAAGGCACTGTGCTGAAAAACATCTGACCAGTTCCCTCCACTTAACTCGATCATGTGCCAATGCCTGTGTCTCCGCAAAACATTTTCTGGTCCATTCTGTGATGTTTTCAGTCCACTTTTTATCTATCTACCTCTACCTCTATCATCTTGGACGCTGCCATGTAACATGGCCTTACCATTTCAGCATACTCTATTTTACAGTGGTGAGGATGTCTTTTTAATGATCTATTTTGTGCCTAATGTCTTTACGCACTTCTTCATTTGTGATGTGTTATATGTTAAAGATGATAAGGATGGTTCAATAGTATCTAATTGCAAGTGCCTGGTTTCTTCGTTGTAATTCTGCTTTCAGGGTCCTGGCCTCACATGAATATAAACGGATTGAAATGACTAGTGCTCTCCATAGTCTGATGATAGTTTTCAGACATACAATTTTGTCTCGACAAATGGGTCTTAGCTTTAACATTTCTGCCGTTGTGTGCTGCTCTTGACAAACTGTATGCTCTCGATCCCTCTTCGGTGCTTATGGAACCAAGATATTTGAACTGGTCCACCGTTTCCAGTTCCTGTCTTCTGACGATCATCTTGGCGGAGATTTGTTTGGCACTATATGTCATCAGCATTGTCTTCTCGGCGCTTATCTCCATATCAAATCTGGAGGATGTTTCATCCATGTTCTCCACTAAGGTGGCAAACTCGTTTTGACAGACTGACAACCGATCAATATCGTCTTCAATGCGGAGGTTGGTGATGTCACACCATCTAATGCTGACTGTCCCACAGTAGTTTTGCAGGGCTTCGCTCATGATGAGCTTTAATGAGATGTTGAAAAACGAGGGTGATAGGAGACAGCCTTGACGTTTCCCAATCGGCGTCTGGAACCAGGCCACCGCATAATCTTGAGCAAGTACTGCACTTGTAGCTTTGGAGAACAGCTGCTTGATGGTATAGGTTCCTTTTGACCCTAGTTGTTCTTCTTCATTGTGGCCCCCCGTGTATCATGCCACACTCTGTCAAAAGGCTTTTGCAAATCTATGAACACATGATAGATGTATTATTGATGTTTCGAGACCTTTTCACTTCGCAACCCTGCTTGTTCTTCAGCGATTATTTCTTCTGCTTGTGGTTTCAGTCTGTTCAAGATGATCTTCAGCATCACCTTACTAGCAACTCTGATCAAACTGATAGCTCTGTCAGGTTGGCACAGATGGAGATTGCTTTATTTAGAGAGTGTCATAATCAGTGACGTGGTTCGCTATGTTGTTCATTCTCCTGTCTGCTAGATCTTGTTGCAGAGTTTTGTTAGTAGCTCCATCACTGATTCTCTCCCCCCTCCCCTAGTCATGATAAGACCAGCTGGGATGTTCTATACTACAGCTGTCTTTCCATTCTTCAGTGCTCTTATTGCTGACTCCATCTTTTCTTTGAGAATGGGTAAATCATCATTATTTGTGGAGTTTTGATCTTCAAGCACCTATGGGTCTCCTGTGGACGGATGATTGTAGAGTTCGTTACAATACACAGTCCATTTTTCCTCAATGCCACTTGTTTCTCTAAGGCATTTTCCATTTTCGTCTTCAATGGTGCTGACTCTTTATACGTTTTGTAAGGTTATACAAATCAAACCTAAAACCTAGTTTTCAGACTAAAATATACTATTAAATAAATTTATTCAAATATCATAACATTAAAAATATACCTTCGCATGATGTTGTGTTTGAACGTCTTTTGCAACAAAAACATTGTCTTTTATCTTATACTCATATCCAGTCTTCATAAGGTTCTACCCTCTCACGTCTCTGTTGATGAAGATTCAGAAATGAGCAGACAACGGATCTATGTTTCTCCTTATAAAAGACCCAAATTCAGCACTATTATATGCATATATTGCACACTAATCGAACAAGCTGATACAAGGTTAACCATAAAACTTGTGAGGAGGAAGATTTGTTGTTTTGATCTAAACACGTATGTAGATCCATGCATTGAAGCACGTGATTTATTTACACGAATATAACATATAAATTACGTACACATACCCAATTGCAATCAGTTTCATTGAAGTAATTTGTTTGTATGTAATAGCATTTTACAGAACCCACGATCAGTATATATGGTAATTTGTATGGTAATTTGTAGGAATTATCAGGTGCTGACCTGGTTACGCACTGTGCACAAATACCTGCCCAGCTGAATTTTAAGAAAACGTAATAAAAACTGGATTGGTTCGCCACACCTGCAGTAATATAATATACTAAATAAATAACACAACTAACTATATGATTGACGAAAATAGGAAGTAAGAGGAGGTGTGGGGTGAAACCGCTGACAAATTTATCTACCTCTCCATTTCTAGTAATATCGCTACGATGTAGCAGTGAGGCAGTTTATAGTGATGTCAAGCACTGGGGCATCATGCCGCAGACATATAGGAGTATGTCCCACCCAGTCACATTATCCTAAAACAAGTCCGACCAGTCTTAACACTAACCACTTAATGCTGAGTGTCTAGCAAGGCATATAATAGTACCATCTTTGTACGTCTTTGGTATGACTCGTCCGGGGATCAAACCCACAACCTCCCGCTTCAGCATTGAACTCTCTAACCATTAGGCCACCGGAGCAGTTATATCGTTAATATACTACTTTCTAAAGTATAACTAAAGCATAAGGATGTTATTAAGAATAGGGTGAGTAGATTTGTTGAATGATAAATTGCGTAGTATGCACATTTGATAGCGCCCGGTTTTTAAGCAATTCTTAGATTTATTTGTGCGATTATTGGGATTCGTCGCCATGGAAATATTCCTAGCCCGAAATAATTAGCCAATTGTTTGGAATAAACGTCACGGAGTTGAGTGTCAGTGTGTTTGAACCATGCCATGGTTCGTTAGTAGTGAATTTAGATCAAAAATCGAATGACTGTCCCTGGTGTAACATAGTCCATATTAAAATCTAGTGATGTATAATAGTGTTGTTGTTGAGATGGCAGTATTTACGATAGGAAACCAGTAAATAACACAATGGAATCAATAAGTAGGGACTTGGTATATACCATTCATGTGTCCATAGCGGAAAATAGGTGTAGTAATATGTGGGTAATACGCCGGTAACACTGTACGTTTACTTGCCTAGGGTTGCGTAGATAAATAGTTCCCAGTGAGAAAGGTTATACTAGTGTATTTTCTATGGCATAACCTGCTGGTGGTACGGAAATCTGAGGATAGTGAAGGAAAAACATGCAAAGGTGCGGTCAATGGACTTTTGGCAAGTTGTTTTATCAGAGGTTTTGAACTGATCAGAGTAAATTTAGTATATAAAAGCAGTCACGTCTGAGTTTCCAATTTGCAACTCAAATTGTATGGACGTCT
Organism: Unio pictorum; assembly: GCA_030141615.1. Taxonomy (NCBI): domain Eukaryota; kingdom Metazoa; phylum Mollusca; class Bivalvia; order Unionida; family Unionidae; genus Unio; species Unio pictorum. Next base: position 1,293,521 of record JARLTB010000108.1, read on the forward strand.
TTAGAAATTTGGGAAAACATGTGACTTCAAGCGGGATTCGCGCTAGGGTTTGACACCGCTCGAGCAAGTGATGCCCTGTGTGCGTGTAACAATATATTAATATTTTCCTCGATTAAAATTCAACAAGAAATTATCTGATTGAATAAAAACCCATTATGATAGACTTTAAAAGTTGAAAGCTGTCCAACAATGTCCAACATAACTTTCTTAATTGATTGTAAAACTCACCTAGAATTATACACAAAGTGTCAGATGTATATGCTCACCTGATCTTTACTAAAATATCAAAGAACACTATCATAAACATTTTAGTTTGGAAATCTTTTGTTCCGGTTGTGAGGTTTCTTGAAATTACTATTTATGTTAATGAGTATTAATCTTAATAACTGTTAAAAAAAGCAAGAAACATACATAATTTAGTAACGTTCAGCAAGTGATTGATTTCCGTTTAATACAAAGTTCATATTGAAAAAAAAAACTTACATTATTGTTAATTAAATTCTTGGAAGCAGAGTAGATTGCTTGTCGTCTATCGACGATAATGTATAGGATAAACTCATGATGGTGACGGCTAAAAGCATAACCTTATTTTACAATAAAATCCATGCCCTACTTTCAACCAACATGTCATAACATATCAACAATAATAAGTAGTTCAGCTAAAAATAAATAAATTAATTAATTTTTAAAAAAATAAACATAAAAGAAACCATACTGTTGTCAAATTCCGCAATTTTGTTGTATGACAGGTCACGGAGATATAATGCTCTCTGGCTCATATAACATAAGAGTGTCACCTTTTGCTATCTTTTTTTCATTTTAGAATGTTTTCATGTTGTTCCACATATATATGTATAGATGTGTGTATTTGTTTGTATATGTGCATGTGTATATATGTGTTTGTGTGTGTACATTTATGTGTGTGTGTGTGTGTGTATGCATAAGCACATATGCCATGTAGAAAGAACTACATTGATAATTACACTGGTATACGTTTAATTTTTTTGTAATTTTTTTTATACTCTTTTCTGTTGTATTTCATGATTTTGTATTATCCTTAATTTGATTAATCTGATGTAATCTCTGTTGAAGAGGAAATAAAGTCAGTCAGTCATACATACATACATACATACATACATACATACATACATACATACATACATACATACATACATACATACATACATACATACATACATACATACATACATGCATGCATACATGAACATTTGTTCATATTCTGTATTTATTTTTCGATTGCACATAACTGCAAGTTCAATACTGTCTAGCTGCTCTTTAAAAAGTATACCACTTTTAAGTAATATACACGATCTAGTTGGTCCCAATAATCCATACAACAAAATGAGCTTTTCAATTATGTATGAAACAACAAAAAACCTGTTTACATAAAGAAGAAATATCACATTTGGTAATCATATTTCATTTCTTAATAACTTCTAACAGATATATACAACAACCAATTTACAAAAAACAAAATTATACTGACAGTAACTAAGAAAGTAAATATTAAATCTTCAAGTGTGTTCTTTTAGTGTATTCAAATATGCCATGCATAATACATCAATATTATCATGAATGATTCTGATTGAGGCTTTATTTATCATATAAAATCAAAGTTACTTTTAGATACTATTAGTTTTGAAATTACCTTTAAATCCGCATGATCTAGCGAGCATTGCACATACATACATACATACATACATACATACATACATACATATATATATATATATATATATATATATATATATATATATATATATATATATATATATATATATATATATATATATATATAGTTGTGTAACAAGTATTTTTATCGCATATCATTTAGACTTGTAGTTATACATGTAGTAGCAACAAATGGTTTTGAAAATAAAAACATTGGTACTGAAATATTACCATGGAAATAGGGTAATATAACTGCAACTGTTTGATCTTAACAAAGTAGTAAAGCATCATCAGGAGATAAATATCAGTACTAGATAGGTGTCAGACCAACATCGCCAAGTTACTATTATTAGCGAAATCATTCATTTATATCACTAAAATTCATTCCTATGGCAAAATAACTTCGTCAGGTTTTAAGAAGGGACAATCACTTTTCTTCTTTTGCCTGGAACATTATAAGGTCATGCTACTATATGGATTTGAGGCAATGTAGTATTATTACTATATCAGGTTTGGAGATCACATACTCAGTGATACACTGTTACCATGGAAACAGGGTAATATTACCCCATGAGTTATGCGATTACTAATGTAGTTTTGTTACTACACCGGAATTTTGGAGTAGTACACTTTTACATGGAAACTGGGAAATATTGCTATATGATTTTGGTCTTTACCACTGTAGTATACTTTCTACAGCAGGGTTTTGAGATCATACACTTAGTATAGCACTGTTCACTGGGAATAGAGTAGCGTAAATTTCTTACATGGGTTTGGTAATAAGGAATGTAATAATGTAACAACAGAATACTACTACTACTACTACTACTATTATTACTACTACTACTACTACTACTACTAATAATAATAATAATAATAATAATATAAATAATAATACTAATAATGTTTAAAATGGATAGCGCCGTTTCGATACAAGCTTTACAACATTATACAACATCGATAATATAAAAAGCATATCTTATGACATGATTCCAATAAATCAAACACAATTAAATTAGACAAGCAGCAAAAGGGGTGAACTCACATCATAATAGAGACAAATATTTGCTCACCTAACACTGAAAACAAAACCAAAACCAAAATGACAACAACAACAACAAAAACAAAAACAGAGCTTCTAGCTAATGGAGAGTTTCTCCTACGGGTTAGTTAGTGTTATTCCTATTTTTGTCATTTTGGTGTTCCAATTATTCGCGTGTGTTTCCTCGATGATGCCTATTTCGAGGTCACATCCCTTCTATTGCTACGAATTAAATCATTCTCTCAGTCGAATATTTTATCAAGACTGAGTCGATATCTTGATATAGGATCGTGAAAATGTATCGTTTTAAATCCGTGTGGAGTTGACTTAGCATGATTAAAGAAATTTCTAAAAAAATTATATCCATATCTCCGTTACACCCCGTTTGATGAATATTTCTTAGCGTGTGTGTATCGACGCCATTAAACACAGCAATTTATTACAGTGATCTCTGATTACGTTAAGAACGTGTGTATATCGCTGAGTAACATAAATCACATCCGTATTTTTATGTCTACTGCTCGAAAATATTCTAGCTGAATTTGATTGTTTATCCATCATTACATCTTATACTACTAAATTGTTAATACTACCATCAATATCATCAACACTTGGTGCTTTATCAATATCAGTGATAAGATCAATAATATCATCTACATTTATCGTCGCCGAGTTCTCATTAAAGTCTTTTAACACATCGCAAAACCGCTGATCATCAGCAGACGGAGCAATCAAATACAACTTGTCCCATTTTAACCATCTCATTATCAACTTAAGTAACAGTTGTTGCTTGCCACTCCCAGATGGACCTTTTTTGATCATACGAACATAATTGTAACCCTGGGTGGTGTTTACCGATTCTAGCGTTCTTGACGCTGAAAAATCAATTACATTCATGATGTATAATAAATAATATGCATCTATATTGTGTTAAATGTAGAGCGCATACCCCGGCAGATACACTAAAAACAAAGATACTTGATAGCACTTACAGGTAAGTGTGAACGATGTGGTATAAAGAAATTTATATTTATCCCAGTTTACAAATCGAATTTTAAAAAAAACTGAGGTGATATTGCGGCAAAATTAAAAAATTACCTGGAACTCCATTGGAAAATACCCAGGAGAAAAACATGTTCCACTATATAATTGTTGCGGCCCTGGAACCATACTTGATATCAGACTAGACAGCCAGGACCAAACAAAACCGATAAACGCTATTCATCGAGTTGGTGGCACTCACGATGTATCTTATAAAAGTAACAATCTGCAGCATAGACATCTCGCAGATGTACAATTAGTTCACGCGTTCAATTATATGACTTAAAAATCTTTCAAGGATTCATTAGCTAGCTGGTTAATCAAAACCGCAATGAACGTTGATCTTGAATTAGGGCCTGGTAATTAATATTATTATGGAATCTATTTATTATTCCCGAAGAGTATACTGCAGAGGTAAGTCAGCAATTAATACACTCGCCGAAGCAGCAAAAGTCAAAAGTGTTACTGCAGCAGACTGGTTATCAAGACAGGCAATATGGCAAATTTATCTTCCACCACCTAAACAAATCGAATTTGAGTATTTTGATGTCAGCGTTCCACATGCAGTTCATCAGTCATATATTTTATTCTTACCACATGATACGGTCAAATGACGGACATATAAACTCGAGTTAACTATAGCTGATGTTGCGAGTAGATACAAAGAATCAGAGCCATTATCGACAAAGACTGCAACAGACGTAGCTTCCGCATTTGAACGAATTTATCAACGAGAATCTTTTCGATGGCCACAGTTCCTACAGGTCGATCCTGGCAAGGAATTTCAATTGTAGCTCTTCCTTTGTTATAATGATTCGAATCGTATAAAATCTCTCTTGTTATATATTGTACTATTATTGGAAATTCTAGTTTTTTTGTCTAAGCCTGATACATCCATCATTTTAGCATCGGTATCCTTGACCGATTTTGCCCACTCGTCTGTCTTTCTACGTCTTTGATCTGTCAGACCGTTTCCACGCATCGCATCTTTAAAATGATGTTATTCGCTCAGCGACATAATTTTACGGTGAACAGTTTATCGGAGCTTGATTATCAATACTGGGTTTTTCATTTATAGGATAAATTCCATAATTAACCGAGTCAAAGGGATACGATCGCTCATACGGTTTGTCAAGACAGCTCAACATTTCTGGTTTTGAAATTTCACTCACAATGACTTTTTTTTTAGCAAGGATAGGATTATATTTATCACGAATAATCAGATTTTCTGTTTCTGCTACTCTGAAAAAATAATTTTGATTATCAAGATACGCGATTATACTCGCCTCTCGTTTATCGTTCATCGTAGCATCACCACTATTACTGATTCGGAATGTTGACCACCTGTAAGATGCGCCATCGCTGCTATATTCATTCTTGGCATAATGTAATTTTATTACCACATTTATCCGCCTAGAGTTTTAATTGGAAGGTCAGGAGACAGTCTATCGAGATGAAATTTCGTTTCAGGAAACGAAGTTTTCCCAGGGTTTGATTTTCGATAGTCTCACAAACTTCTCCATACTATAATTAAGACAAGAATTAAAATTAAAAATATATACAATGCCCCCCACGCCCTCCCCCCAAAAAATAATCAGTGTAGATGATGGATGATAGGGTATGTGAGTCCTTGTAGTAAGTCATGCATAAATTAAATTTTAGTGTATCATTGATAAAGTGTGGGACGAGGAAGCTTAGGTCCGAAACCAAGTTTGCGAAGCGGTGTTGGAATTAGATGGAAAAGACAATTGTGTGTACAATGTGGTGATAAAAAAAATCGAGATCTTAAAGGGTATTTTGATAAAGAAATAACGACCTTGACTCAGGAAGTTATACGAACAGCAGAAGACTATATTTCTAGATTTTTTAGTATCAATCTAGACAAATATTGATTTAAATAAATAAATAAATAAATAAATAAATAAATAAATAAATAAATAAATAATATATATATATATATATATATATATATATATATATATATATATATATATATATATATATATATATATATATATATGTGTGTGTGTGTATAAGTATATATATATGTGTGTGTGTGTGTATAAGTTTATATATATATATATATATATATATATATATATATATATATATATATATATATATATATATATATATATATATATATATATATATATATATAAGAGCCAGGAATTTGTAAAGCATGGCACGATCAAAAATTATGAAACATCTCATAATGGTGTAGTCAGAAACTGCCGTTTGCAAATACATGGGGGTACTGTCAATAACGCTGGTTATTTGGAAATAAAATATATCTACGTCACAGTTTCGTTTTTGAAGTGTATAATGAAGAAATACAGGATGGTCCTGTGATCGATCACATTGACCGATATCTAAAAATTATTATATTGTCAAATTGATGAGCTGTCACGCAAATTGATGTTTCTATACTTGGAAATACTGGGAGGTGAAAAGTATTTAGGAGAAGAGTCGTGAAATGTTAAGACAGGTGAAGTGATAATATTTTAATGCAGCCGGGAAACATTTCGGTATTGTTTTGTCAGAGGTACAATGTGTTGCAGATAACATGACCAATTCTGCATCAAAAACCGGATTTCATTCTCTTATGTTGATACATATAATGGAGGTAACTCCGTCGCTTATGTGTAAGAAATTAATGGAGTTACTCCCCTTGGTCTCAGAGATTGCGTAATGCTTTCAAATCAATATATAAGGTACATATATGTTTTGTCAGAAATAACTAACTTTAAAATTTGACTTTGCAAGTACAACTAAATTCAAGTTGTATTTTTGTTTTGCAATCTAAAATAACACAGGTAATTGTATATGCTTCAAAGATAACTGTATGTTTCAAAGATAATTATATACTAATTTTGAAACATACGTCGTTAACAAGGCTCCGTGGTGTATTGCTAACACGTCTGATTTTGGTGCTCATGACCAGAGGTTCGAATCCCGTAAGAGAAATTTTGACGACTGCCGCTAAATAGCGGTTTTTTCTGTATAAGTGGGAGTCAGCCCCAAAGCTCGAAGTTCAATATAAATAATAGACACTCCCCCCTACGCCGTCGTCACGGTGTGGTGCTGGTTTTTGCACGCCAGTAATGATTTAGGTAGGGGCAGTGTGCACCAATCTGTTGAATGAAGAAAAGATCCCCGTATGTTGTACCGTCCTACTGTATATAACTATATATAACTAAATATGTATGTACTCGTTGAGCCTGCTAGGCAGTCTAGTGGTGTATGCCGACATCCTGTATATAACTATATATAACTCTAAATATGTATTACTGATTGAGCCTGCTAGAATAATACTAATAATGGAGCTATTGTATAGCGCCTAATCTTTAAAAGCTCTAAGCGCTTTACACCATCAAAAATGATACGACTACACTACAGAAAAACAAATAACCAAAACCATGAAATTGGACAACATAGAAACATGCTGAAAACATATAATGTACAAAACATTATTATGTCTCTATGTTTGTTCCTGCAGTCGAAATAGGCGAATTTTAAGAGCACTCTTAAACGAAATCACTGAGTCTTTGTGTCTAATTTGAATGGGGAATTCGTTCCACATCACAGAGTTCAGGTATGCCAATGATCGTTGTCCATGTGACTTCATTTTGATAGTGGGAACAATGAGTATACGATTGTTACAAGAGGAGCGTAAGTATCTTGCTGATGTATACACATGGATTTGGCTGGATAGGTATGTAGGACTGGAGTCTGGCAGTTAAACATAGCACAGAAAACAAATTTTATGTTTGATTTTGTATCGAATTGATAGCAAGTGTATGGTACAGAGCAGTTGTGAGGTGTGCTCTGATCGATGTACTCTAAAGATGATCCGTGCAGCTTTGTTTTGAAGTTTCTGAAGTTTTTTGAGAAGAAAGCGTGACGAACCATACTAAATTGAGTTACAATAATCCAGTCTTGAAAATGCTAATATACACAAAAGTGTTTTAGTGGATTCAACTGAAAGATATTTGCGAATGGAACTGATGCATCTCAGTTCATGATATGCAGCCATGCATATGTTCATGACATGTTGGTGCAATGTGAGAGTACAGTCTAGAGTAACGCCTAGGTTTTGTACTGACTGTGAGAATTTAGTGTTGGTGTTCCTGATGTGTATTATCTGAAAGGATGTGAATGAGAAAGTCCTTGTATTGTGATGAGAATAGCCTCAGTTTTATCATTTTTCATCTGAAGTTTGTTAAATGTCATCCATGATTTCACATCAGAAATGTACCTCTCTACTCCATGGATGGTAGCATCAACATCAAGACGTTGGCTAGACTTGTATATTAGGGCGTCATTAGCATATAATTGGTCAGACAATGGGTGATGATTTATGACTCTGGAGAGCGGCTGATTGTATACAATGAAGGAAACAGTTCCAATAACAGACCCATGTGGAACACCACAACATAGATAAAATAGGCTGGAATGTCTTCCATTTGCAGATAAAATTTGAGTCCTGTTGACTAAATAGGACTTGAACCAATGTAAGACTATGCCAAATACATGCTGGAGACGGCAAAGTAATATATCATGGTCTGTTGTGACAAATGGTGCAGACAAATCAAAGAGGATAAGGACTATATCTTTTCACTCTCCATAACAGAGAGAATGTCATTAAATAATTTTAGAAGAGTAGTTTCAGTACTGTGGCAAGGGCGATATGCAGACTGTATGTTGCTAAAAAGGCTGTTTGAATTCAAATGAGATACAAGTTGGGTTAGAACAACTTTTTATAAGCATTTTGATATGAATGGGAGATAGAATATGGGCGGTAGTTCTTTAAATCCTTATCGTCAAGTGTTGGTTTCTTCAGCAGTGGCTTTACGATGGCAGTTTTGATAATGATGGGAATTTTCCCGATGAGAGAGAGATATTAATAACATCAGTTGGTGAAGGCAATATTGGGTCCAATAACTCAAACAGGAGTGATGTTCTATGGCAATCTAGTTTTTCACATGGGGAATGTGCCGTCTTAACCGTTCTGTTTTGTCATTTACCAAACACGCCCTCTTGAGCATGCTAGACTGTTGTTTGACAGGTTAGGGGTTCACATAGTGGGTTGTGTTTCTCGCTATTGTTATAAGGCAAATTAGGAGTTCACAATGCGTCGTTAAAATGTGTATGTCTAAGACCTGCTAAGATGTCATAATCAACTTAAGGGGAGTGTAGAAGGTGCTGTCATAAGGCAATAAGATCCCCTAGACTGCTTAGCAGGCTCAACGATGACATACATATTTATGTCCATACGTTTTTATATTTCAAAATATATTTATTATATAATGAACTATGAGAATATTATTCATGTAATTTCGGGTATTATAAATCATGAAAACGTCTTTTCTGATTTCGAATATATATAAGAACGTAAATACAAAAATAGAGGTATTCTACCATCCGTGTACAAATGTATAAATCTAGGTCAAGACGCAATTTACGAATTATATGACCTGAGTTTATAAGATGTGATAAGGCAAATTATGAGTTCACAATGCGTCGTTTAAATGGGTGTCTAAGACCTGTTAAGATGTCATAAAACAACTTAACAGGAGTGGAGAAGGTGCTGTCATAAGGCAATAAGATCCCCTAGATTGCTTAGCAGGCTTTACGTGTACATACATATTTATATCCATATCTCTTTTATATTTCAAAATATACTTTTTATATAATGAGCTATGACAATATTATTGATGTAATCTCGGCTATTATAAATTTGGAAAATGAATAAATACAACTATTCGGATAATCTAAATCTTGAAAACGTTCTTTTCGATTTCAAATATACATATATATAGGAACGTACATGCAGAAAAAGATGTACTCCACCATCCGAGTACAAATGTATAAAGCCAAGTCAAGACGCAATTTACGAATCATTCGCGGTTGATATATAATTTAAAAAATTTGCCTCATTTTTACCGCAGCAGAAAATATAAGATATAAATTATCAAAACAATATGAAACAAAAAAAAATATAAATACGCGTGTAAGGAAACTAAAAAAAGATTTTAGAAACGATTTCTGAGAATAGATGCGAGTTCCGAGTTACCAAAACGAGAGTTGAAATGTTTTGATTCAGAACATATTTTGTTACTACAAAAAATCGTGCACATTGATTGATTTCGTGATTTTGATATGGCATTGACTACTAAACACCGATCGATTTCATAATTTTGATAGTTTTTTACTACTAAAAATCGAGTAAATTGATTGATTTAACAATAATATACAATTATGCGAGTGATGAACAATACAATATTTTCTTTATATATATTTTGTGCTTACTGACATGTTTGGTAATTCCGATAGGGTATTTGCTACTAAAATAATAAAAATCGTTCGATTCGCTAATTCTGTTTGGATATTTACAACTAAAAGACGTACACACCGATTGGTTTTGTAATTCTGAAAAAGGTATTTGCTAGTAAAGTTAATAAGCCCGATTCCTCAGTAATATACAATTATGTGACTATAGAAGCATACAATTTTCGTATTATATTATATATTTCATGCATACTAAAAGATTTACTAATTCTGATTACTTAATTGCTAGTAAAAATGGTTGCACACCAACCGATTTACTAATTCTGATAGGATATTCACTGCAAATAATAATGAAGCTCGTCTGATTTGCTAATCCTGATAGGGTAATAGCCTGATAAAATCAACGGAGGCAACTGATTTGCTACTTTTGATAGGGTATGTTCTACATAAAATAATGATTTTGAGTTTAAAATTATTCTTATTCTCAATCAGCAATATTTTGCATTTAAAGTTTTATATAAAGATTTATTTGTAAATTCTGTTTAGATAAGTCAATCAGGATAGAGTTCTGGTCCGTAAGTTTGAAATGTATGCATGTTAGTAGTGAATTTTGACATCAGAGATCAATGAGTTAACAGGTTACTGCACGATCAAACTGAAAAGTATACAGAATATATCCCTGCCGTGCCTGATATTTCTGTGTTTGTCTGATAAATTCCATCAATTGCATCACAACCGAGATTGACTGCGATCGCCTCGGTTATATTTACTGTTTTGACCACCTCCAAATGGATCACTATTGTATCTGAGAATAGTTGCCGGTGGCAGTGTTTTTCTCCACGACTCGTGTATCCTAGAAAAAGTTTTATTGATAAGATCGTTGAGTAATTTTATTTATTACGTTTGGGTAATACCCGAGATACTTTAAATTTGATAGATGAACTTCTGGTGTCGCGTACTTGCTATGGAATTTTTGTTTATTTGTGTGATATGAATTAATTACCATTTGTATGAGAGTTCGATGAATACGTTCATCATCAAATTGTATTTGATTTAATATTTCTATTAGTTTGATAATAATATCCCGAGGCGATGATAAATCAGAAATATGCTCAGTTAAATACCGACTGAAAATGTATAGTTGTTGTTTGTGAATTTCATTATATCTATAAAAACTAAGAAAACTACCCCAAATTATACCAACCCCAATAGTCCCAACCCTACCAGACAGAATACTTTATCTCTTAAACTCGTTACTTCATCATCGCCTCTGCATACAAATTTACCATCATGTATATCATCGGCCGTGAATGGGATAACATGTATGGGGTCCTCATGATACGAATGATTGTGTGAAGTAAAAAAATCTAAGCTTGTTTGGGTAATTGATGGTGGTGGTGGTGCCTATGGGGTAACTTCAAGCCATCCTAAGACGGTTCTGATCGATGGTTGATAAATATCCACGCCATAATCCTTCGAATTTATCTCTATTGTGGCTGACAATACTGGTTCGTGAACAGTTAAAGCTATCTTGGATTCTTTTCCTGTTACGGATTTTATTCTACGCTGGAATTCATTGATACCCTCGACATCATAACTTCCATTTGATCTTGCAATATCCAACCAATCTGGGGTTTCATCTGGTTTATTTTATTTGGAAATAAAAGGTGGATTATTTGACTGTTGGCCTGTGAATGATTTTGACCGGATATTGCAACAACTGTAGTATCAGCGGAACTGGGCAAGCGCAATTTATTTTACGGGAAATGCAGTTTGGAAACTACACGTTGAATTCAAGGTTCGTTCGGGTTGAATTCAGCGTTGATTAATTTAATTATATACTCGTTTTTTTTTTTGCAATTATATTAGCGACTCCAGCTATTGTTGTTGTCTCTGTATCACAACTTGTTAATACTCCTAGGGTACTCAATAGCAGTGTTATGGCTGATAGCAATAAACTAGTTCCAGCAATAACATATGAAACCGAATACACGATTATATAAACTATGACAACGCGCCTATGATATTTGTATTTGTAATGTGTATTCGTCAGTGACATTTTTCAGTTTTGATTGTAATTGTTGCACTTGATTTTATCTATACTGTTGGGCGTTCGTTATATAATTTACTTAAATCAATTACAAATTCTACATACCATGTGAGAGACGCTTATGCTAAACCACCATTACACTGTTATTCTAAATGTTTCAGTGAATAACTTTTCTATTATTGCACTTGTATTATTAACACCAGTATATGTACTTGATGATACATTAAACTGTAACGGTGAAATCAGGGTTTATCTATATATATATATACCCCTGACAGATGCAATAACTCTAATGGTGTTGTTTATAAGTGTCCATGTGAAAGACCCATGTTGTATCAAGTACACCGTATTGCTATTTTGTTTATGCGGCATTTTGATCTTATGAAGCCTCTCAGCGATATCAGGGAAATCGCTAACAATATTAGCCTGTGTTCGTTGAATCGTCTCGATATTCGTCTTCATGTCAGATAGTTTAATGGGGACAGTCGGGCGAGTGCCAAAGAAATTATCTGCGGTTTCATCCATTTGTCTAAAAGCAGCAGGCAGGGCGAATTGGACAACCTTTTATAGAAGCTTCCATTTCGCAAACCATGGCTTCTTCCAAAATCGTAAAAAAGCGTCTATTTGACAATCCAATGCTTCCTCCAAAGTCGTAAAAAAAACGTTTCCTTTGGGGACGCCAAGTCGTTGCCGCACCCTCCCTGCTGCTATGAGGGTTAACAATCTTTTTTACGATAAAAGTCCTTGAGTTGCTAGCACTTTAGGATTTCACAAACAGACTAATTTGTAAAACATCACCTCGTAAATCAATCTGATTATTGGACTGGTCAGTGAGTTTGAAATTAATTCTCGTTAATGAATCATTATGACATCGCATACAGACTGGATTAGTTGGATTCTCAATAATCAGAAATCCTGGAGGAGCTGTTGGTGCAAATGAATATAAAATATATCCCTGCTGGGCTTGAGGTACTCAATAGCAGTGTTATGGTTGATAGCAACAAACTAGTTCCAGCAATAACATATGAAACCGAATACACGATTATATCAACTATGAGAACGCGCCTATGATAATTTTATTTGTAATGTATATTCGCCAGTGAGATTTTTCAGTTTTGATTGTAATTGTTGCACTTTATTTTATCTATACTGTTGGGCGTTCGTTATATAATTTACTTAAATCAATTATTCTACATACCATGTGAAAGACGCTGATGCTAAACCACCACTACACTGTTATTCTAAATGTTTCAGTGGATCATTTTTCTATTATTGCACTTGTACTATTAACACCAGTATATTTACTTGATGATACATTAAACTGTAACGGTGAAATCAGGGTTTATCTATATATACCCCTGACAGATGCAATAACTGTAATGGTGTTGTTTATAAGTGTCCAGGTGAAAGACCCATGTTGTATCAAGTACACCGTATTGATATTTTGTTTATGCGGCATTTTGATCTTATGACGCCTCTCAGCGATACCAGGAAAATCGCTTACAATATTATCCTGTGTTCGTTGAATCGTCTCGATATTCGTCTTGATATCAGAAAGTTTAATGTGGACAGGCGGGCGATTACCAAAGATATTATCTGCGGTTTCATCCATTTGTCTAAATTTTATACGGGGATTTGTAAACGCGCTTACATTAACATCATTACTCAGCCCGCAGCGTTGATAGTTTATTGTCTACGAAAGCTACATATGTTTTTGTTACCGCATCCTTGTCAGATGCTTGATCACCAAGTGTTGTTATTTTATTCGAGGTCATGTTGAGTTTGCCTGTCATTGTATCACGAAATTTTTTTACACGCGCGAGAATATTATCTACTACAGTTGGTTTAGGAATTCCGGGTCTAATTATACCAGTGGAATCAAATAACGCTATGGATTTTTCGGTTACTCCTATAATTCTAACACTAATATCGTTCAATGAAAGAATACCACTTTTTAATGTTCCCTGTTTGTCTTGAAATATAACAATATAGTCTGGATCCACATCTGCAAGATTTCACAATTCTGATTATTGGTCGTTAATGATTTTTTTCACATTCTCGCATGTTAATCTGTCTGTCGGATTTTGTCCGGAGACAGACCTTCCTTAAATATATATCATTAGAATCAGATTAATTCTTTAACTAAAATATTTGGCAGACGAAATCATGGATTTCCAACGCTGTCTTATATAATCTTGTACAGCTTTATGAGGTGGTTTGGATGATATTGATACAGTCTCGAGTACAGCAATTACTTTTCTGCCACATATTGGTGGCTCAGCTATTGTCTGTGTTGGTTATTTGTGCTGGATTAAAATATTTTAGAAATTCTTTTGGTGGTGTTAACCCATACGAGTCGAAAAAAATAATTCTCCGTGGATCATTCGCGTATGCGGTCCAGTGAGTTCCAGGTCCTGTGGAATTATCAAGATTAATGATACCGTTTTCAACGAGTTTGGTGTGGAAGGTAACTGATCTTGCATCAAACACCTCTAAAGTTTGTTATTCTTAGTTTTTTAGCATCATCGATTAAATCGGAATTTGACATAGGTATTATTAAATCGTCAAACCTGGTAATCTCAGCACGCTTCCATAAGTGCAATGACTGCCTGGTTATCTCAGGCCACTTCTGTAAGTGAAACGACTCCCTGGTAACCTTAGATCCCTTCCTTTTTTGTATTCTTGTCCTATTGCTTTCTTGAGGGCCATTCCTGCCGTTGTTCCGACTGCTCCGAGGGCGGCGGCTTTCACCACTGCAGGGAAGACCGCTTCAATCAATGCTAGTATAGCCGCGAAAAGTGGAAATATACCGCCTGATTTAACTACATCAGAAATAGCACTCTTAGAGAGCGAGAGTAAACTGAACACCTGTTGATCTTTTTGTTGCATCATTAAAATTATTAAGCTGACGCGTTGTCAGGGATAGTTTATTTTGACAACCAGTGATCTGATCGAGTGTTAGCGATATTTAAGTTCCACATTGTTTAGCCGTATCTGATTGTAGCTTTTTGATCTGAGCATAAGTTAGAGTAACACTAACGTGATTATATGGCATTTATACAAATACGAGTGATCTAATTGTGTTACATATTTGGAAAACATTTATCTGTTTTCAATTCGTCCGCCAGCACTTTCGAGTAACATCTATGTGTTGCTGAGTATATCAGCTATATCTCTGTAATTTGTGATATTGATAATAACTGCTGCATTAGTCGGAAGAGTGACACGAGATCGGAAGTGTATATAAACAACAATCTCTTTGGTTAAATCAAGCTGTTCCAACGAAAAATAATAAATCGCATACAGGTTTCTAAAATCTAATTGCGATATTTTTCAGCACGGTATCTACATTTAGATCATGTCCAACACATGCTAGCAAACGATAATTTGTGCGTGCTGTTTGGTGTTGTCCGTAATTAAGTAAAATCTCTTCGGATGGCTCTTGTTGGCCGTTTATTCTTAGCGAATAAACACCCAGTTTAACCAATATCATATGGATACGTGTTTGTGAATTTAATCGTGTTTTATCCTGCAACGCAACACATATATGTCGTGGCGCATAAACACTCTGTTATGATGCCATATGACATGTAAATATGCCGTTAATAGTGCTCTCGATAATATATGTCGTACCACTGATATACCACCAGTATCCATATATGACAATAACTTATTCTCGGCAGCGATCGCTGCAATCATTACTGGCATCCACAATGAGCGTTTGGTTATATTTACTCTACCAGCATCAGCATCACCAGCACCTCGCAAGATTGCTTCATTATCATCATTTGTTCTTACAAGGACTAATGCGATTTAGCTCCAAAGATAACATTTCAAACATTTATGCCAAATCCATATATATATATATATATATATATATATATATATATATATATATATATATATGAGATAGTGGAATAACACATGAAAATCTACGCAGTCCTTGCAACATTGATACATGCGCAGAAAATCCCAACTTGTAAGTAGCACTAAAATTTATAATACTATCAAAAGCACCACCTGGTCTAGCTTGATATCCAGCTGTTTGTGGATCAGATACAGTATCCTGTGGAGTTCTTGCTTTGACATACTAAATATGATCAGCAGTATCACTAATATCCTTAGCAAACATCTTTGTATGACCGGTTTATATTGTATAATCATCAGAATATCTCGCTCAACACACATTTGATGTGGCAACATCGACATCATGCTGAATAGATTAAATCGCTCTTCCATCAATCATATATGAACGAGCTATTACATAATGTGACAATACCGTTATTAACAAAACGAACTCGCGCATAATCTTCATATTCTGTATTATCCGTCTTTACATGATCTGCTTCTACTTTAATAAATGCTTCAGCGGGTAAGACATATATACTTGTATCATGAACTTGAAGTTTAATTCTTCCTTTTCGTTGATCCGGTTGAACTGCGTTATAAAATTAAATTTGATAATCACGTACGGATTCATTTTTGGGAACCGGTGCGTCCATATCAAATGCTGTGTCGGGTGAATATGTAAACATTTTATTATATATTTCTCGCTCTAAATCGCCATCTCGCTGATCTTGTCAAACCACTTATTGTTATTAAATTTGTAGTAATATTTATTTGTATTTGATCAGATTCTTGATTTATTAAGGTTGATGGTTTTTTATCTATGGCTTGGTTTTTTTCTGTTACTGACATTCACGGGCATGATTTCCGTAGTTGGCAGCAGATACCCTGATTTAATTTAAACACTCATTCGATCAACAAAACCCGCCACTGGAATCAGGATAATATTACAAAGATTGATTTTAAGGGATGCAATGTAGTATTGTTACTAAATCATATTTAAAAGAGTCATTGATTGGATACAAATAAATATTACTAGTTGGGTTTAGGGATAGCAACGTAGTATTGTTACTACATCAGTTTTCGGAGATTACAAATACTGTTTGGGAATAGGGTACTATTCTTAAATGGGTTTTATGTGACCGCCGAACATTGGAATGATCTGAACTCTCGCAAATGTTGTTCTTGTCGTTACTATTGTATGTGCCTCTCTAAAGTAACCTTTGCAAAAACAGAATGTCCTTGATCTTAGTAAATATACATACAGTATGCAACATAGAAACGTCTGACAATATGACTTCCGGATGTTCGGATGTTTTCATTTAGACCTATGATTTACAATGATGTGTTGTAAGTTTTCAAATTACTGGTAATAGGTAACCACAAGGAGTATGCATATATTGGTTATCCTTAGTTTTAATTGAAGTGTGATTTATGTAAGATGATTATTACCTTTTCCAACTGAAGCCAGTATTTCTAATGAATTAAGTGCGCTCTCAATCTTTCATCAAGGTTGCCGTGGTGGTACAGAAGGAACGCAATGTTATTAAATGCTTTGAATAGCGATTGGTCGAGATCAGCGGGGCTCTACTGAGTTGGCATGCAGGTCGTGCTGGTTTAGATATTATTGTCCCAGACCGTAGATTGTGCATGCAATAAGATATTGTACTGTCAAGACCTAAATATGTTAACTGTAATATTGAAGTCATGGCGAAATTCAACTGATAGTTTGAACTTGTAAGGTAATATTTTGAAGTTAAGTCAGTAATGAATATGTACCAACTTATGGGGTGCCTCATTTTGTAGCCTTTGCCCCATTTCTTACACGGATATACTTTCATGCACACGAACCATCGTTTATAGATCCCATTGCGGTCTCATTGACATACTATATGGTTGGAAACGACTTTACGCATCCATAGAACACGGGTTAACGAATTGAATAAGATGCAAACGATGGATCAGACTAACCGACGCGTGCCTTTTTCAGCTTTGGACTGAGTTGGATGTTTCTGGGGAGGGTTGTGACTTTCATAGAGACGCGGAGAGTATTTTAATGATGTAGGTAGACGTATCCTGGAGCTATGGTGGCAGTGTTTCTAAATGGCAAAGATAATAATATAAAACCAGAAAGTTTATATCATCTTAATGGACATTTCCCAAAACTAAAAGAATGAATATAACGGTGAATAGTTTCATATTTAACGAACAAGTTACGACGCCCAATTAGTGTGAAACTAACATCGGCGCGTTAGAAAGAGTATATGAAAAGCACAAATAAAAGGATAATATGTTAGTGTGCAATTAAAACTGCAAATCCTATTGGTTAGAGCACATCAATTCACTAAAGTTTGATTTTATACTTCATGAAATGTATTTTGATAAAGGATAAGCGATGAAGTTTAAGTTTTGTCAGTAGTCCCAATAAACGAACTGTTGTGTATTCACTTCTAAGGAAATATATTTAAATTTTAGAAACTCTTTACATGTCGGTGGAAATCCAAACATACTAGACGTATCATGTCCAACATAGATCATAAAGTCCATTAAAAAAACCTGCAAAGACAACAAGTCATTTAATATGCAGAAAAACTGCAAATGTCTCATATCTATCTTTTCAAGATTAAAGCGATGATGAAAAGTTGTTCCCATACAGTATTTAAATGAATCGTTGAAGAACATCTTAAGGTTTTCAGTATAAAGTCAATCACATTCAATTCAGGTTGAAATAAGGCAACACAAACAAGCTACCGCTAAGTCTACAAAGTGTGTTTTCTAAATTATAAATGGTTTTTGATTGCTAAAGCGCGTTGTATAAATTAATCACATTTTGCAATAATGACTTATAGAGAATGTAACATGCTAGTTAATCTGCGATAATAATGTAAAGTTGCATGACTTTCTTTTCTTATGTTTTTCAGGAACTGCTGATGGCCTTAGTGGATTTAAGCTGTTTATTGGTAATGTATCAATGCCATGGAGATATAATCAGGACATACCAAGCAATTCATCAAGCCATACAACATATGTTTTTAAACCTAACAATGCAATCGCCAGAGTTATATCTTTGATGAGGTTTAACAATATCTTCGTCATATGCGAAGTAACTGTCGAAGGAGGTAAGTAATTACTTGATGTTATAAATAGTGTACGATATTGCCAAATAATTAGGTATAAGATGGTATGATCATGCAATGGTTTTAATGTCAATATAATTAAGACTGATTATATTGGAAGTTCCATAGTACAATAGGAAAATGTTTACTCAAATAAGCATGTTTTGGACTGAACTTTAATGCTTTTGTGTAAATTATTCTTCTTACAGTAGCAATTAGTTGGAATCGTATTATCAAACTACTTTTTAATTTAAGATACTTGATTAGCACTGCATATATATATATATATATATATATATATATATATATATATATATATATATATATATATATATATATATATATATATATTGTATTTGGTTCTTCGCTCTATTAAGTGATTCAAAGGAGACTTTGTGCAAAGTCGTTTGAGATAGACGTTAACATGCTGACGTCAGAGTGCAACATTAATAGCACAGCAATCTGGTAATTGTCATGACCTGAATTCATGTATATACTTATTTTGTCAGCTAGATATATGTTCTGATAATTATACTGAGAAAATAAGTATCACAACCAATTCACTTATATACCAATGTAGGATTGCCCATATTGTCTTGAATAATATTGAGAGATGTCAGTAATATATAAGCATGAATGCAGCGAAATCTTCCAAATTCAAAGAAACTGGAAGTTTCAGTAAATGGCTTTAAACCACATCAATTAGCTATGTTAGATGCATATCATATAAGAAACACATATATATGATATACATATGAAAACATCTCACGAACATAATAGATGAAATACAACTTGCTTTATGTGTCTTATTATTAAATCTAATCATTAATTGTATAGTTAGCATTCTTACCGATTTGTTATATTTAAAGCCAAATGTCTCAAAAGCAGATAAAATCACATTATGATTAACGTTTGTAGAATTGAAGATGTGTTAGATATATGTTTATGGTTATTTCTGTTGTGTAGAATTCTTCCTCGAAAGCTTTTTGCTGTCTTATGAAATTTGACTCTTTCCTCT
Organism: Unio pictorum; assembly: GCA_030141615.1. Classification (NCBI taxonomy): domain Eukaryota; kingdom Metazoa; phylum Mollusca; class Bivalvia; order Unionida; family Unionidae; genus Unio; species Unio pictorum. Next base: position 1,313,617 of record JARLTB010000108.1, read on the forward strand.
TGTTAAATGTTTTTTCAACGGAACTCGCGTAACATTTTGTTATAATACTATTTTAATCCATGTAATATTGTATGTATTAAACGGCCATTACTCAGAAACTGTGATTGTAACTTTTGTAAACACTGGCGAAGATGACGGAATTAACATTGAAAGATCATGCATACATTTCCCTTTGATATTAATTGATTGCAAAGTCTCACCTGTGGTTTAAATTGCTTTTGATTAATATTGTATCTAGTTAAGTAATACATATCATTTAACACTGCGTATGACGTTTTGGTCTATTACAAAAAAACAACACATTAATATTATATATTTAACAACAACCCCAGAGTGTCTCGATGGCAACTTCTCTGAGTTTTGTAACTTAACGTGTGGGAAGTGTTATGCTGGCCAACCATGTAACAAGGAGAACGGAACGTGTCCTTTGGTGTGCGATCAAGGCTGGAAAGGAACATTGTGCGAAGAAGGCAGGTGCACATATGTATCTATAGAATATATGTCGCTATGTCTATAATATTTTGATTCTGACCTTTGGATGCACATAATGGTTGAAGCTTTATTCGAATATACTTTGGCAAATATTGGAGTAAATGACATCTTATTCAGAATTTTATTTTAATTATGACAGGATTGCACAAAGACTTACATACAATTAATAAACAGTAATTAATAATAATGATAATAATGCACGTGTTTTTTTGGACAGTGTATACAGCATATTGAAAGAGAATGTCGATAAATGCCAAATACCTAATGATCAAATATCGATGGGATGTTTGATTGTTAACGTTTGCTTCTCACTTGACTCCATCATGCAGTTTATACAAAGAAAGCCATAGCATTTGTTTGCCAATGTTCATGTAGGATATAAAGATTATATTATCATGTAGGTTATATAAACAGAGAATGACACGTCGGCAGTGGTTTACATTTATTTCGACTAGGCTGTGAAAGAGGAAACTACGGTTATAATTGCAATGAAACATGTGGAAATTGTTTATACGGCAATAACAGTTGCTCCACATCAGACGGAAACTGTACCAAGGGATGCATAGCTGGATGGCAAGGTTATCTTTGTCATAAAGGTATGACATTTATATATATATATATATATATATATATATATATATATATATATATATATATATATATATATATATATATATTGGTATTCTGCAGTAGTATACTTTTTATCGTAGACATAATTTAATGGCTAGGGAATAATGGAAGCATAACGATCGACCCATTTAATATTTGGTAATTGCAACAGACATGTCATTAAAGAAATAATGAGGGAAATCACAAAAGCGCATTACAGTTCTCTAACGAAAAATGTTAAAGTTAATAGTGACTAGTCTTTTTACATTTCTTTATAGAAACTATATGAACTTGATGTTTTGTGATATTACTTGGTAATATTAAAATTTAGTATGAAATAGTGATATACAAATCGATTGAGGTTTCCAAAATATTTGTTATAGGCTTTGTCAATTTCCGGGATGTATGAAATAAAGCTAATTTTTACCTAGTAATATAGGGTTTTATATGTTTTGGTAGCCAATGGCAATACCTTTTCAGGATAACTACTTATACCACACAAATCCTGCCCTCCTAGGCAAAATATTTTAAGTTACGCAAGCTAAAGGTTATCTACTCACTATACCGCCAGTTATAAAGGTCAGTCTCCCAACTAATAACCGGATTGGTAGCTTATTAAGGTAACATCATAGTTACTAATGGAACAAAAGGCACGCTATCTATATGGCGTGTAAGCTTCCAGGTGTATGTGTATGTTGTGTGGTTAAATGTTTCAAAAGAAGCACATCTTATTATAAAACAAATTGGCTTATTATTCAGATTAGCTTAACAAATGATAATAGCTTAGGTGAAAATGTAAGAAGCTGAAGGATTTGCACTCCCTTAGTCCACAGAGAGACGCATCTGAGAGGGATCGATCCTCTAATTATGTGAGTTTGGTTATAGACGATAATACTGTAAGATTGATGCGGTGTTTCTTCAAAAAGGTAAAAGAAAATTCTCAGAAATACAGCGAATATCGTGTTCCAGCATACTTATGAAAATGTCAAATGACTCCGTCAGATAACCTTTTGTATCATAGGTAAAGCTTAAAAGTTATAATGGTCTGTCTTGTCGGAACTGCATGTAGATACATCGTGTGCCGAAAGTGTTTAGGTAATATGCAGATTAGTTTAATTCGTGAGAACGTGAGAGCACCTTTATAAAATGGACGTCATCCGCAAATTACTCTATCTAACTGCGACCTATATGGTTTGATAAAACGTTTAAGAGGGGGAGAGTTAGAGTTGCAAGGTAGTAATAGTTATCTTAAGGTATTATTATTGTATATCATATTTGATGAAGAAACTACAGTAATAAATACAACACGACCTGTAGTAGTTGTATCCACAGAAATAACAGTTGTTACACAATTGATATATACTTACCTATGGATGCAACTTTGACAGTTTGGTGATGATTGTAAACAAGAATCACGTCTGACTCTTCTGAACTTAATAGCTGAAATCATGCCAGTAGATAAAAGAGTTAGAAAGTCATAGACAGGTCAGAAATATTCTGCAAGACAAGTAGCCACTAAACTAATTAATTTCCATATCTTTTTTATTTCAGTATATAAACTCCATGATTACTGTTTTGTAATGCTACTTGGTAATGTTTAATTTTAATGCGAATCAATGCCCGTAACAGAGGAGAAGTTGGTACAGTTCTACTTTTTCTATCAGGATGTGGCACAGGAAAATACGGTTACAACTGCAACGAAACGTGTGGTAATTGTTTAAATGGCAATAACAGTTGCTCCACATTGAACGGAAACTGCCGCATGGGATGTAAAGCTGGTTGGCAGGGTGATGATTGCAAAAAAGGTATGTGTCAGTTTCACAACAGATATAATAGCAAACTAAAACTATATCTGATTATCGTACTCCGTAGTATTATTCACCACATAAAGAACCTTATTATTTTTCCTTAATAGTTGCAAACATTCTGGAAGATATACTAGTTTTGAGAACTTGCTTGACAGATTTTGCCAACAAAAATACACATGTCCACTAAACTGGTTCTTTTTCATTTCATGGTATATGAGATTGCTGTTTTGTAATGTTACTTGGTAATTTTTAATTTTAATACGAAACATCGCCTTAAACCGATGTAAGGTTGGTAAACCATTGTGTTTTTTTAATCAGGATGTGACACAGGAACATACTTTTATAACTGCAACGAAACGTGTGGTAATTGTTTAAATGGCAATAACAACTGTGACACATCATACGGACACTGCAACAATGGATGCAAGGCTGGTTGGCAGGGCAATAATTGCAGAACAAGTATGGATCATTTTGAAAACATGTATTAAACGACATATGTGCTGATTATCCTTTGTCTTCGTCATTTAACCTAATTCAATAATTTCAATGTATCGTAATATTCGATATCATTCTTAATTTTCTTTTTTATAAACATTTAAATGATAACACCAATAATGAAATTAATCTTCACCCTCCGATTTGTTCTTAACTGTAAATTCTTAATATTTCCAAAGACTTGTAACAGGTTAAATAAAGCAAAGCGTAAGTGTTATCATGTTTTGCAAGATTATGGACGTCCTTCCACATATTGATTATGTTGCTCAGAACTGAGTGAACCTAATAACTGAGCATTATTCGAAGCTAGAGTCTTGCTACTTTAAAATAGAAAAGTGTCGTGTCTGAGAATAGTTCATATATATATATATATATATATATATATATATATATATATATATATATATATATATATATATATATATATATATATGTATATATATATGTATATATATATATATATATATATATATATATATATATATATATATATATATATATATATATATATATGCAAATATCTGTTTTCGTTTATTCACTTTAAATTAACAATTCTATCAAGATATACATTTTTTGTAGAGGAAGGTCCTGTTAATGTATTCACTGGGTCCTTGATGTCTTTGCATGTAAAAGCTCTAAACGGTTGTTCCTAATCTATTGGTTTACTTAATTATTATATTTAAGAGGATAATATGCGTCACGTGATTGTGAACTTATCTTCTTGTCATGTCATTTTTTAAGAATGCGATGCAGGAACGTACGGATTTACTTGCAATGAAACATGTGGTTATTGTTTAAATGGAAACAACAGTTGCTCAAATATAAATGGCCAGTGCAGTGGCGGCTGTCAAGGCGGGTGGATGGAAGAAACATGTAAATCAGGTACTAATGATATATCCTGAATATGCATGTTCAACTGTTATCTCAAATATTACCTCTATCGTCGTCGTACGTATAATAATGACTTCAAGAAGTATTTTGTTGTTAAGCTTGCGATGATCAGCTTTTACTTTATTGTGTTAAGGAATGTCATACATCATACCTCAATATTACTTGAACTAAGCTAAAGTGAAGTTTGTAAGGAAACTTTAATTTAATTATATGTTTTATCCCAGAATATCTTAGATTTTAAGGCTCACGGTACTAATGAATTTACATAGTAAACCGATCATATCACAATGATATTACAAATTCAATAACTTAAAATGTCTGAGTGTTCATGATCAAATCTATATTTATCAGTCTAGATGAAACCTGAATGTGAACTTATGTGTAGAGAAAACAACGTGTGCCACAATAATTTCTGGACCTGTATGTAACAGAATTGTTACCGAGAGGAGGGTGGATTAAATGAACAATACAAACACAATTTGTGAAAGAAAATATAAATTTATGTAATAAATTATAAATGAAAAAAATACAGATGTAACAACACAATAATTCATGCACTCAACCCACAATTACACTCACAACCATTCACAATACATGAACAAATTAAATATTAATACAAAAGGAATCTCAGATGTAAAGGGATCTCTTGGACTATACACAGATCCAAGGATCCTTTACGAAAGTTAAATTAATGCAAGTATAAATTACGAAAAATGAACACAAACGACAAACTATACTATCGCACGATGGATTGCGATAACTAGCACGACCATATACTTGTATTCAATCAAGTTGCTAGCTTTTATTGATATCTATGCGATCACTTGAAATATTATTGTGATCTGACATAAGCATGCAAATACAACAATGTATTAAATTGTATTACAATTTCAATACACATATGTGTCTCGACCCCGTATAACCGCACGATTCAGCAACAGTTGAATCGTCTCCCAGTTTCCCCGAAAACCTAGGGTTGACCAATACTATTATCGGACGTTTCCCTTCACGGATCCACCACAGTTATACGTTCAGACAACATACAACATCTACCAGAACCAACGGTTCCTCACTACCCTAGATGTTGACCCGGATGTTTTACAACTCAGACAGCTCCGACACTCGGACTTCTAGCTTTCCGGATATTTACACGTTACACAGATGTTGACGAACAGACAGTTCGACACACAGACAGATACTTAAATTCCGTTTGCACAAATTAACGGCACAATCACATTCAGATATTTATACAGAGATGTTCCACAACCAATCAGACGATATCAAAGGCGTTTATCAAAAGATGGTATCAGATGTGTTAACAGCTACGGTATCAGAAATGGTATCAACTACGTTAGCAGCTACGGTATCAGAAACATTGACATCTACGGTATCAGATCTACGGTATCAGATCTACGGTATCAGAAACATTGACATCTACGGTATCAGCGATTATCAGATCTATGGTAACAGCGATTGTCAGCTACAGTATCAGAAACACGGTAACAGCTACAATAAACAAAACCAGACTAATAATAGTTGTCTCAAAAATAATCTAAGCCGTAGATTACGATATTGCATTTAAAGTCTAATAGTGACTAGTAATTCCAAATATTCCACGTTTAATTGCAATAAAAGCATCATTATACGAAATGATAATCTGAATAAAATTCACAATAAAACGAAAATGTAAATTTAACACTCACCCCTTTGGCTGGAGATTGCAAGACGAGCTTATCTATCCTTCGATTAGATATTTTGGTTCCCGTAATTATTATGAGAAATATCTCGCCTTATATACTCTCTATAGGTGAACATAAATCACATCGAGCTTGCCGTGCACCACGTGAAACGAGTATTTCGGATTTCATGTAAATAACAAACTGGCACATGCAAATCGTTACACGCCACTTACCTTGGAAAAAACCACTTAATCACCCCAGGTAATGCGTGTACGACGAAATCAAGAAAATGGTGAGTTTCGTTTGCAATTCAAGAAGAACAAAAATCAGTTCAATTTTCGCCTAATTCTGTGACACTGTATGTGTTTGAACTAAGTGCTTTGAATTTCGCAGCAAAGTGTCACGTGTTAATGTTACTAATTAGCGTTACAAACTCAAAACTGTTAAATGACTGAAAGGCCATCAATTAAAACAATGTCACTATGTTTTTCACTTCTGGCTCGGCGAAACACTCAGAGATTCCTTTAACTAAAACATTACTTATATTATTAAACATTTCTGGAAAGCCAGACCCATATACTCTAATATAAGTTCACCCATTTATATCCTGGTTCCCATTTTACCATACAATTAGTACTGTATGCCCTATTTTTACCCATAATTTTTCTCACATCCCTAGGCGTTTAATACATACGTAAGCATCGTGCATAGTTATGACTGTCAAATATATCATTAGTGAATAGTCACTGAAAGTTGCTCTATGGTTTACAAAATATACTACTTGTGATTGGTATCCACAAATACTACTACCGGAGTTAATTTATAGTAAAATTAATTGAACTTTCATGTGTGTATTGAATATTTTTCTGTAGCAGTATTTTGGACTCACGTTACTAATTTAGCTCTAATAGAAAACCTCTGCAAACACCATGATATTACAATTTCAATATTTTGAAGTAACATTTTGAGTGTTCATGATCAAACATATATTTTAACAATATAGTTGAAACTTTACTGGCAACATTAGTGTAGAGAAACGAATCTGACCAGCGGCACTTTCTGGACGTGCATGTTTTGGAATCATTTTCCTTACATTCCGCACCGAAAAGTAAGATGCTAATTTCAATAATGAATGTTTCCAACGCAAGACATTAAACGGAATGAAATTATATCAATAACAACAATATCTACTTTTTCATTTACAACTAGAATAAGCTCCTAAAAACTTCTTCTTTCTGAAATGTAACTTACATTATTAACCAGTCCTAGCCAGCCATACCCATAAATGCTAAATTGTATGTTAAACAATTTCCAGGCTGGTTCCAATTTTTTCATATTACCAGTACCGGGTGTCCTATGGTGCAATGCATTTTGTTTAACAGATGTGTTTGATGCAATTATAACTAATGATCTTTTTGCGTTTATAATTTAATCTGTAAATATTACAGGAATTAATTTGTACTTGCTTTCATCAATTTTTGTAGCGTGTAATAAAAAGTACCTTTATGTGTGGCACGTTAGTTTTGAACATTATTCTGCTTTGGATGTTCCTATCTGTACATCATAGATATTACCTTCTAATCCACATGATATAGCTAACATTGTGTTGACTTGCAGTTAAACTACACACACACACACACACACACACACACACACACACACACACACATACATACATACATACATACATACATACATACATACATACATACATACATACATACATACATACATACATACATACATACATACATACATACATACATACATACATACATACATTGCCCATGCGGGTTCTGGTTTGTAGAATTGGCCCGACGTGCCTAACTACGTGTCGTAAGAGGCGACTAAGTATTGGCAACCTGTTCGTCGTGGATTGCGACCCGTGTTTGGGAAGGAATAGATCCTGGTAGTTAAGGGAAGGCTTTTCCAATGCAATACACAGCTTTGGTCTCTACTTCTCTGGACAGGTGGTCGGGATTGGACCGGTATCGACACATCGGCTGGTCACACCGAGCCCTAGTAAGTTTGTTTTACTTGCTCACCTTCTTTATCTTTCTTGTATCTCACTTGAGACCACAGTTGCCTCTATATTCTGCCTTTTAGCTTTGCCTTTCCCAAGTTTAACAGGACTTCCTAAAGGGCGGTGCCTTAACGTGTCAATCGGGAGATAATTTTACCGAGACTAGAAGGACACTTTACGGGTTAATCAAAGGTAATTTCATCTACAGAGTGTAGCATCTATGTATCCCTGGCAGGGAGCATGGATGCTAAAATGTTAACAAACAGTCATGGAAATTGTTTTTAAAAATAACAACAAACGTACCAAACTATTGTCTGACTCTGCTGATGAACCATGTGGCGTGAACAAACTGATACGGGATCTACTGGCACACCAAAAAAGTGTCAAGAAACTAAAATCGTGTTGCCTTCTTGTTGGGTGTGAGATAAGGGTTCAAACAGACAATATCATGAAAATGAAAGCATTATTCGATATTCCAGTGACCTCATTCACTCACACCACACTGAATACGTCCTAAGACGTGATTCGGTGTCGTCACTTGGCTGGAGTCAACGACAAAGATATCATCGAAGAGATGAAACATTAAGGAGTCACTGCAGCGCGTAGAATACGTATTAAACGTGACAACAATCTGCAGGACACCAACACATTTCTACTCACCTTTAACAAACCAACAGTACGCAAAGTAATCACAGTTGCGTTTTTGCAAGTAAAGGTCGAGATATACATTCCAAACTGCTTTCGATGCTATAAGTGTCAAAAATACGGCCATCACTAAGACCGGTGTACCAAAGTGAAAATGTGTGGTCGATGCGGAGACAATTCGCATCAGGAATCTGATTGTTGAGCAACTCGGCATTGTGTCAGCCGTGGCAAGGAACATCACGCCAATTCCAAGGATTCTAATAATTGGAAAAAAGAGAAGGAAATTCATAGGGTAAAGATTGCTTCAATAATTCTCTACCCAGAGGCCAGAAAACTTGTCAAGGCAACAAATCCCTTCCTAGCCCGTCCTTCTCCACTATCGTGAAACGCAATCCAAAAATCGATCCAACAACACGTGCCTATATCCCCCATTATCAACCAATGAAAAACACAGCATCAACACAAACAACATTCAATAACACCCCACCAATGAAAGCACCAAGCAATAAACACAAATCACAAACAAATAAGCAGCAAAAGAGGTCAGATGATCCTATCAAACTGTACAACTGGTTTGGAGACATGGAAAATATGGATGCAGAAGAAACTGCTCCATGTGCTGCTCGATACCTACTAAAACCATCTACACTCCTGTACTTTCTCCAACAAATAAAGATACAAATTGCCTCCGCGAATGGTCTAACCTAGTTAAAGGATATAAAGCTTAACTTTATAATAATGAACACCATCATACAATGGAGCTGTTAAAGCAAACTACAATGATATTCTTCTGATTTTAAATCAACACGATCCTGCAGTACTATGTTTGCAATAAACATTCCAGAAAGAGACGGATAACATTACATTCAAAAACTTTTCCCTGCCTAACAGGTACTTTCCAAATGCTGACAGTGCCTCAGGAGGAGCTTCTGTTGTTGTTAACAACAGAGTACCTTACAGAGTCATCCCTTTAAATATAAATTTGCAAGCCATTGCTGTAAGCGTCACTGTACATCGAGTGATTACCTTTTGCTCCATTCACTTACCTCCAAACACGAACCTAGTACGAAACTAATTAGACAATCTTGTTCAACAACTCCCCGCGCCCTTCGTTTTAATCGAGGATTTTAATGCCCATAACATTCAGTGGGATAAAATCACATAAACGACAGATGCCACAAATTAGATATCATTTCTAGACACGATCGGTGTCTATATAACACTAAATCACCGACATATTTACACCCAGGAACGGGTATATACACGTGCATAGATTTGACAATTTGCTTTCCTTAGACTAAATAATGATACATGAAAAATTAATTTTTAAAAAAAACAACAAACGTATCAAACCATTGTCTGGCTCTGATGATGAACCGTGTGGCGTGAATCATTTCCACTCTTCATGGTTATTCATTATAAGGATGACTCAAAACCACTTACTGCACTATGTCGGCTTGGTATTGAACAAACAATTAAGGTTTCTATTGGCACACCAAACAAGTGTCAATAAACTAAAATCGGGTTGTCTTCTTATTGAGTGTGAGCGAAGGGATCAAACGGACAACGCTTTTAATCCTATAGAACATTTTTCTTCAAGTTTGATCGAGATTGTAGAAGAATATGTTCCAGAGTACTCACCGAACAGTAAAAAAAGCAAAATCCTTGGGTAACCAAGAGATGTAAAGAAACCATTAGGCAACGCCAAGAAGCATTAAAAAAATTCTAAAATCGTGCAACACCCGAAAAGTTAAATTAATATCATATTACCCGGGCTAAAACTCTCCGCACAATCAATGAGTTTAAACGTCATCACGGAAGAAATATATTTCTTCTCTAGACTCTCGTTCCTCAATTAAAAAGGTTTGGGACACTATTAGAAAAATTAATTGAAAAAGAAAAGGTAAATCTCTCCGACACTTGAAAACAAGCAATAACAATTTCAGTTCCAAACGTGACAGCAAATATTCTTGCGGACATTTTCTTAAAAAACTCTTCATAATCTAATTATTCAGAAGCATTCCGAAGATTAAAACATGAAAGAAAAAGTCATGTTTAAAAGTCATATCCATCAACTCTGAAAGCTATATCCAGCTGTTTTAGCTATTTAGATAAGTCTCATGATATATCCGCTGGGTCTTAGTTCATTACCAGTTCTTGAAACACCTCCCAGAATCACTTATAACATCTCTTCTTAAAATATTTAATGATTTATGGGCTGCTGGTAATGTATCAAAGAGTTGGAAAAAAAGCAGTTATCGACCTTATGATCAACATTCCCAATCAATAAAAGTGTCGACGCTACATTGAACGACAAACGAGCGATAAACATAATTTCCCATCTCGATAATCGAAAGTATTTTTTCAGAGTAAAATTTATTGTACTAGCAGAAACAGGTAATTGGCTGATACATATGATACCATACTTGCCAATAAAAAAACAGAAATATTGGCTGGTATTGACAAACCGTATTATGAGCGAGCGTATCCTGTATCCGCGGTTATTTATGGAATTTATAAGATGAAAACCACAGGATTGAAAATCTGAAACCAATAAAATTTTCAAAGATAAATTGTGTTGTTCGGTCAAAATACCGGTGCTACAAAAAACATGATACCGAGTTAGCAAAAAAACATTATAATTCCTTATAATCGTAAAAGCAATAACAGGAGAAGTATTATACAAATCGAAATATAAATCAAAAGGAGCTCCAATCAATATCATTGATCATAATGTCCATGCGTGGACTAACGCAGTAACAATATTTCCACGTGATCGAACTGTATGATATTTTTTTATTTGCGCGTTAAGTTAAAACGATCCTGTGTGAATATTGTTATTTCAGAGCTTCGATGATGAGAACTTTTATCAATGTGTAGGACATAACGGTGAAATATAACATCGTGAATCTCTTCATGAAAAAAATGAAAAAACTCGCGCAGACATTTTCAACAGGAGATATTGAGCAATTATTAACAAATTGTTTTACAGTTGCGTCAGTTGCAGTTCACTTTACTGGGGAAACGAATATTCATGGAAACCAACACGATTTGTATTTCTCAATGACGTATTAAAGTTGGTATGAACAACAACCTAGTTTTGATAAGATTATTAACGATTGCAAAGAATATTTTCCTGATCTTTCCGAATATTATATTATTAATCAATACAACGAGAACTTTGAACGTAGACATGAAATCAGTGATAAAACAGCAAAAGATCTTGGTAGAAGAATAATCGGTAAATTTAATCAAGATGGTGCATATGATCATAAGCGACACCATGCACGACTAATTTTAAATGATGTTGAATATGATTTCATAATCGCAGATGCAGCAACGTGAAATGTACTTGTAAGTCGAGAAAGTGCTTAATCGTATGATGGGAAAAGCTCGGCACCATTGTTGGTTTTATCGATAACGTCTCTTCTCAGTATACACATTAAGATCATCTATGCACGCTTATGTTTATATAAAGTTGCTATCAATGATAAATAGATTCCCTGACACTGCAGTCAGAGTTGCCACGGATTCGTTTTATAACGATACAAATATAGAGAATTAGTGGCTCGTTTTACATGTACTGATGCACCGTGGGGATCATATAGAATAAAACAAGAAATGTTATTTGATTATTCTAAATCAGCAGATGCTTAAGTCGCGGATACTTATCGATCAGACATATGGAATCGACAATTGTCAACGGCTCCATCTATATCCGATCCAGTATGCAGACATAGGACAATTTATTTAAACGGACCAGACGCATGCGGAAAGACATCTGGTTCTATTGAATTATTTAGACATAATTCAGATTTAATTTTCTTAACTTCTACACATAGACTCGCACGAGAAATGAAACAACGCGGTGTGAAATTGTATACTTATCATAGTTTCTTTCAGTATAAAGGTGATGCATGGACTCTTGATCGAATGGATGAGAAATATATACCCGAAATAATAATTTGGAATGAGATATGTACAGTGTCGCTGTCTATATTAAAAATGTTTCTTGTTTGGTTGATATTGAAAAATACAGCTGTGATAATGTGTGGCGTTCACGGTCAACCTCCTCCATTTGTTGGAAACTCCCCCACGATGGTTAAAGAATTTTGTAGATTATTATGAAGAAATTAATACTGATCATAGAGCGCTCAATCCAAAACTAAGAGAGTTCAAGATATTAATCCGATTACAGTCTGAAAAAAGTCAATGTGAAATAGCGCGTGAAATAATTTCAGAAACTTCCATAAATATTTTTTGGGATAAATGGGGATCAAAAGATTTGATAGTGGTAAGTAGAAAGATAGAGACACTTTTGAGCGTCAATTATTTGAAAAACATAAGGACAACTTTTCAGAATTGCATTTACCGTTATGGCAAATATATTCATATTAAAATTCAGATTCCAGGACAGACTGAGAAACAAAATCTAGTATTAAATTGCACTGTGTTGTAGTTCATATAAATGCTGTTGATGATGCGTTAGCGGATAAATCTCCATGGACGCTAGGATACGAATTGACGATACATTCATCTCAGGGATTTTTCTATCTAAGATACATTTGTTTAGATTTTTGATGATCTTATCGAGTGGTCAAACCTAGTCTATCTCGCAGTATAACAAGTTAGAAGAATAATTTGACAACAGAGGTTTATTTTAAATTGTACGGACACCAGCAACGCAATTGTTAGCGATGACTAAGTATGAAAAAACTCGCTCGTTATCCATTAAGTGACAAAATTAATAATCGCGACTTTAATATTGATGCTGAATGTATAATGATGCTAACATATCAGCATAGTAATCACTTTGCGAGTTGTAATTCTGTAATGCTATTGCGGTATTCGAATATAGATCTACGACAATTTACCGTAGATAGGAAGGATAGTTGTATTGGTCATACACGGGAAAATACGATGCTGACCTATCTTAAATGTAATAGACGCCGAGGTGCTAGTTAAGTGATCGTGGAGGTAATTGTGTATCCTCGGGTATCACTTGTAATTGTTCACTTGTAAATCCACGCTGAGGAGCAGTTGAATCTAACGTATGGATTGCAGGTCTACCAGTAGATTTTACTTTGTTAGACATTCATTTTGTGTGTAGTAACACTCCAAATAGGATCAGTCTCTCTTTTCTTACTACCTACACGTTCACCCGGCTCGTATCAAATTCTGACAGTCACATTACCTAATCCCGGTTGTTTCGAAACATCATTTCGTTCGATATATATATATATATATATATATATATATATATATATATATATATATATATATATATATATATATATATTGTGATTGCATTAATGGGTTTCATGTTGGTTGTTCGAGTAATTTCATTATTTAATGTATTTATCACCTTTGGTAATGTTGCACCTTATTCTTGAGATCTTTTGTTTTGAATTATTTCTTTTGCAATTTGATATAAAAAAAACACTCAGCAAGTGTTTCATTAAAGCGTTCAATAATTGCCTCATCACGGTGTATTGCAGTAAGTCCTCGTCGTAATTTGACATTATGTTGCTTCATCAGTGATGATACCACAACCTGAAATTCCTTGCCAGGATCAACCTGTAATAATTGTGGCCATGGTAAAGATCCTCGTTGACACATTCGTTAACACGCAAAAGCTACGTCTGCTGATGTCTTTGTTGATAATTGTTTTGTATATGCTTGCAATATCACCTACAGAAAACGCGTATTTGTGTGTTAGTATCATGTGGTAAGAATAAAATATCAGCCTGATGAACTTCGTTTGGATCACTGACATCAAAATGCGCGGATTGAATTCGTTTAGGTGGTGGTAGATACATTTGCCATATTGTTTGTCGTGATAACCGTCCTGCTGCACTAACACGTTTTACTTTTGCTGCTTCACGGAGTTTATTAATTGCTTGTGTGGCTCTACATTATCCTCATGGACTTTAAAAATAGATTTCATAAGAAATATTAATTTCAGGCCCTAATAATAGTTTACCCTTCATTGCAGATCTTACTAACTTTGAAAGATTTATTCGTAATAGAACTGAGCGCATGAATCAATGTCACATCTGCAATATGCTCCTGGGTATTTTGCCCACGCAGTACTTGGTAATTTTGTTAATTTGTAGCAATATCAACTCCTCGTTTTTTTCAAAATTTGATTTGTCACTTGAAATATATTTAAATTTCTTTTTACCACACTGTTCACACTTACCTGTACGTGCTGAGCTATTATTTTTGTTGTAATTGTAGTTAGTGGGTTCAGCAATTTTAGAAATATTTGAGCAGAATTTCCCATAATCTCCGCATATATCCTAAACTTCGCATCAAGTGGGTTTTACTGATAAATATAAACAGCTTTTACATCATCATGGCCAACGGAAAAGTCTTCGTTGCCTATGGCATCACTTTATATTGACAAAATCCATCTTGAGATTGCAAATGTCGAAATACATTCTACTGTTTTTGTGTCAGAAATTTCCCTTAATCCTTTAAAACTCAAATTTGATGATCTTTTTGCATTTATCATTTTCATTGGGAAAATGCATTCATCAATTTTTAGCAAAGGAAATGAATTTATTTTGTTGACCATTTCGCTTTCCTATAGTCAACGAACTATTATCTGGATTCAGAACAAGAACAAATAGTGATCGCATGTTATATTTGTTTTATTTATTTCAATAAAATCACTAACCAGTAAATATCGACCTTCTCTTTCTTCTCAAAACATTCCTTCTTTATACGGTTCAACCAGTAAGGATGCTGTTTCACAGGTGTAGACAATTTCATCATCATGACCGATTGTATTTGTTCGTGTTGGAACATCTGGTAATATGTATTCATATTTATTTAATAGCTGATGTCTTACACTATCTTTAAAACTGAAGATGTGAAAGTTTCTTATCCAGATTGTTTGACATTTCTGAATTCCTAGGGTGGGTACTCCAGAGTCACTAGAGTTAGATTGCATGATATTGTTTACATTTTCATGGTGTGAAGAGACAGCTCCGATGTATAAATGAATGAATAACTTCAGTATATCAACATATTAATGTAACACATTTATATGAAAAAATTGTTTTTATTCCCGCCTTCCGAAGTGTTGATCTAGTAATTTATGTAATTTAAGTCCTTCTCTTTTAATCGTATAAAGAACAGCCTATTTTATGCTGAAGAGCATTTCGTGGTATGTCAAGAGAAATAAAACTGTATTATCAAGTGAATGTTATGTTTTATAGTTTTATTATTATTATTTATGTTTATTCTTGACTGACTAGATTGGAAAGTAGTTCTTGCCATTTCACTAGCTTTTGACAACTTGTATTCGAAAACAGATGCACAGTCAAGAAGATTAGTTTTTGTATCTGAGGTTGAACGAAATTTCGTTTTTAAGGGCTTCAATGTTCAGAATACGTAAGTCCAAATATATTTCTTAAACACTGAAATATTATGAATTTCGAATTGATTCCCTGACAGCAAACACCAATAAAAGATCAGCTTGATCCCAATGTTTTCCTGTTTCATATAAGCATGAACGAATCATTTTGGTTAGAGTTTGATGCATTCTATTCAACGTGCATTGACTCTCAGGGTCATATGATGAAGACTGAAATCGTCGAGTGCCTAATTCAGGCATAGTGTGCTAGACATATCCAGATATAAAAGTTTAACTGTCATCAGCCTAGACAGAGTTAGGAAGACCAACAAATGTTAACATAACATTACCACAATTTTACTATGGTTTGTCGTTTTAATATACATCAAAGGAATTGTCTGTGGATATCTCATCGATGACAGAATTTGATCAAGAAGTATTGGTTGCCTGACTTGTTCTGATGTAAGGACCCGACATAGCCTACACTTATTTTGCCAAAATAGTTCCCCCAAAGGAAACGGTTCCTAGTTAGCTTTTGGTATCTTTTGTTTGGGGTTTCCTTTCATTTGACAAGTGAGACACGATCTACAGTATTAATAAACATACATTTTACATTTCGGTCAATATCAATAAATCAAAATTTTATAGTACGTATTACAGACCAATAAATGTCCAATCAATCAAGTTTCTTCGACTAAACGAAGAGTATACAGACGATATTACAATAGTTTCAAAACTCACTGAGAACTCGTCACCAGTGCGTACATTAACTATTTTCCATATTCTCATAAGGAGACCAGTTTTCTCAAAAGGTTAACCTTGTGCGCAATACTCTCAATCAAGAAGTTAGTATTTGGACTATGCAACTCGGTCTTATTAAAATAAATTGAATTCTTAGATACGTTCTTGTTGTTTATCTGAAACAACATTTTCACCTTATAATCACTCTTCTTGGAACAATAAGAGAGTTTACATTTTTATATATTCTCTTTTGAAAACGATTAAATGGACAACGTCGCACAGCGGTTATCTCTCTTTTTCTTAACGAATATCTATCTTTTCCTACAGACTATCCTTGTATACAGAATGTTATTTTAAAGTTTCCTTTTAGACAATGTGACATTATCACTATCATTCAGCTTTACTATATTCCTCTCTTCCAGAGACCTTCACCTATTTGCTTTACTGTTGTGCATGTATGCCTTCTTCGTTTCTTTCTTGTGTTTCATTATTATTTGGAGAGGTTTCTTAAATGATCATGTATAAACATACAGATTTAAAGTTTGCTCTTGATGTTCTAGAGTGGTCCAACAGTGTATATATTTTACTCCGATATGCAATTACATCTACCAACATTCTTCAGGAAAAATATATACCTTAAATGTATGCACTTGCATTCTTCATCAACATTTATGAAATATATGATAGTCACTAGTTATAGTATGGCTGTGCAACATATATGCTGTAGACTAATACAAATGACCGTACAATGTAATAGATACAAGCATTATAAAGTATGAATACTGTTGACACTAGAAGAAATTTTTTTTTAACCGACAACTAATTTAACATTCCAATACATACAGTAATTCTTCAGTTGCATTTCTGGAATACCTTAATATCAGAAATTACTATAATGTGGAACGAGGATATGCCCTTACTAATCATTGATGAATTTGGGAAAATACAAGAGATATTTAAGTAATGTTTTAAAACAATAATTATTAAATGATCTTATGAAGGACCGTACTATTGTTAGGTTGGGCTGTAAATTTAACCAAATATGAACTGTGTATGGCTCACTGATAGACGGAAGATGTAAGGAAAGTTGTGAGACTGGATGGCATGGTGACATATGCAAATTAAGTATGTCAGTTTAAAGCACTGTACAGATTTATCGTCCAATTCGCACATGCATTAGTCAGCTTATATTTTCTGTAAAGATTACAATACATTTTTATATCGTGTAATCGTTATACAAGCGTTAAGAATTGAAAGACTAATAGTTTCGTAATAAAAAGAATAGCATAATTGCATTATTGATGTAAAAATATCCATTCGTATTCAAATGTATTAAACATCTTAGATAATATGTTATGTTTAATTAAAAATGTTAGAATGTATCCTAATAGTTGATATCCTAGCTAAAGTTTGGATTTATAATCATTTTAGAGTTGACAATAATAGCGAATTAAATCTGTACCCTTAGTTTCATTTTGGCCTAAAAATTCGTACAATTTACGCAAACTGTGAATAGTGTTAGTGAAGAAGATTATTTTGTGAGATTAATAGTGAACATAACAACTTAATCAAGATCAATGACATGATTTCATATCCGCCTCTCCTTTCTAACAAGAGAGTGAATCTATCTATGACAAACGTTTCAATTAGTTTGTGGTGTAAATACAATTTCGTTTACGACACTTTCAAGCAGATGCGATTGTAAAACGTACAAAATAATTTAAGTATCAAAGTTATAAATGAAAACGTGATAGGAAATTAAAGTAATATAAAGTAGATCCAAAATACATTATGTTAAAGTTCTACGAAAGTAATAATGAATGAAAAGTATAATTCTAAAAATGGAAATGTACTGTTTGCCATCTATTGTTACATTTCAAGATATCGTCGTCCAGAAGTACTTCCAAAAATTTACAACAGTTCCAGAATAAAATTAATGTCCAAAAATGAGCAATTTCTATTTTCATTGACCATTTTCAAAACAGATTTTTTTCCTCTCGAGTAATATCTAGGTACAATATAAACCACGTATGCAGACTTACACGAAGTGATGATGATTCCTAATATATGCTTTCTATTGCGACTATATTTCAACATTTACATCACGTGACCGACCTTACAACCCGGTTTGTCCCATAAACGACTATTCATTTGATATATCCCAAACAATGCGAAGTTGCAGAACTCTGTTAGATCAATCTGAACCTCATTAACGAATGAGAAATCAATCCATGGCGACATTAAATCTTATTATTAGGGCAGGTTTTAAAATTAATGCATAATCATGTCATTCTCACTAACTGAAAATGTTGTCATATGCAAAACATTCTACAGTATCGAGCAATAATTTTAATAGCAAGGGGTCAGCAATTAGTTGCAATTGTAAAAGGTCGTTTCCATTTATATATACTAGGATACAAAGAGACATTGAGAAATTATGAATCATTTAAATTTTTGAATATCTTATTTTTTTTTGACAGTTTCATAAGACGTTAATTTACTCTTCCGTAAGTATATATAGTACTGGTAGTTGAAAGGGTCATATATTTGTGATTAGTGGGTCTTTAAATTCGTTGTATGTTGCAAACACAAAATCGTCAAGGAATGACATTTCTGTTTCTAAATTGTTTCTCATATTCTTTTATTTTGTATATAAATTGTATAAGATATAATGCGTAATGTGATTGGAAAACAATGTGTTTACATTTCTTTTTTCAAGTATGTGCAGTAGGAACCTACGGATTTAATTGCAATGAAACCTGTGGTTACTGTTTAAATGGAAATGACAGTTGCTCAAAGAACATTGGTCAATGCAGCAGTGGCTGTCAAAGTGGGTGGAATGGTGAAACATGTAAATCAGGTACTAATTTTATATTCTGAGAATATATGATCAAACTTTACATCCGATATTATGTCCCCCGTCTTTTAACTTGTAAATATAACCAGGAGTTAAATAATTATTTAGTTGGTAAGTTTTAACATTTTTTGTTATTAAAGTATGTTACGCATTCTGGTGTGAAGTTTATTTGGAGACTGTATTAACGGATATCATTCATAATCCAAGAAAATATTCGACGAACATATTTTGGATGATATTTAACTGATTTAACGTTCCACAAAACGTTTATAATTATGCCATATGTTAGACCTTATTTTCCCATGTGTTGGCACACACACGCACACGCACACACACACACACACACACATATATATATATATATATATATATATATATATATATATACATACATACATACATACATACATACATACATACATACATACATACATACATACATACATACATACATACATACATACATACATACATACATACATACATACATACATACATGTCTCTGATAACCTTGGGTGTGCCATTTATTCTCCCCATAATCTTGTGAACAGGTCAGTTTTATGTTTAGTTTTGAAGAGCATGCGAGGGAAGTAATAAATCAATGGAGAAAACAACCCTCATTCCAATAATATTTCACTTTTTACATCACATCACATTACTCACCTGAGAACGCCTTTTCTTATAATCTGTCCCAAACAATTATAAGTTACATGACTCTGTTAGATCCATCTAAGCCTCATCCACCAATGAGAAATGAATCCATGGCGACATTAAATCTTATTATTAGAGCATTTATTAATAATTATCATATTTTTGAATATCTTATTTTGTTGTTTCATAAGACATTAATTTACTTTCCATAAGTATATATATTACTCGCAGTTGAATGTGCCATATAGTTGCGTGTACTGTATATTTAAACTCTTCTCATATTCAAACACAAAATCCGCAAAAAATGACATTTCTGTTTCTAAATAGTTTCTCATATTCTTTTAGTTTGTATATAAATTTGATATTTTATAAGATGTGATTGCATAACAATATATTTACGTTTTATTTTTTAAGAATGCGAAGCAGGAACTTACGGATTTCACTGCAATGAAACATGTGGTTACTGTTTAAATGGAAACAACAGTTGCTTACGTACATATGGTCAGTGCCGTGACGGCTGTCTAATTGGGTGGAAGGGTGCAACATGTAAATCAGGTACTAATATTATATTCTGAATACATATGTTTAACGTTTACCGCCGATATTATGTCTATCGTCTTTGAAGTTTTAAATATACCCATGAGTTAGAAAAGTATTTAGTTGGTAACTGTGCGATGATCAGTTTTTACATTATGTTATTAAAATAATTTACTCATAATACATCAATATTCCATGAACTATTCTGGTGTGAAGCTTGCTTGGACACTTTATTAACGGATATCAAATATAATCCTAGAATATCATCGACTTTGTAGTGCAATGTAAAATTTGTAAACCAAATAGTTCAGATGATATATATATATATATATTTACATTTAAATTTTTTTCTAACTAGTTTAACATATTTTCAACATTTAATTACGTGTACGAGAAATTTATATTTGTTTCGGAAGGTTAGTCTCAACATTTCTTCTGAATTGCATTTCACTATATGTAACGTTTGGATATTACCTTCTAAACCGCATGATATAGCAAACATTGTACTGACATCCGTTAAAACACATACATACATACATACATACATACATACATACATACATACATACATGCATGCATACATACATACATACGTACGTACGTACCTACGTACGTACATACATACATACATACATGCACACACACATACATACATACATACATACATACATACATACATACATACATACATACATACATACATACATACATACATACCTATATACATGCATACATACATGCATACATATATACATATATATATATATATATATATATATATATATATATATATATATATATATATATACACACACACACACACACATACAAACATACATACCTACATACATACATACAAACATACATACATACCTATATACATGCATACCTATATACATGCATACATACATATATACATATATATATATATATTTATATATATATATATATATATATATATATATATATATATATATATATATATATATATACACACACATACCTACAAACATACATACCTAAAAACCTACATACATATATACAAACATACATACATACATACATGCATGCATGCATGCATGCATGCATGCATGCATGCATGCATACATACATACATACATACATACATACATACATACATACATACATACATACATACATACATACATACATACATACATACATACATACATACATACATACATACATACATACATACATGTCTCTGCTAACCTTGGGTGTGCCATTTTTGCTCCCCATAATTTTGTGAACAGGTCAATTTTATTTTTATGTATGAAGCGCATATACGTGGAGGTAATAAATCAATGGAGATAACAACCCTCATTCCGATAATATTTCACTTTTTACATCACATCACATTACTCACCTGAGAACGCCTTTTCTTGTAATCTATCCCAAACAATTATAAGTTACAAAACTCTGTTCGATCCATCTAAGCCTCATCCATAAATGAGATATGAATCCATGGCGACATTAAATCTTATTATTAGAGCATTTATTAATAATTATCATTACGAGTCTAGCATCTACCAAATTAAGGTCACGTTGGCAAAATGGAACTAAATATATTATGTACAATTTTTAAGCATGAATACAAAAATTACAAAGGTTAAATACAATCAGGAACTGGAGGAACGAAATAAATATATACATTCACACGGTCAAAATAAAATATTTTTCCTGTCGAATATAAATATACATACATAAATTTTATATCATCTGATTTAAAATTAATTGCTAATCATGTCATTCTCGCTCACTGTACATGTAGTCATATGCAAAACATTCGATAATATCAATGAATACTTTTTAATAGCAAAGGGTCAGCAATAGTTGCAAGTGTAAAAACTCGTTTCCATTTATATATACTAGGCAAAAAAGTGACATTGAGAAATTATGAATCATTTTAATTTTTTTGAATATCTTATTTTGTTGTTTCATAAGACATTAATTTACTTTCCATAAGTATATATATTACTCGTAGTTGAATGGGCCATATAGTTGCATTTATTCTATCTTTAAACTCGTCTCATATTCAAACACAAAGTCCGCAAAAAATGACATTTCTGTTTCTAAATAGTTTTTCATATTCTTTTAGTTTGTATATAAATTTGATATTTTATAAGATGTGATTGCATAACAATAAATTTACGTTTTATTTTTTAAGAATGCGAAGCAGGAACTTAAGGATTTCGCTGCATTGAAACATGTGGTTTCTGTTTAAATGGAAACAACAGTTGCTTACGTACATATGGTCAGTGCCGTGACGGCTGTCAAATTGGGTGGAAGGGTGAAACATGTAAATCAGGTACTAATATTATATTCTGAATACATATGTTCAACGTTTACCGCCGATATTATGTCTATCGTCTTTGAAGTTTTAAATATACCCATGAGTTAGAAAAGTATTTAGTTGGTAACTGTGCGATGATCAGTTTTTACATTATGTTATTAAAGTAATTTACTCATAATACATCAATATTCCATGAACTATTCTGGTGTGAAGCTTGCTTGGAGACTTTATTAACGGATATCATATATAATGCGAGAATATCATCGACTTTGTAGTGCAATGTAATTTGTAAAACAAAGGTTCAGATGGTATTTAATTGATCTAATATATATATATATATATATATATATATATATATATATATATATATATATATATATTTACATTACAATTTTTTCTATCTAGTTTAACATGTTTTCAT
Organism: Unio pictorum; assembly: GCA_030141615.1. Lineage (NCBI taxonomy): Eukaryota > Metazoa > Mollusca > Bivalvia > Unionida > Unionidae > Unio > Unio pictorum. The sequence continues at coordinate 1,337,143 of JARLTB010000108.1, forward strand.
CATTTAATAACGTGTAAAAAACATTTATATTTGTTTCGGAAGGTTAGTCTCAACATTTCTTCTGAATTGCATTTCACTATATGTACCGTTTGGATATTACCTTCTAAACCGCATGATATAGCAAGCATTGTACTGACATCCGTTAACCACATGCATGCATACATGCATACACGCACGCACGCACGCACACACACACACACACACACACACACACGTACGTACATACATACATACATACATACATACATACATACATACATACATACATACATACATACATACATGCATGCATGCATGCATGCATGCATGCATGCATGCATGCATACATACATACATATATACATACATACATACATACATACATACATACATACATACATACATACATACATACATACATACATACATACATACATACATACATACATACATACATACATACATACATACTGTTACGACTTGCTCACAAAGTAACAGAACAAACAAAACCAACAACTTCTTTTAAGGCTTACAAATTATTTTAATTTTCAAAGATATAAATGAAAATGTGATGGCAGTAGTATGAAGTAGATCCAAACTATATTGTCGTTAAAGTCCTTTGAATGACTTTGTTTTAATGAATGAAACGTATAATTCAGAAGATGGAAATCTACTGTTCGCCATGAAATGTGACATTTGCGGACATGCCTCGTCTGAATAATCAGTGCAAATTGTACAAAAAGTAAACATGTGCATAGGAATCGTTAGCCAAACTAGGACCAAAAGCACACGAACCTCAAGCCGTTCATTATACACTCTTTCTTCTCTCTCATGTCAAATATAAAAAGTACATATTTGAAACACATCTGAGAAAATTTCAGCAAACAAAAACCACTCAAAACCAACATATTTTGAGTCCACGAGCGTTTCGTTTTGATGGATACTATTCGGTATGTTTGAGATGAAAGCAAACGTTGTATTAGTTACCTTATCTAGCTATAACATGGGTTAACGCCAGGCATGGTGCGACATTTTAATGATAAATTCAGACCAATTTCGAGTATCCTATTAATTGAGAGCTAGCATTCTTTTCTGTGTTAGAACCTCTATCGTTGAATATTTTAGCATGCTTTTTTTCTTCAAAAGAACTTGACTAAAGAACAATTTCTAGTTCAATAATTCATTCATGCTGTTTTATATTACTTCTCTGGGTTGGTGGGATGGCAGACAAACTACGTCTTTGATAAGCTCGTATATATGCAACACATGATAAGACATGTATCCTATATGGTAATTTTGTCTTCTTCTTCATGATTTCCTGTAAGCTAAATTTTTTCATCTAACTTCATCATGATTACTTTCAATATAAATTCAGTTGGTCGCCTTCGTTTAAACTAATGTGAGAATGTATCTCTCTTTGAGTGAATGTTTAAGTATTAAAGTTGAATGTTTCCGCTCTACAATTAAATTTAACAAAATACTATTAACACAATAAGTGACATAAACCCATAACATTAAACAAATACGAGTTTGGTACATGAAGATGTTTGAAGCGGTTGGAAATGTATTAACTGCAATGAATCTGACTGTCGGAAGTACAATCACATGCCTTTTTTTAACATTTATGGTGCAATGACCACATGAGGGACAGACATGCTTATTATAGCATCCCCTTAATATAAGAATTGATATTATTATTTGTTTGTTCAATCAACTCATTCTTTTCTATATACACTAATATTTACAAGTTAATGTCTAGTTTCGTTTCCGTCCAGTCATTAACGTTGCATGTGCTTTAAAATAAAGTATCGAATATGCGTCAGTATTATAAATGCGTTTGAGAATCGAAATCACAAGGGCTCTTCTGTTTGTTCTGGTAACTGACAAACAAGCTAATTCAATACGATTCTAGCAGTACAAAATGTATCCAGTACACTGAGGGATCAACATAATTGCGTTAAGAATAGGAATTGTCAATCTGGCCTCTAACTGTTACATTATAAATTTATTTTCTATTAGGTATAAGAATATGACGCCATAAGAATGTTATAAACTCAAATATGTGTATAATAATAATAATAATGATAATAATTGCATTACCTTTTATAACTCATATCAATTCGGCCCATCCAACCCTCAGAAGGAACAAAGACAGCAAAGACACCTGAATTGAACCTTTACTAGTACAGCGTTTAATTTTGTCTAATGTATTTAAAAGGTTTTCTATATTCTCTATGTAAACGGAGCGCATATTCATGTTTTGGTTTGTTATAATTGTTCACCGAATTTCTTTGGTTACTGGTTTTATCGAACCTCTGCGGATTCGCCAAATGTTTATTCCATGTCCATACACATCTTCACTCGCATGATGTGGTATTATCAGTTATGTAGAAAAGCTCAATCTTATCAATTGGAGATCTGCTCTGCAAAATTATTATTCGGGGAGTTTTACTTAAATATAGTCAAATGGTTATCTCTTTTAATGGTTAATTATATCATGTCATATGTGTATACTTATCTTCACTTAAGATTTATTTCTCTGCGATAATCATCATAAGGGTAGACTGAAGGGGAAACCCAAGTATAAATATTCGTCTATGCTGTTTCACAAGTCCCTCTAATATTCTGCTTCATCTTCCAGGCAGCCACTATATGATATATTCTCCTTAGTCATCCTGTTACTACAAGTTTATGTTGTATAACTCAGTACATTGGGTTGCATTCATATGGCATTAATATTGCCTTTAACGTTTATAACATCAACTAAATTAAAACAGGGATAAGTTGTAAAACAACCAGCTTGTTACGCTTTTAGTCTTGTTTATCCATACTCGAACATTTAAAACGTCGAGAGAATGCCAGGTCAGTCATCCCAGATTGACGTTGATAGATTCTTGCGAATTTAGGTATTGCTTTAATGGGCCGTGTCAGAATAATGTGTGCATCAGTTTTTCAAAGCAATTAGTGCTTACTTGGTAGTTTGATTGATCAACTAACACGCAGTTGCGTGGGTTTGGTGAATTATTCTTACTCGTACATACATATTTGATATTTTAATGCGTTTAATATTCAGGTTTGTTAGAGACGGTAACTCCTGGTGATGTTGGTCCAAATGTTGGTGCTATTATCGGATCTGTGCTAGCAGCTGTCGGAGTGTCTATTTCTGCAATGGTCATTATTATTGTCATTGTGAAAAAAAGGTGAGAAATACAAAAGGAATTATATGATTATTATTAGTATTCTTATTATATGTAGTATTAGTTGTAGAAGTAGAAATAGTGGTAGGAGTGGTAGTAGCGGCGGTAATAATAACTTGTTTGACAACCGTGCGATCCTATTTCAGACGCCTAATTGTTTAACCTAAATTTGATCGCAAGCTGATTTCTGCAACAAGTCTAACTTTAGTAGTGTTTCAGGTATGTGAGGAAGTTCCAGTGTTTTAGACTTATTACTTTAAATGCGCCACCTGCTATATGTATGTTCCAGACAATCCTACCATTCTACGCCAGATCTTCGTTTCTTTTCCATCCGATGTTTAACTCGTCAACGTATAACTACTATTACTACTACTACTAACATTAATAATAATAATAACACTAATCAGTATAATAATAATAATAATAATAATAATAATAATAATAATAATAACTTTTTAAAATTTATTATTATTATTATTATTATTATTATTATTATTAGAAGAAGAAGAAGAAGAAGAAGAAGAAGAAGAAGAAGAAGAAGACGAAGACGAAGACGAAGAAGAAGAAGAAGAGAAAGAAGAAAGTAAGAGACAGTGATAAACGTAACTTGCATAATATACAAAGCAACACCAAGCTTGTGTAATCCTTATTTTCATATCACGAAAGTTTGTTCCTCACTTCTCTTTCTTCTAATTACTAATAGTCTCTTTATTACAGTCGTTATTACTATTATTATTATATTATTATTAGTAGCAGTAGTAGTAGCATTAGTATTAACATTATTAATATTTTTTTTGTTATTATTGTTATTATTATTAGTGTTATTGTAATTACATATTTACACAATCTCAATATCTGTTTGAAGATTATGCTCTACACAAACTCCTGAGTCTTATTTTTACAACCCTATCATGATATCAAGGATTAATGTACCAAAATGTGTTCAAACAAACTAAATTTATCTAATACGACATACATTTGTTAGCTTTAAAAGCATATGTCTCTCCTTAAGCAAGTTTTTGTTTTTTGTTGACTTGATTTTAATGTTTTGTCTTAGTATACTTTTAACTTCACAACTTCTTGTACTGAGACGCTATTATAAATTGCAATTATATTACTGTTTGCGTTCTAGTACAACGTTGTAAAGAACATTTTAATGTTGCTGGAATATATATATATATACATATGACATTGCATGCAACTTTATACGTAAATTACATTTGATAACGCCTTTATGCATTTTCTGTTCTAGACTCTTGTTTGTTTTCGGTTTTTAATAAATTTATTTGCTTTGTTATTTATGCGGAAGAGATATTATGTGAACAAAGAGAATATGCGGATATAAGCATTCTTATTAAGGTATAATAGAATAACGAAATTACAGTATAATTTTTTTCAATATTCAGGCAGAATTGCTTACGTCATTACTGAAATATACATTCTTGCATTTCTTGTTTTAAAGGAAGAGGAATAACAATGAAACAGGCACAGAAAATGTTACACCTTTTACAAATTATGCTAATTTGGTAGTTGGCATCCCAGGTAATTGTCATTATTCATTCTTAAAATATGTTTGAGAGAATTGTTGTTATATAACTATGTTTCCGTGAATGATGTCATTATACTACTAATAAAATCACATGTGATGAATGAATACTTTAATATGCTTTCTAAGCATGCATTTTTTCGAAAGCAAAACATATGGTAGAGACACTATGCAGTTTATCTACTTCAGGAATCTAAAGAACTCACTGACCATTTTACTGATAATTTAAATTACGTTCGCATGACATAGTAACTAAGTTATTTCGGGGTATATTACAAGACATCAGACGTTTACGATGAACGCATGACACTACTTTACTCATATCGATTAACGACAGTTACGGGTGGGAAACAAAAAACAACATTGACTTTTCACCCTAATAGGATAGATATCATCTCGCCCATTTCATTCGCAAATATTTATATTATTCAGATGCAGCCATCCAAATAACAGTCCCCTCAAGAGACGAGAGGGAAACTGCATTTTCTGCAATTGAAGAAACAAGTCTGCAAAATGGAATGCCGATTGGTGCCACGAAAATCCATAGTGGCGTAATGGAAGCCGATGTCCCTGTGCATAATGTTTATGAGGTATTGTATACTATATTTAACTTGATGATGCATTTTTTGATTTAGTAAAGAACATTCAATCCCTCTTTGATTTTAAACATTCATGATATATTCTTATTATCCTAGACACATACGTAAAAATCTAAGTTGTCGGCACTAGAATCACATGTTTTCAAAATTTGAATACATGCATCATTATATATATATATATATATATATATATATATATATATATATATATATATATATATATATATAGGTAGATAGATGGATGGACAGACAGAGAGACAGACCGACCGAGAGACAGACCGAGAGACAGACAGACAGACAGATAGGTAGATAGATAGATAGATAGATAGATAGATAGATAGATAGATAGATAGATAGATAGATAGATAGATAGATAGATATTGCAACGATGTCGCTGATTTGATTAGTTGATTAGGAGAGAAGAAAGCAAGAGATGTAGTATAAATTAGTGTATGGTTCATTGTGGTAGCAAATTTATGTCTTCTTTTTATGATATGATTATATGCTGATCGCAAACCTCTCATGAGTTAACGGGCTGTATTGTAGCACATTTTGGTAAATCTTGCACTTCTTTACAAATATTTAGCTTTCTAAATTTCTAACATTGACTAAGTAGAGGTTGTGTAAATATTGTCTTTAATATGATGTTTGAGAATGGGTTTTACATTAACTGCAGCTATAAATACAAACCGTAATATAAATATTCATGTACCAATTCCGATAACATTTACGTTCGATGAAATATATAAGTTCATTTATGAGGAATGCACATAGTAGAAATGTCAATGACACAAATTATGCCTCTAACTTCCATTCCAAAAATATATAGACTATGGATTCAGGAAACTACCGACAGAATATACACATTTATACTTAGTGTACTAATTTTGAATACAAACGCACTTGTAGAAATAATTCTGTATAAAATCGTTATTGAAACCACCATGTTTTAAACATTTCTTCTAATTCCTTAGTTCGCAATAATTCTTATAAGAGCAACCCTACTATTATAATTGTACCATGTGGGACATTCTGTAAAGTCAAGTGGCGTATCAACTGAACGTGTATTTTCAAAATTGTTCAATGAGCAAGATATAAACATTAACTAGCCTAAAAACAAGTGTAATTAGTTATATCATTGCCAGGTTGCCTCTAAGAAGTGTTTCCATTTTGTTGATGTAATTGTAATTCGTTTAAATCCAGGCTATCTGTAATGTTTCTACAAACGCAAATACATATATCTGGCACAAAATTCCCAAATTATAATAATTAGCAATAACATGTCCGCTGATCTTATCAACTGAATTATTTCGCATACATTGATAAACTGTATTGTCTATTTCATTTATATTTTTTATGGCGATGGAAATTATATAAGTTGATGATTTTTTTTCGATGATCCTAAAGGTGTCATACGTATGATTCTGCTAATTGGTGTGACGCTTTATTTGACCTCTGTTTTAGTGTCTTATTCATCTTTAATGATAATTACCTAATTTATTTGTATGACGGTTTAAAGCTAATTTCTAAACATTGCACCTAGTAATATACACATTGTATCTCCAATGTATTTGATAACTCTGTCATAATGATCTTAAGTCACACCTTTATTTCCAAAGCAGATAACAGTAACTTAGTCAATATGGACGTTAAACCCAAGGAAAAATAAAATAAAATATCAAGGACAAACGTATAAGATTTTATATTTCCATCCAGTGTTAAAACGGTATCATTTTGATTTATCTATTATTAACTTTTATTGATTTAATATTGGGATTCCCTCCTAATATGTGTGCGAGTATGTTTATATATTTAAGATAAAGTGTGTTCATTACTACGTCGTCTTTGGATCTACAACCATCAAGTTATGTAGCACAAGAGTATTCAATATTATTTTTAAACCAAGCCATGATACATTGTAGACCCAGCTAAGTTTAGTCTCATTAATTTTGTTAGCATAAACCTTTGTCCCAAGAAAACATATTGTCATACTCGCACACGTTTTGCCGCAGAAAGCTGTTAATAAAAACAACACATTCGTGTGTTTAAACCATATGGATTTGCTTTCTTAGCAGATCGTTCTCTTTACTCTCTTCTGACCTCAGTGGTTAGAGAGTCCGACTCTTTGTTGGGGGGGGGGAGTCACGAGTTTGAACCCGGCCGAGTCATTCCAAAGACTAATACAATATACTACTAACAGCTTTCTCCTAGGCGTTCAACATTCAGAGGTAAGTGTAAGGACTGGACGGCCAGGTGTCAGGATTATGTGACTGGGTGGACAATCATTTTGCATATCTGCGGCATGATGTACCAGTGCTACAAATTACTATAAAGAGTCTCATTTCTGACTTAATAGCGTTATTACTGAACCAATGTTTAAGCAAGGTTACAAAAGCAAGATCACATACACACAAACATACACTTTAACTCAAACCAAAGCTGAGAAATAAATGAGAAATAATTTAAAACTTCATTTGTTTTAGTTGCACCTTGAGAATATAATATTGTTACCTCTGGTAATATCTTCATAGCGACATCTTAGAATGAATGTTGAAACTACAGAATGTTTGACGTCTTGACGTTTTCTTCGATATGTTGCTGTATGAAGGAAATTTGAATGTGTTACAATGTCTTGCGTTCTAATTGTTAAGTTTTACCGTAAAAATGTATGACTCCTCAAAACAGTTGAATAACTGAGTGACACTGAAAAGTTGTTTGTTTAAAGAAAAGATATACACTTCAAAACATCCATTTAATTGATGCGTTCTTCTGAAAACACAGTTCAGCTAATTTCAGAATCTAAATATACATATTATAGCTTTCACGTTTTAGCATTATTTACATTTCATGTAACTATTTGTTTCTTCACAGAAACTACGAGATGTCCCTGAGTCAACTGAATCTGCTTACTCCACAATAGACCAACACCTTAAACGTAAGTGTTCAACAATATTTAGGAGAGAATAGTGTTAGATAAAAAGAATATTTGGAATATGAAAATGATATTTTATTGCTATATCACATGTCCAAGAATCCGACTACTTACATATGTTAACTACCTTGTTATGTTTCTTACGCAGATGACCAAAAAATTAACACAATAGAAAGCGGGAGTAATTATATTGAGACCTTACAAGAACTTGAAAGTGCATTGAAGAGCATAGAAGAGGAAATACGTGTTCTACTCGATAGGAAAGGGAAACTCCTTTGTAAAGAGATTGAGAGATCTAGAGCAATTGTAAGTTGAAATTTTACCAAAGTTCTTTTCTTACGCTTATCCAACGTCAGATAATATAAATTGAATGCATTTAACGCCTGAATCACCGTCACAAGGGTTACGGAAGTATTTTAGTTACGGAAAACATTTAATCAAATGTGCTAAGATTCGTGCTGCAGTGGTCTATTGCATTAGTTTATATGTAACATTTTGATTTGATAACATATATAGACTTAAATTATATCCCGATAGTGTGAATGGGGAAGTAAGAGTAAATGCAGACATATTGTTTTGCCAACACTTGAATTGATAAGGATTGCGTTGGATAATGGGTGTGTGTGTGTGGGGGGGTGCCACACATAGCATGTGTCAGTATGTTTAAATCATGATCCCAACGCTTAAATATAGCAAAGTATTCGATATTCCTTAGCTGACTGCCAATCAATATGTGACATGTATGTTTTCTAACTAGTGTGATCCGCCATTCTTTCTAATTCGAATTTAAGTTGCATGTTTCCTCAACTAGAGAGTCATGCAATGATGGCATCATGTGATTTAGATATTATGTGAGAGAGGACACGGTTTTAATGTTGTTGTTCTTGGTACACCTCAAGCAAATAAATGCAGTGTGTGTAGAGATATAACATAAATTGATTCGTTATTGTTGGAAACTAAGCGTACAAATCTGTACGTATTGAATTCACTTGATAGGAACGGAACATAGAACACATGATCACTTTCCTGTCTCGACACTACAGAGTTAATAACATTGAATACATTTTGGGCAAGTGCTATTCTAATATTCCCCCGAAACTATCGCGCAGGTGGAATTGCTGTCATCACAAAGAATTCCATGATAACATGCCTTATGTACAGCACAACCTTCAATTTCTGCCACACATCGTTTCAACTAGTCCAAAGAGCACTCACACTGTAACAAAGGTCAGTTCATTTGTTTCTGTCTCTACAGCCCTCCTCCTAGTAGAAAAAACAAGCTGAAAGAATCTTTCTTTTTGGATCAGCTTCCAAATCTTCTGGAGTATGGAAATTCAAAATGTGGCATCCTAATTATTCTTGGAGATTTCATCTTTCACTTTGACTGTCCTGGAAACCCATACACGTCAAAACTCATAATTCCATTCATGTTTTCAGTCTTAGGCAGTCAGTTATCTAACACACCCATATATTTGGTCACATCATTTTAGACTGGTTTCTTTATAGACCCTTGTATCCAACAAACTTGCATCAGATCACCTCTGCATTATATACCATCTCGTCGTATCAGTCCCTAACCTTCCACATCTATTTAATACTATGAGAAACCTCAGTATGATAAATATAACCAAATTCATGCATGACATCCAAGAAAACCTAACAACTTTCGTACATCCAACAGCGTAACAACTTGATAACTGCCCGCCTTCATTGCTTGAAAAACATGCCTCAGACACTAAATGCAGAGTATCAATAACAAAAAGTGTTCTTAATGGTATAGCAGTGATCGGGACCAGCTTCGCAATGCTAAAAGATATCGTCGAAAAGAAGAGAGGCTATTGCTTTCCAACAGACTCACTATTAATAAACAAATTTATAAAACCGCTAACAAGAACGTCACAAACATAGTCCATTTAGCACAATTATTCCACTACAGTACTAAGATCACGGAGAGTTCCAGCAGCAAAGAGCTCTTCGAGATAACTAACAAACTAATGTCAAGGAACAAATATAAACCACTTCCAACTACTTTCTCTCCAGTAGACCTTCCGGACCAATTTGCGCATTTATTCCGTGAGAAATTACAAACCATTAGACATTCGCTTAACAACATAATTTCAACTGACTCGTCGCCATACAGGTACGATAGAGAATTTCAGCGACAACCAAGTAGGAGCATTTGAACCTGTCTCTATTGATTTAGTACGGACAATCGAGATGAAGAGTGCACCAAAGTTTTGTTAACTTGATCCAATTCCGACATCACTGCCGCTTGAGTGCTTAGACCCAATATTGCCTTCACTAACTGATGTTATTAATATCTCTCTCTCTCCCTCTCATCGGGGGAATTTCCATCATTTTTAAAAACTGCCATTGTAAAGCCTCTGCTGAAGAAACCAACACTTGACCTTAACGATGTAAAGAACTACAGCCCAGTTTCTAATCTCCCATTCATATAAATAAATCTTAGAAAAAAGTTGTTCTAACCCAGCTTGTATTTCAATTAAATTCAAACAGTAATTTCAGCAATGTACAGTCTGCATATCGCCCTTGCCACAGTACGGAAACTACTCTCCCAACTGTTAAAGATCATCACCCAGTGTCTCACCAATTGTACGCTGATGACACCCAACTATACAAGTCTAGCCAACCAACTGACGTTGATGCTACCATCCAAGGAGTTCAGAGGTGCATTTCAGATGTGAAATCATGGATGACATGTAACAAGCTGAAAATGAATGATAATAAGACTGAGGCTATTCTGATCATAACACAAAGAATTCTTATTCCCATCCTTTACCTCCAACAATAAATATCAGCAACACCAACTTTAAATTCTAACAGTCAGTACGAAACCTACGTGTTACTCTAGACAGTACTCTCACATTGCACCAACATATCATGAACATATGCAAGGCTGCATATCTTCAACGGAGACGCATCAGTTCCATTCGTAAATATCTTTCCGTGGATGCCTCTAAAACACTGGTGTGTTCATTAGTACTTTCAAGACTGGACTATTGTAACTCAATTCCGTATCGTTCGTCTCAATATCTACTCCAGAAACTTCAAAAATGTTCAAACAACAGCTGCACGGATCACTTTTAGAGTACCTCAATCAGATTACACCTCACCACTACTCAGTACTCTACAATGGCTATCTATTCGATACAGAATCAAACACAAAATGTGTTCTCTGTGCTACGTTTTACTGACAGACTCCTGTCAAACATACCTATCCGACCTCACTCATGTGTATACCTGCAATATACTTATGTTCTTCTTCTGACAATCGTATACTCATTGATCCCACTGTGAAATGGAAGTCATATGGACAACGTTCTTTCGCATACCAGGGCCCGGCGATGTGGAACGAATGGCCCATTGAAATTAGACACAAAGACACAGTGGTCCCTTTTAAGAGTGCTCTTAAATCTCACCTTTTTCGACTGCAGGGACAATCTTAGAGACCTAATAATGTTTTGTATCTTACATAATTTCAGCATATTGTTTTGTTTCAATTCCGTTGTTTTGTTTTTTTTCATTTGCTTTTCTGTAGTGTAGTCATTTTATTATAGATGGTGTAAAGCGCTTAGAGCTTTTAAAGATTAGACGCTATACAAAGTCCTCCTCATTATTATTAGTAGTATTATTAATAGAGATAACAACTGAAATATGGTAACTCGTGAATGAATAACTATGAATACGAATGTTTAAAGGTGTTAATTCAGTGATAGAAGTGGAAACGCAATTATATTTTACACATCTCAAATTGCCGTGATTGTTCCAGTTAAAATAAACAAAATCAAACTTAGTATGTAAATTGTAGGAATATGTATATATATTTTAAGATAAATTTATAGCACGCTGTTATAAGATTTCATTCTCTGAACCCACTGGCTGTTCATATATGCCGACGCTTTCTGGAAGGTTCACAACTACCACTGTAAAGCATCCGTTGAAGAAACAAACTTCAGACACTTTAACCTAACGATTTAGAACTACCACCGTTTTTAAAACCTCATTCATTTGAAAATAGTTTACAGAACGATGTTGTATTCTACGTTGTGTCTCATCCGAGGTATTATAGTTGTTTTATCAATGTACAGTCTACATATTTATCTCGCTATAGTATTGAAACAGCTCTACTGAGGGCATTTAACGATCTTAACTCTGCTTTGAGTAATGACAAAACTACAATCGTTACTCTCCTTGACTTGTTCTTGTCATTTGATATAACACATCATTAAATATTCCGTCATCATCTCCATTTTGAACTTAGTTTTAACGATACAGACTTTATCAGCAGGAAACAAAATGTGTATTCAACTGGCAAACATACCAGCCCTGTCAATCTATTGTTTGGTGTTCCACAAAGCTCTGTTATTAGCTCCGGTCATTTCATTATATAAAAGCATCCACTTTCAAGTGTCATAGATCGACTTGTGAGGACGCAACAACTAAGGATCGTTCCGATTGCCTAGTGCTTAATCGTGGGTTTGAACCCTGGCCGGGTCATACCAAATATTGTTTTTAAAATCAATGGTACTAACAGCTGCATCGCTTGGCGCTCAGCATTAAGAGGTCAGTGTTAGAACTGGTTCACATGGTGTCAGGATAATGTGAATGTGTGGGACACCATGCTACGTATGGTGACCCTGTGGTATACATCTTTATCAACTGAAACACTGCATTATAGCGGTATATCTGTACATTTATTAAAGCTATGCTAAAAATCCAAATTAGACACACATACTCAATAACTAAGAAGACACACAAATATACAAAATCTCGTTGCTCACATACAGTTTAGACTACCACACAAGGCATAGAGGGGTGCATTTCCTATGTGAAGGCATGTACGACATGTAACAAGCTGCAGCTAAATGTTTATAAAACTGAAGCCATCCTGATCACCAGGCAGATACTTTCCAATTCATATCCCTTTTCTCAGGCAACATGCATTAGCAATACCAACATTAAATTTACAAACTCTGCACGAAGTCTAAATGTAACTCTTCACTGTGGGCTCAATTTAAACAAACATGTAATGAAGATATGCACGACTATATTTATGTTACTGAAACACATCAGCTCAATTCGCAATTTTATGTCGGTTGATCCTACTAAAGACGTTTGAGAAGCTTCGTACGTTCAATATTGGACTATTGTAATGTGCTTATATATGGTTCGCCTCAGTATCTACTACATAGCTTTAAAATGTAAAAATACTGTTGTGTCAAGCATACTGAGAGTAGTAAGAACTGTACGCACTACCCGATGTCATGTAACCTTCATTGGCTACACGCACGTTCCAAATTCAAAACGAAATTTGTTCACTGTTGTGCATTTTGTGTAATTTAGTCCAAAATACCTATCTGATTTCACTTCGTTATACACCCATACTAAACCTTGTGCTCCTTTGGAACACTTCTCATTCTATTTGTGCCCACTGTGAAACCAAAGTAATACCACAACGTGCTATAGCCGTGCCCAGCTACGTTGAACAAATGGTCCGTACATCTTAGACATAGAACCGTTGTGTCCTCATTCACGAGTGCTCTTAAGACTCCAACGAGTTTGACTACATGAACATATTTGAAGACCTAATACTGTTTGCTTAATAATTATTGTCAATACGTATTTGTTTTGTAATCTTGTTGTTTAGTATGTTTATACATGCTATATAATATTGTAAAGCTCGTACAGCTTCTCAATATTAAGTGTAGTACTACGACCCAATTATTATTATTATTATTTTTATTGGTATTATTAATATAAGTAGTAGTAGTAGTAGTAGTAGTAGTAGTAGTATAATCAGATGTAGTAAGAATCTAGTTGTATATCCTAGGATTTATCGAATAGGAAAAGCGACAATCCGAATAATATTGTATATATCTTTAGATGAGCTCTGAGTAATTAAACCATAACTTACAAATCTTTGCAACATTTTCCACAGAAACTCCGAGATAAGAGGAAGGAAACGGACTCTTCCCAGTCCGACACAAACAAAGACTATACTTATGTCAGTAAGTACGCAAAGTTGTCAAAGATGATATATGTATGTATGTATGTATGTATGTATGTATGTATGTATGTATGTATGTATGTATGTATGTATGTATGTATGTATGTATGTATGTATGTATGTATGTATGTATGTATGTATGTATGTATGTATCCTGTTGTGTAAGAGAGAGTGTATGGTTATGTTGTGTGCTTGATATAAAACGAAATGCACACATTTTCGTTAAAAGTAGATCTGAGTTTCACTTCCTGACTAATGTAAATCATGAAATGATAGAGAATTCATACTATGCATATAACGCATTTACACTTACGGGAAGAAGGAGTCTATAGCCGGCGTGGAGATCTGTAGTTTTAAATCTTGTTGGCTATTAATGACTGACGTTTCCGTCATGTTGATGATACTGATAATATAGGCTCAGAATTCGTATTTGTATTATGAATACAGAAAAACTAGACAGTCAAACGTGGATTTGGATACATTTAAGAGAAATGAAGAGTCATTCTGACCAAATAAGAGTGCGAGAGAGATATCATATAAAAAGACTGAATTCGCCACCACATAGTCCGATCAATCAGGTACTAACCTGTAGTTATACATATACATGTTTGGTGGGATAATCTCGCCAATTCTCTTAAATGTGATTTTCCATAGAGACCTTCTTGGATACACACATCGGTGTGCCATTTAGGAGAATTCCGACATTTCTCTTGGCTGCTTAATAATGGTTGCATAAAGGATTCTTTCGGCAATATGTACAGGATATTTCCGGATCCATTCTTGTTTCTGAATGTTATAAATGCACTTTATTATGACTTTAGGGTCTTAAGTTAAGTAAATGAAATGAGAATTGTTTTCACTAGAATATAAAGTAAGTTTTAAGAACAATATTGCATTACTGAGTCGATCAAAATAATTTAAAAATGGTTTCTAAGTGATATTGCAAAGTGTCTTTATAGACAATGACGTCTATGTAAGTGTTGTCATTGTATATTCCAGATATAATCATATTTATTAAATACTAGGAAGTTTAGATTTACCTTTTATAACATATGGTATCATTTGAGTTAAAGTATATATGGGGTTACGATAGCCGAACTTTCCTTGGTTCTTTCAGTGAGTGTTATGTGCCAGAATTACTTCAATGTTCAAACCTTGAAACATAGTTTGATTTTCCAATTTTGTCAATGCAGTCATCGATTCATGGTAATGGAAATTGATCAGTTTTGGTCACACTGTTCACTTTATATACTCGTGGCATTTGTACCTGGTTCCAGAAAGTTTTTCAAAAATGGATGATGTAGAATCTACAATTTTTAACTCGTGGTAAATATTATTTGTTTGCAAAGCGCATATTTACATAATATCTATTTTACTTCCCTCATTTCTTGAGGCTGAAGATGTGAATGTTTCTGTTACAAAGTGTTGATCATATCGGAGTTCTAAAGATTGACGAAACCTAAATATATACATTCCTATTCAATGATATCCTTTAAATCGTCATTGTATGTGGCAAGTACAACTAAATTAACGGAACGATCAACATGACTATCCTAATTGACAGAATCGTTTAACACTTGCATATGACAAAATTGTTTATGTTGTTGCCTAACAGGACTATCAGTGACGTAAATAGTTTAAGTCACATTCAATTTCAATTCAGAAATTTTACAATGTGTTTTCGGGTAAATATTTTTTAAACGATTTGCATCTTGTATTTTCACAATTGGTGATTTCCCTTTTTCACCCTGATTGGAATGGTGATAATGAGATCAAAGAAGATCAATGTGAACAATACATTTAGTTTAATAACTACATAATGACATTTTGTTCCAAACGAGTATTGCCAGTTACAGATGGATTAACCACAACCATATCTGCAGCCAGCTCCTTACCAAGAAAATAAATGAATACATTCAATGGGTGAAGAAGTTATCGTTCGAACTGTCACTATTCCTAAAAATAAGTAATACAATAGAGAGTAATATTCCCAGAAAACATTTTCTTTTCACTGAATGAGAAAACATTCACTATGATAATTCATCTCAGATAAGGGCAAAGTACCCAATATTAAAATGTTTTGAGATGAGTATGGGTTCGATAAAGTTGTAAAAAGGGATAGGCTTGGCAGAAACAATAACAAGTAATCCAGAATCTTTCAACATGATTTAAATTATGTCTTAATTTGCCATAATAAAATGAGACTATGCTTTGATTGATTCATCAAATGCATTGCTTTCATTATTTAGTCGTTACATTCACCACTTAGGTATAATAACATTCGTAATGGTTCTGTCCTTATTTACTTGCTAAAATTTCAATCTCGATCAATAATAAAAAGGTCACATTGTTCTGCAAATAAGGATAGATTCATAGTCATAGTTGTCAAACATTTGATGTCTAAACGATTGAGATTCATCAGTATTCCAGTGCATCAGAACTGTTATTGTACAAAAATGGATGGAAGATTCATTGACAAATGAAAATGGATGCTAATCAAGATAGGTATTGATGTCACTATAAACACATTTCTTTTATGTAAAAAAGAAGACAATCGCCTGACAAATATTAATATATTAATTTGTTTATAAATAAAATGTTTCTGAAACAACAATGTTATCATTTTACCAAGAAAATACAGACATATCTGAAGAAATATTTACATATTCTATCTCATCATTTCTGTCTGTATAAATACCCGCACCCCCCCACACACACATAGATAGATAGATAGATAGATAGATAGATAGATAGATAGATAGATAGATAGATAGATAAACTACAATAATAATAATAATAATAATAATAATAATAATAATAATAATAATAATAATCATGGCATTTTCTGTGTATCTCATTTAGATCTCGAGAGCAAAGATGCCTTGGAACGCTGCGATAATTTTGTCGAAATGTTGCAGTCCCTTGAAGGAGAGCTGAGATTGTTAGAGGAGAAAAGAAAGTGTCTTTTTGAACGGAAAGAAACCCTTCTGAGCCAAGAACTTGCGAAAACCTTTAAAATATGATAAATAATGACATTCCTTATGATCCAAATTAATTTTAAATATCTTAAGATTGTACAGTTACATTGCAAGTAATTCCAGTTATTGGGTTGCAATGTAACAAACTCTTTTATAAACTAATCGATTAAGCACAATTTTGACATATACTGCTGAGTTAGTGTCTGAGATTTTCTTAGCACACTCAGATGATGCGAATCAGGCAATTGCCGTTTTAACCTACTGAGGTAAATACGTTCAGCAATTAAAGATTTATTGCTAACTTGTAGATAGAGAGTGTACAATCTCACAAATAATGTATGAAATATAGAAAATCAGCACACCCTGATATTCTGTATTTCGAGTATGTTGTTTATATTTCTATGCATTTTGTTTTATTGTTTTGTTTCGTTTGGTTATGATGTTATAGATAGTATAAGATAACTTTATATTATTTATGTTAACCATTTTTGAGGCTTACGAATAACATGAGATAGTGTTTGTTTTAAGTCATCGTGCTTGATTTGTGCATTCCAATTTCCTGAGGAGATAAGTACCTCATATTACCACATGACCTGCACATAACATCAGGCCAAATACCGAACGTTTCCTTTTCATGTCCCGTTTTAACATATTTATTATTTAACCCCGATCGTCTTTTAGCTCAGAACATCCACATTTATTTCATGCAACTGCGTAATATATGGCATTACATCTGTGTGATCAGCCTTTAGTTTCTCGTATAAGCTACTATATTTAACTGCAAGGATGTAGCCTTATGGAACACGTGCTTTGTTCACACGTTCCTATTCAATGTATCTGTGAAAATCAAGATGTCTGTATTGTAACAAAAGTGAGTTACCGTATATGTGTATGAATAAATATTAAAAAAGCAATAACACTAACAGAAATACAGTTGCTTAGATGCAATTGCTAACTTTAAAACCAAATTAGCAGCCGGGAAAGAACATCCATGAGAACTGTACGTCTGTAGCGTTTTATCATCACGCAATTCGAGTACAAACCAATTGATTTATTTATGTTTGACTTGGTCGCAAAAATTTTGATTTTAGCTCACATTGGTTATGTTACTAATCGCTTCATAAGGTCACTTGACGATAGGCAACATTAGTGCTAGCATGGGGCAATAAAAGAGAGAGAGAGAGAGAGAGAGAGAGAGAGAGAGAGAGAGCGAGAGAGAGAGAGAGAGAGAGAGAGAGAGAGAGATAAACTAGTTGAAAGTGTTTCCCATATCGCAAAATGCAAATCTCACTTGATTTATTACCAATCTATTGTCTATATTAGCTCGACTATGCAGCCATGTGCAATGTTTACATATCACACAAAGCGATGAGCTATAGATCATGTTTTTGCTAACGTAGATTTAAATATAGTATTCATCATCATCAGTCTCTTGAAATAGTGTGGTCGTCGAATTACTGTGACGCAGAACATCTTACCAGTTCCCTCCACTTGTTTCTATCATGTGCCTATACCTTTGTCTCTTCAAGTCTTTTCCTGGTCCAAACTGTCTTAATGTCAGTCCATATTTGTCTCTGTCTACCTCGTCTTTTGCCACTCTGGACGCTTTCCTGCAGTGCAGTTGTGGATACACTGTTGGATCTAGTGATATGGCCAAACCGTATCAGCTTTTTCGTTTCTACGGTGGGGATGTCTTTTTATTGGGTACTTTGTACCTGATGGTGTTACGCACTTCTTCATATGTGAAGTAGTCCACGTACAATATGCCAGGGATGATTATGTAGAATCTCATTTCAGGTGCATGAATGATTCACTGTGATTCTGTTGCCAGGGTCCAAGACTCACATGAACAAGAAAAGACTGAGATGACTAGTGCTCTAAATAGGCTGAGTTTAGTTTTCAGACAGATATTCGTGTCTCTCCGTATGGGTCTTTTCTTTGATATACCTGCCATTATTTGTACTGCTCGTGACAACATGTCTGCTCTTTATCCATCTTCGGTCATTATGGAACCAAGATAAATGAACTGGCTCACTGTTCCAGTTCCTGTTTTCTGCACTATAATCTTGGTTGAGACTCTTTTGCCACTATTTTCATCAGCCTTGCCTTCTCTTGCTAGAATCTCCCTGTCAAATCTGAAAGATGTTCCATCCAGGTTCTCCACTCAGGCGGCAAGCGCGTCTCCAAAGCCTGCCAGCCCATCAATTCCGCCTGCAATGCGGAGGTTGGTAATGTTACCCCTTCCGACGCGGACGGTCCCACGGTGGTTTTCCATGGCTTCACTCATGATGTGCTCTAAGTAGATGCGTGGATGACTGGAGACAGCATTGAGATAATCCAACTGTTGTCTGGAACCAGAACCCCACATAAAGCTGAGCAATTGCTGAACTGGGAGTCTTGGCATACAGCTGCATGATGGTATAGGTCAACTTGTGACACATGTTGTACTTCCTTTTAGTGTGGCATACGATGCATTATTCTGTCAAAGGCCCTTTTCAAGAGTATAAACACATGCCATATATTTTGCTGATGTTACGAGTAATTTTCACACAGAACCCTGAGATTGAATATGTGTTATGTGATGCTTCTTCCACTCCGGAGCTAATGAAACCAAAGTGATTAGTATAATATGTTATGTAATATTCATTAATGTACGAGATTTTTTTCCACATCGTCTAACTCTCGTTTAGTCATATATATATAAATATATATATAATAACAGGTTCCGATTTCACTTGAGCTTTTCCATTTACTCAAATCAGGCCTCTGCTGTGGGCTAAAATCTATTAACCCAAAGTAGAAAAGGTATATAATAATATTCTTGGAAGTGCTTTTGATCAATAAATGGTCTATCACTATTCAATAGCTTGACTATATTGGAGGGGCTAGGCAGGTTTTAAATTAGCCAAAATTTGGCTAATTCCTACAAAGTTGTTCTTCACACCCTTAGGTAGGAACCAAATTTTGGAAAAATTAACCAAAATTTGGCTAGTGTCTTTTATTATAACCCCCATGTATGGCTGCAAAAGATCAAACTCTAGGTAACTATGATTAGCCAAATTTGGCTAACTGCAATATTGTCCCTTTCCATAATGTATTGTATGACCTTTAGGCAGAAACCAAATCTTAGATAAATGTATCCTTAGCCAAAATTTGGCTAAGGATTCCTGTTGCCAGGCTCAGTGAGGCTGGTGCACATCTAATGACCTTTTAGCAAAATTTGGCTAGTGTCAGCAACAGCTTTTCAAAACAGCTGCATGTATGGCTGTTAGAATTTAAAAACTCTATAAATAGCCATATTTGGCCATCCTTCTCAGTGTTTCATTCCATACTATTGTGTAAATGTAAACTTATAACATTGTTGGCCATTGCCTGCAATGTTTTTTTTTTTTTTGTATAACCTACAGTAATATCTCTTAGAAATCCAAATTTGGCTACATATATGGCTAAATCACTCATAGGGAGTAAATGCGGTATTGGCTAAATATATGCTTAGACAAAGTTTGGGAAATGCATGTAGGTTCAATGGTCATGATCACCATGGATGGCTTCCAAAGAGAAATATTGTATACTATATTTTTAAGATTACAAGAGCTTTGAAATATGAGTAAATACAAAAATTGATTTTTGTCATAGCAGTTATAGCTAAAACAGAGCAAAGTAAATGAAAGTGACACATTTCAAAACAATATTTTATATTACTTACTACCGGTACTAAATTGTTATCTTGTAATGAAGACTGGTTTTTTGGACTCTTTACTATAATCATACTAGAAGTTTTGCAAAAACTGTAAAATCTAAATTTTATACCAAGTATTTAACAAGAGAGATAGACCAATAGGAAGATGGATGCATATAAAATCAAGAGAACAGCAAAATATTAAAACAAAATGATTAAATACACAAAATATTTATTATATTTATCATATGACTGAAATGGTGTACATTGTACATAAAAATTTTAATATTACAGTAGAACCTCTCTTGAAAGACCACCCTTTCTGACATAAAATTATGGTCTCTCAAGACAAGTGGTCTCTCATAACAGGTCATGATGCTATATAATCATTAAATTTGTGCATTAAGAATATGGTCTCTCAAGACAGGTGGTCTCACATCGCAGAGGTCATTCAAGACAGGTTTCACTGTTTATCCATATGAAAAACACCATAATAATTTGTAGCACCAGATGGGTGCTTTATTTCAATGTAAACTGAAAATATCTTTTCTGCTTTTTTTGAAAGAACAATGCCTGTGGAATGTTTCTTTGTTTATAAAACAATATATACTTTAGCATAAAAGATCTTTTTTAATATAAGTCTTGTTATGGCTAATGGCAATCTTCTTGAAGAAGGAAGTTCAAAGTCCCAGGTATAATATTATTGACTGATGTCCTCAGGTGTTTAAACGATGTAACTGACACCTTAAATTACTTTGCATAGTATATTCCAAGTGTAACCTCAGTGGTCGCAACTTCCTAGACCTGACTGATTTGAATGATTGCTTAGAGTATATTTCCCAACTTTATATTTTCTTCTGTCTGTATGGTCAGCTTGATGTCCATATGATGCTTGTTGGGTTGTGTATACCTGAAAAATTTTGGTCAGTAGTTTTAAATGAAATTTATTTGTTCTAAACTAAATTAAGCAAGTCTTTTGAATGATTGTTTTACTGTTAAATAGAAGAAATTAATATTTAAAAAAAATAATGTTCAAATTACATTGCAATTTATTTGGAAAATTTACAATCATGATTCTTTTCTTAACTTGATCTACTATGTTGTATCACTTTTACAAGTCTTTGGTAGACTGCTTTGGTCGCCTAGTGGTTAGAGCATCCACCTTGGATGTGGAAGGTCATGGGTTTGATCCCCAGCCGTGTTATGCCAAAGACTTATAAAAATGTTACTGCCTGGCACTCAGCACTAAGAGGTTATTGTTAGGACTTGTCAGCCTCTTGTCAGAATAATGGTACTGGGTGGGATATTATGCTATATATTTGTGACATGATGGCCCAGTGTTAGGCATCACTATAAACTGTCACACTGCAGACATAAGAGTTGCAATTTTAATATGATTGGATATTTCTCATAATCTACCTTGTCTTATATCTTGACTAGATAAACTTATTTATCAAGTTTGATAAAGTCATACAAACAAGCATAGTCTATGAGATACAAAATCACCTAATTTATAGCCAAAAAACATAAATCATCTTGATGATTTAAACCTATTTACTAAGTTAGATCCAAATTTGATTAGAAATACTCTGTTGAAAGTCATAAGATGCTAAGCCAATCTGATGCCAGATCACTTCATTACTATATAATTTCACCTTGCTCTTAATAAAATTTACTTGACATCTCCATGATGATAGCCCATTTCTCAATATTCATCGAATCAGATCATAAATAAAGTGGTTACAAACTTGTGCAACTAGTTGCCACTTCAGTTGAGATCTCGAAATATAAGCTTATATTCCATGTTTAATAAAACTTACAAACATGTACAAATGCAACCGTTAGAGTGATAACTGGTTCAGTCAGATGCAAGATCAAATAATTACTATGAATGAATATCAATCTTACTAAACTGTTGAAATCTCCATCATATAAACCTGTACAGAAAGTTTTATAAAAACTAAAAAATATTTCTTTATTATTGGTAAGAAGCTCAGCTAATTGCATGCAAGATCACCTTATTAATATGCTTTTATTATAGTTTGTGTTGAATTAGTCTGAAATCTTGAAATAAGCTCATATTCCGTGCATTACTTAAAATTAAATCAAATATATGGATGATGATAGAGTGATAAAAATGTAATTGTTAAAGGATGGAAGGATGAAGGCTTATACAGGTCAAAAATGTAAAGTCACTTAACCTTATGGCCTGAGGAGTGAAAATTAAGTTAAATAGGTATTTTTACAGTAGCTTTAGCCCTTGAACACAGATGTTATGGACTTTTTCATCCATGTATGTAAGACCCTTAATTAGTGCTGAATTCTCCAAGTGAATGTTTCAGGTAACACTCTCAGAATTAGGTTAATGAATGCATACCTGCAGAAAAAATGAATGTACACTATACAGAAATGGCATAATAGTTATCATGATTCCATGTGAGATTCAAGAGAGGGCTTTACATTAGATCTTCATTAATTCTTGTTAAGTCAACTTTTTAAACTAGCTGACTAAATGCTGTTTTTAAAACGAAGTGAATGTATAATTATTTCAACAGCAATACAAACTATGATATTTTCAATATTTCTTTCTTGAATAAATATATGGGACTCTTTACATATAAGTTACATTTTGAAACTTTGTCAAGATTCAATTTTAATACTTTTTACTTCCTGTATGCAATTTTTGCACACATTATATAAACTTTCATTAACTCATCATATATACCAATACAAGTTACTGGCACATTTTAGTTTAAACATTAACTCTTTGTTTCTGCATTGTTACAACTGTTATAACTGGTAGTTTCAAGTTGAACATGACCTTATTTAAAAAAAATATAAGTTGAAAAAATTATGTATTTGATTCTTGTAAAATATCAAAAAGAAAATATGTCTTTCTGAAACCAGGTTTTGTGTGGAACAAATGCCATTTAAATTTGGCTGTAGTGTTTCATGAGAAAAACCTTAGTAAACAGATTTTTGTTTCGATAAAATGAATGTCTTTTTGTGGTCACCAGACAGTGATCTTGTGAAGAAAACTAAAAATGGTATTGAATTTATTAATTTTTAAATTTTTTGCAGTCAACTGTAAGATAAATAACCCTCTTTTTTATAGCATTTTCCATTTGAATCTGAATCTGAATCTAATTTATGTTCAAACCTTGCTGTTTAATATATTAAGCAGAGAGAACATATAGAAAACAAAACTGTTCAGTCCCTTGTAACAACATTTTTGAAGATAAAAAAAATCTAATGGTTTAGGAGTGAATCTACTAATCAAAATATGTAAATCTACTGGTCTGAAATCCATTATCACATGTAATGCAAAAAACATATCTTTAGAAAAGTTTACATTTAAATTTGATAACATGTAATAGATGCTCATTGGGTCAATTTTAGAAGATAAATGTACAAACCTGTGCCAAATTTAATACTAATTCATACTGCGTATGCTCTTTGAGTAGATGTGGGTTATTGTTTACTGAAGGAATAGTTCAGTAAAAGTGAATAATACTAGTAGATAATTTAACATAATATAACTAAGTACTCTTATTAATATTTTATATTTTTAAACTCTAAAATCAGCAGAAAATAATTTTAAATCAATACACACCTTTCTTGAACTCATTTCCAGAAATTTTCTGCATAAATCGTTGTCCTTTGCTTCTCTTCAGACTTTGGAAATATCAGTTGAACTTCTCTGGTAGCAAGAAATTTGACCTTATGCAGACTGAACTAACTGTTAAATGTCTTTCTACTGCCTCTATCAAAGCTATTAGGTGCCCAGCAGGTGGCTTTCATGGAAGAGCTAACCCTATTTCATGATCAGAGAAAATTTACACCAAGATAATGGCCTGGAGAGAGAGCTGTTAACTCTTATCAATTCAAGATAGCTCAAAATAAGGCATTTGCTTTCATGACTTGTGGTACTTGTCCAGTTACCATTGTAGGACTGTGCCAACTCCATGATAATAAAACTTCAATAATGTTAGATGTTTAAATGTTTAAAATATGTTTTTAATTTGGCACCAATGAATCAATTGCAAACTTCATTAACCAGTTTTTTAAACTCTGGTCTGTAAAAGACTTATGTTACATCGATAAAACTCTGTCTCTACTTTTTTCAGTTGCAAATAGGATCAACTTTATTATCAACCGATCCTGGCTGTGAGTTCTTCATGATGAATTTAGACAAATACTACTAAGTTCAGGAATATATCTGGGGAATTATCACTGAGAATAATAAAAAAACTAATCATCAATTAAGTTATCAATGATAACTTTGATCATTTATCTGCAATCAAAATGTATCAACCGATTGCACTGAAGACAGTAATGAAGTGGATATTCAACCATTTGTGTGAACACATAATAATATATATTTCTCTAACAGGTAACGATAACATACAAATTGTGCACACTTTTTAAGTACTTTTTAAACCAATTGATCTAATTACTACACACGCTTCTACTGGTAATTTCATAATGCCTAATTACCATACAGGATGCTTTCAGTTTTTATCATGTGAATATTAAATCTATTCTGTGATGCATTTGATAAGTAGATTATAACATATAGTTTATTACATTATCAGACCCATTTCAAATTTACATTTGTTCACAATTTTACGTGTCAAAATTATTAAAGTATACATCAACAGTCATTTCAAATATTGTTCAATCAAGATTCAATTAGTTTGTTTAATTACTCATTCAGCTGACAAAAAAGTTAGCAAGTGAAATTTATAGTGAATAGTGAATTTCATGTGCATACATAACTGTGTCTGCTTTGCCTTATCATAAAGATTTATGAAAGTCCTATTAATATTATCTAAGTTTGTTGTGACATGCAGATAAAGTTACATTAAAAAATGTAGAAATGTTCAGCTAAACCAAATCCAAGTAATGAAAGATCATCCAGGAATCACAAGGCTTGTAAGAGACTGTTAGCAACAAGCAAATGTCCCTTAGGGCAATATCAAAGGTTTGCCTTCCCATCATGAATAGATTATTCAAATGTGTAATTAACCATGCTCTCCCAAGGGATGTTGGCTGTAAAATTTGAATTAGAGATGGTGCTAATAATGATGATCCTTATTAGATGTCAAATTGTTAGCAATGGAAGGAAAACAGGATTATCAAAATGAAACTTGAACTAACAGTAAAATGTTACACATCACCATGATCCAGTTTCAGAGTGTGTTACATCTACTGCTAATGTCTATTTATTGTGTTCCAAGTACAATGTACCTTTAGAGTCTCTTTAAAAACAGTTTTTTAAGAACCACTGTGGGTTAGATACTAAGGTAATAAATGGTGGTGTATTGTACTGTCTTAATATACATCATGACATACATTCGTTTTTAAACAATAGGTAGATAGGTAGGTTTGTAGATAGGTAGGTGGGTAGAATAAATCAAGATGATACATTTAATGTCTCAGATACAAACACATGCTGAATGCAACTGATTTACCAAGTAAACGTTTGGGCATTTAAGTACAATTGATGATGTTGTGAGAGTCTGAATTCTGTCTTTAGTAAATTGTGAGAAGTAATATACTAAAGTGACTCAACATGTGATTCCTTGTTATTGGTTCATTATGCCCTTAATATCTTTGACCCAGTAACATCTAGTCTTGTGACAGTTGGTGTAATGATGCATCTCAGTTAGAATCCAAGCAAGCCAGCAATTCAAACTTTAAAATTAGGTCAGAATGATTTCATTTTCATGCTCTATTTGCATTATTTGCTTCAGCTGTGGGATTATTACACCCTTACTATTCTGAACTCTATTTCACACTCACTCATGAAATGTGGCATGTGAGTTGTTTATAAGCTAGTTATGGCATATGGATATACTACAATAAAAATAGTTAAGTCTTGTCCAAAGTAAATCAGTGTGACCCAAGTTTAATACTTCAGAGATATGAATATTCAGCTAAATGTTCATTACACCCTCAATGCCATTGACCCTATTGCACCTGCACACACAATTTAGTATGAGCTTCAGTAATACAGCAGATAACTCCACCATGCAAATAATATGACACTGTTGACTAGTTTGCATGCTTTGGAAATGTTTGTCTTTTTAGCTATCTGGTAAATACTTTATGAACTATTTTATCTATACTCGTGAACATTAGTATATAATATAATACAATCGATAGGTGATTGTAACTTTCACACATCAGAGTATTTTTAACCATATTTGCTACATGCTTGATATAACTATTGACTGTAAGTAGCAGTATGAAATTTGAAGTATGTAAATATCACAGAGTGAGTAATTCAGTCATTTCAAAACAGGTCACTACAACATTTTATCTTTTCCCGTCTGAATGATGTTTCTATGTTCAGACATTTGCTGACATGTTTGTCTTTTCAAGCATTTATTGCTAAATGATTTGTGTCTACATCCATATTACAAATGAGTTTAGTGTAAACAGTGTGCACCATGATGAGACCATGCTATCTTAATGCATCTAAATCTACAGTATAGAGCAGTATTAACCTTTCCTTTTTGGCTTTAATGGGTGCAGCAAAGTGTGTATCACGTGACATTTTGCCATTATGATACTGATGTCACCCAGTATTCTGTCCTATGTAATCTATATTGGTAAATTTACTGTAAATATTTCCACCAGCATTTAGGTTCACAATGCATCCATGTAAAGACAATATTTAGCAAACTGATTGCCATAAGGTTTCATCGTTGTTTTTTACTTTTTAACTTTTCCTGTGTAATTTTGTATAATTATTTCATTTTTACCCCAAGATTATACTTTTTATCCAACTGTTAAATTGTTTTGTTACTTAATATTTTGGTCTGTACCAAAACACAACAACTAAACTAAGGAATAGTTTGTATATGTTCACTTTTGTTCATATGATTTTTCATTCACATATTCTCATACAATGTTTTGAGAATATCACATCTGTAGCTACATAATTGAATTATATCTACTGATAAGCAAATATATTAATGAATAATTATTAACTTCATAAATTACTTTCATTAATTGATCAATAAATTAAGTTTAATTCACTATGTCAATATGTAGAAAAATTTGTAAATATCATGGAAGACATAAAAGCAACAAAGGAATTTGACTTTCAAATATTTCATATAAATCCTTTCTCTCATTTTCAACCAAACTATTATTTAATTACTAATTATAATGGTGATTATTTACTACCTCATTTAGCATAAACAATATATGATAAAATTGTTACTTATTTTTACAATATGTTTAGTTTGCAAAATCTTTCATATAACCTGACATTTTGCTTTAAAAACTATTGTAATAAATTTGGAGTATGTGTATTTGACAGCATCCTGTTTTTAAGCAATTCTTAGATTTATTTGTGTGAGTATTTAGTCTTAGGTGCCATGGAAATATTACTAGCCTGAAATAGTTAGCCAATTAGTAGGAGCAAACGTCACAGAGCCGAGTGTTAGTGAATTTGAACCATGCTGGGGTCGTTAGTAGTGAATTTAGGTACAAGTCGAATGACTGTCCCTTTTAGTAACATAGTCCATATTAAAGTTCAGCGGTGTATAAAAGTGTTGTGGTTGAAATGGTAGTATTTATGGTTGGAAATCAGTAAATTATATAATGGAATCAATAAGTTGGAACTTGGTAGGTACCATTTATCTGTCCATAGTGGAAAATGGGCGTATGTATATGAGCGTGATACGCCAGAAATTATCTGGATTGACTGGCCTAGGGTCGCGCAGTTAAATATTTCCCAGTTAGTAAGGGAATGCCAGTGTAATTTTTATGTCATGACAAGCTGTCGGTACGGAAATCGGATGATAATGAAGAAAAACCATGCAAAGGTGCAGTTAATGGACTTTTGGGCAAGTTGTCTCATCTGGGTCGCCAATTGATTAGAGCAAAGGTTATTAAATATAGCAGACACGTCTCTCTTTCCATTTTACAACTCAAGTTGTATGGAAGTCTTTGGAAATTTGGAGAAAACATATGTCTTCCTGCGTGACTCACGCCAGGGTTTGACATCGCTCGGTCAAGTGAATACCCCTGTGCGTGTAACACTATTATTAAAGCAAATGCTGTTATTTAACGTTCTAAATTGTTTGTAAAATAACATATATGGTATTAATCTTTCATTCTAGCTTGATTTTTTTTGTTTGATTAGGATTTTTAACGTAGCTTTAACAATTTTGCAGTTATATCGCTACAATGTCTCCAGTGAGGCAGTTTATAGTGATGTCTAGCACTGGGGCATCATGCCACAGACATGTAGCATGATGTTCCACCCAGTCACATTATCCTGACACCAGGCCGACCAGTCCTAACACTAACCTCTTAATGTTGAGCGTCAAGCGAGGCAGCTGTTGGTACCATTTTTGTAAGTCTTTGGTATGACTCAGCCAGGGATCAAACCCATGACCTCCATCTTCCGCGGTGGATGCTCTAACCACTAGGCAACCGAAGCAGTCATTCTAGCTTGAGAAACGAAGATTACGCTTGTGAACTATCACAAAATATACTAGATTTCCCCAACAATAATAGTTTTGGCAATAATTTCTTTTAGTACATCTTGAGCTATACATAATACTATCAATAATGATATAATAATAATCATAATAATAATGAGGACTTTGTATAGCACCTAATCTCTAGATGCTCTAAGCGCTTTGCAACATTAGAAAACACCTATAACATAAAATACATATATGATATGATTACAAAAAGAAGAAAGATCATGTACTTACAAAAGCATTAGAAAACCAGTGTGCATTTTTAAATCAAAATCATTTAAAGTCTTGCTGTTTGATTAGAGAGCAGATACAATCAAATTAAATGATGTACAAGGGGGCACTCACCCATTATTATGTACTTTTGAGAAAGTGATGTATGCAAGGTGAAGTTGTTTGCATATAAAACATGCACATTGGAGAGAATGTTGTCATACCTCTATGCTACTTTGATGTAATATGGCTGTGTTTTCTTTGCATATTGTACTTTTGGAAATTGTAAATAATCTTAGCACACTGCTAACTAAAAAGACTGCTTGCTTGTTCAGAAATCAGCCAGAATTTGTCTAAAGTACACTATCTTTAGCAGATATTAAAATAGGGAAAATGAATTTGCCAGACTACACAAAATCAGCTTCTGAAAGTGCAATGAATGAATTACCAATATATGAAATATAAAAGAGTTTTTTTAAAAAAAAAAAAAAATACAATTTACTTCTAATGTTAAGGAAGTGAAAATGACCTAGTGGAGCTAGCACGTCTTTTTAAAGGTGCACATTTTAAGTAAGGCCAAGCTGTATACATGCATAATCCATATTACACCCATCAATCATATGACAAAATAAAGGGTATTTAAGGTTCTTTGAACAATGCCTAAGATATACAAGGTCTTTTTTAAATACCCACTATAACCAGTGTGAAGACTTGGGGAAATTCTTTTTTCTTTAAATTTTTTAACTCTATGCAAAATATCAGACCATTGATCGCCAACCAAGGGAGGTTGTGGAGAGTTATCTGTTGGTAAGCCAAGAGCAACAAAATTTTCTCTAATATCAACTAAACGACATAAAGCATACTAACAGATCATATCATTTTGATTGGATAAGATATTTTATGCAAGAAGGAATTCTAAAGAGCATGTTCTTAAGTCTGAAAAGGTTAAGTTACCCATTTTTGTGGCAAAACAAATATCACGACAATTGTGAAAGCACTCTTATTGAATTTCAAGACATTTGTTTTACTATTTCTTTAATAGTTTTGCATTTCTATTTCTATCAACATTATTGAATGACCTTCAACTTCTTGTGCTTTTTGTTTATTTCAGAAATCACCTTGCTCTTTCCAGTTTCTCTCTCTCTCTCTCTCTCTCTCTCTCTCTCTCTCTCTCTCTCTCTCTCTCTCTCTCTCTCTCTCTCTCTCTCTCTCTCTCTTACTGACAATATGAACTTTCTTTTTATATGTAAGCGAAGACTTACAAATGGTGGACAAGAATGTTGGATATGAATATTTTGGCAAATCCTAGAAGTAATGTACTGATCAAAGTCAAATATCAAATTTTTTAAAATAAAGACAGCAGATGACTCATTGAGAATTGCCTCTATGACTTGCAAGGGGTTGGGGACCCAGATAAAAGTAACAATATGGAATTACCTAAAGAAAGGATGGGATACTCAATATATCTATTGCAAGATACACATTTTATTATATGACAGGCGACATATTAGATCATTTTGGAATTACAAATGCATCATTTATTTTGCATTCCAATTCAAGGGAAGTATCTATTGTATTGAATAAAAACTTTGAAATTTCTTTTTTTTATTTTTAGAAACATGAATAACACTTAAATTTAATTGAATCATCTGCAATTGGTTCTCATTCACATATGATAAGATTTGTTAACCCAGTCATCAGCATAATCATTCAAAGGAATATTATGTTTTCCCAATTCTGGTTAAGATTAATGGGTTACTTATTATTCTAATTAGTAACGGGTTGTACAGTTGATGTATGGAAAGATGAAATGATTTTTGATACCATATAGTTCTGCATAAAGGGGACATAATCAGTGTCACATATGTTCCCATGGTAAGTGACACTGTCAGACAACACCCACCAAATGTTTCTGCACACAACATTTTAGAATAATAATATAAAACAACAGTACATAGCGCACTAATAATGCTAACAAACAGGATAATCATATTTGATTTGACAGTTTAACCACCTTAAGAAAAGTTATCCATTAGTGATTTATATATAAGTCATGTAGGCTATAGATTCATTTTTGTTTGTCTGTGTATCGTACTTCACTGATTATCAAAATGTTGTCATTCTCAAGCTCTGACCATGCAAGAATCATCAATCAAAATGAATGTATGCATCTCTGGTTGTACCAGACCTTTTCAGTAAATAATGTCATAGTAACCTACATTTCATATGACCACTTAGGTTTTTACACCATGTACAGTTATAATGATGGGTTATTGAATGTATTTCTACGTGATAATTAATTTGTACTATGGCTGCTGGAGATAAAAGAGCTGTTGCAAATCATTGCTGTTCACATTTAATTTTGATTAGTGGTTGTATAACTTATATATATGCATCCACAAGTAACATTTTAAAGAGTTATTGCAAGAGATCTAAAATATCCATGATTTTATTTTGTTGGATGACAAGTTGGTGTTCGCTATACACAAGTCTTACATGTGTCATGATGACCCAATGTATTAGTCAAGAATTGGCTAGGTGATTCTTTCTCCCCCTCCAAAAATAACTGACAATTAAATTCCTCCCCCCTCCAACTACACATGTTGAGCATGATAAAATGAAAAATTAAAATCTATAAAAATGGATACTTATTAAAGAATTTAATAAGAACTGATTTCCACCAGTAAATGAATATTTGTTTCTAAAAATAACCATATTAAATTAAATTTTAATGTTAGAACCTTGCTACCATAATAACAGGCGATCAGGTGGGTTTATATGTTTTTATTACTTTGTTTGGATTTTATATATAATCAGAATATAAAATGAGGAAGTTCAACTATCATGTATTTTAGGTCTTTATTGGAAGAAATATGCTTGTCAGCAAATTTTTTGTTGTAAATTTAATTATTTTCTCAGTTTTACACTCTCTTCTTCTGTCTTATTTTGTCTGTCTTTCTCTTCCATTGTTTTTCTAAATTTACCTCTTTCCTTTTCTTTCCCTCTCTTTCCTGTCTTTCTCTATTTGTCTCTGCTCATTGCCTTCCCCTCTCTCTGTTATTCTCTCTCCCCTATATTTTCCTCCCTGTTACCATCTTTTCCTGTATTTGCCTCTGTCTTCTCCTGTATTTGCCTCTGTCCTCCCCCCCCCCCTCTCTCTCTCTCTCTCTCTCTCTCTCTCTCTCTCTCTCTCTCTCTCTCTCTCTCTCTCGTCTTTCTTCCTATCTGTTTTTAACTCTCGCTTCCTCTCATTTTATTCCCTGCATAAAATTACCTCTTTTCTCTCGCCTTCATAGTCTTTATGCATCTCTTATGACATTTTCTCTTTAACTTATCATCTTCTTCTCTCTTTATCATCTATGCCTTATCTTTCATTTCTTCAAGTGTTCCTCTTTTTCTTTCACTTTCTCTCTTTTTTTATCTCTCTCCTCTGTCTTCTGCTCTTCTCCTATATTGGTCTTTCTCTATTGCTTCCTCTCTACCTCTTCTCACCTGTCATGATCTCCAAATTGTATGAGGTGATGGTACATGTAATTGTGTGTTTTGAGTTATAAACTTTGCAATTTCATAAAGCGAAAACAGCTACAAACTTTCCTGAAATAGTATTATCAAGCATATGTCTCCACATTGGTTACTAAAAACTGAGCAATTACATGAACCACAACAACAGTATAAATAAGTATTTACAGGACAGTAATACGGATTCAAATCTGGTGTGGGCAAACCATGCCAAGATTATGAGTGCAACA
Organism: Unio pictorum; assembly: GCA_030141615.1. Lineage (NCBI taxonomy): Eukaryota > Metazoa > Mollusca > Bivalvia > Unionida > Unionidae > Unio > Unio pictorum. The sequence continues at coordinate 1,370,547 of JARLTB010000108.1, forward strand.
CCATTGTTGTCTACTGACATTTATGTGAATAGTACTATTGGATCCAATTCCAAAGGTGTTAACCAGTATGATTGGTTAAGATACCCAGCATATTTCTTCTTCGACACTTTCACTCCTTCTAGAATTTATTTACAAAATCTTGCAAATGACTATTTGTGTGTATGTGTATGTGTGTGTGTATTTTGGATTGTTAATTACTGCAGTGTCTGCAGTGTAGCAGTTTATAGTGATGTCCATCACTGATGCATCACCCTGCATACATATAGCATCATGTCCCACCCAGTCACATTATTAAGACACCAGGCCAACCAGTCTTAACACTAACCTCTTATATTGAGCAACATGTGCATGTAAGGCAGATGCTAGTATCATTTGTATAAGTCTTTGGTATGACAAAGTTACAGCTGGTGTTTAAACAACAACCTCACACATCACTGGTGGATGCTTTAACCACTTAGGTCATCAAAGAGATGCTGATGGTACTCCAAATTTAAGGTCCATAAGAAGAAAAAATTACATTATACCAAGGCCAAAGAAGGAATTGTTTAAAAAAAGTTTTCAATATACTGGTCCAGTAGTATGGAACAACATTCCCAGCAACATAAGGCAGGCTCCTAGCATTTCTTCATTTCATAATCAATGTCTTAAATGGATGAAATCTTTAGAAAATTGAACAGTGCTAGTACCAAAAAAAAAAAAAAAATACTGCCTGCTTGTCTGTTTTTTTTTTGTTTTTTGGCATCATTTTCAAAGCTGAATTTTTCAATGCAGAATGATATTTTATGTTTCTTATATGTTTATGTTTTTACAGAAGGCCTGTGCATGTGTTCCAGGCTTTATACTTTGAAATTTAAAATTCCTTAATTATTTAGCATTGAGCCAGACTCTTCACATCATGTTGTATGTATTGTATATATTGTACATAACAGATAGAAGGCCTCAAGGTAGATTACTTCTAGAACTAATTGAGTTACCTTCTCTAAATAAAGTCTTTATTATTATTATTATTATTATTATTATTATTATTATTATTATTATCAGATTGGTCTGCATTTCAATGTAGTGTTAGTTTGCTAAGAAGAATCATGAAGAATCTTTTTAAGTTGTGTCTTATACCATTCAAGTGACTTGAAATGATATTAGTCTAAGATTGTATCCTCTATTAATGTAAAAGTTCTTTTTTTAATTTAAACACGTGTGATTTTGTAAAGTGAACCATAACCTGCATTATATTTTAAATGTGGGCCTTAAGCAGATTAGAAAAGAGTCCATTAAGGTAAAGAAACAAATTGCTGTTGGGAGAAATAATCTGCTAGTTGATCATGTCACCCCACCCCAACCCCAATTTATTTTATGACCTGTTACATGTGTGGTACTTCCTTAAGTTTAATTCCCAAGAGACGATTCATAGTAAAGAAGTAATTGCTAGTACAGTGTGGTGAAAGAATCAGTTAACTGATTTTGTCACCGCCCCCTCCCCCCCAAATTGTTTTTTAAGGGATCCATTATGTTTTGGTATTTCACTTGTATGTCTTAAGTGTATTACCAAAGGGTGCATTAATGAAAAAAAATAAATTGGTTGAAGGGGGAAAAGAATGAGATGGCTGACTCCATCCCTTTTCCAATTGTTAGCAGACTCATTACATATATACATGTGGCAGTCAGTTTATTTCCAAAGAGTCCATTATTGAAAAGAAACTAATTATTTGAGGGGAGGGGGCGAATAAATAGAGGTGGAACCTAATGTGTTGCAAGGGAGGGGCAAGAAATAATTAGGGGGTTGGGATGGAAGAACTGGATGTTACACCATCTATGAAAACTGCCAGTTAAGAAAAGTAAAGTGGAATAAGCTAACAAGTTTTATAGATTGATGTTGTATTATAATAAGGGTAGAGTTTGAGAAATGATTTGTTCATAGTTATAATTCCTGCACATTGCCAGATCAGCACTTTGACTTAGTTCACTTCAGTATTATATAATTTGTTTTACAATACTCAGTATCTTGTATCAAGACATCATCCAACAAATCATCACTGATAATTCAATCAGCATGGTTTCAACAGCTCCAGTTCATCACAATTAGTTTCAAAGGCCAGAGTAATAGGCCATGTGATACAACTCCAAGATCAAAAGTCAGAACTTCTATATAGTCCTGTACAGAATTTCATTGGACTAAGGCATGGCTTTGAGAGGTTAAATTTGTATACCCACCAAGAAAATGCCAGCTTAGTAGCTCACACTTGAGCCAGGAAGAAATACAGTTTAAGAATGTAATCAGTTTGTGATTTGCATGAAGAAGATGAAACAGAGAATGATGATGAGACAATAGAGGCTGGTGTGTCAGGAGAGAGTAAGTACATTTAATGCTTTTAAATGAATGATAAATAGAGCAAAATTTCTTAATTGAAACACTTCATGATTAGAATTCTTTACATAGAAAATGGAAATTACTAAACTAACTTCTATATTTCTACATGAAACAATTTTGAAATACCGGTAAGGACTTTTTTGCATATATGTCATTAACCAGCAAACTAAAGAATGCATACCTCTTTCATTTTGAAATTTCAATTACAAGTTTAATATACTGTAAATGAGAATTATTATTCTATGATAGATACACAATGAAACAATGCAATAATCAAAACAAAATGTGATATGTTTTGACACTGTAGTGGGCCATTTTAGCTCCATAAATACATTTCAAATTGATACAACATGCACAATATGTTAGTAAAATTTGCAGGTTTTTTTTCCCATGGAACTGCCAGGATAATGTATTAAGTATGCTTTTTCTTCATGTTGTTTATTTTCAATAATAATAATAATAATAATAATAATAATAATAATAATAATAATAATAATAATAATTGTGCTGTAAAGAGAAAGGAACATTAATAATGCTTTATGAAAAGACATAAAAAAATCTCATTTTGTAGGGTTTGGTAGCTGTTTTAACTATGCTCTCCTGCAGCACATGGTCTTTGACTCAGTGGAAAAGGAAAGATTTGCATAAATCATGATACTGATACCTATGTAAAGTGAAAAGTAAGTATATTTCTTATATTAGTATATTTTACCAGACAATCTTAACAACATGTGTTTTTCCCAGATTCTAGTTATGAAGATGGCAAAATATTGTGTAAAGTTAATGAATGTTGTGGAACAAAATAGGTGTTTTTATGGATATGTATTGCCATTAAGAATGTAGTTTAACTGGAATTGGGATTGAATTTTTCCATGGCAGAAAATATTCAAAATGACAATATGTATCCTTATATGCAATAATGAGAGAATTATATTGTGTTTTATTGACTAGTTACATATGAATCAGTTGTAATCTCTGTTGAAAACATTTTCAAACCATAATTTAATAATGCTAACTGCTGGATGAGCATTTATAGCCCTATGCAAATGAACTATTCCAAATTGAGATACAATATATGAAACAGATACACAATATGAAAATGAAATTAGCACAACACTAATTTTCAACCAGTGTTGACACATAGGTGTACATGTCATTCTGTAATAAAGTCATTATTGCAAGTCAATTAGGAAAACACTTGATTAAAATTGTATAGGTGGGCATATTTGAAAACATAGTTAATTTGATTTGGTTTTCACTTCAGATTTCAAGAATTCATGAGTACATGTATTTGTCAGTGGAGGAGATTAAAACTTTGCCTTTTTCTGTAGAGGGTATGACAGTGGAGGGAGGTAAGATTTTATTTTTTGTGTTTTAAAATACATTTTTTATGTATAGATAAATTGAATGACATACTTGATTTTATATTTCTTGAAACTTAATATTACGATTTTAGTAATTATCATTTCCTGATATTCTACATAATAATATTGATCACTTGATTCAGTAAATCACTTTTTTGCTTGAAATAGTCAACATTATATGGGCAATAGACATCTACTATTGGTGGACATGGCAGTAAAGGTAAGCCAAGATAAGTGAGCATGACACCAAAATATACAAAAGGAATCAATAAATTTCATTGACCTCTTATGTTATTGTTATGTATTAAATTTGATTTAAATAAGCAAATGATTGATTAATGTAAATATAAGAAATGTAAATTCATTATCTTGTAGTGCTTTTAAGATTAGTTGAAGGTTTTCTTTTATGTAAGAGTAGTTAAAATATGAGAGTAATATCTGATATGCTAAAGAATGTAATTCACTATTTTTAATTAATATATTTTATTCTTATTTCCATAAATGTATAAATTATTGTATAGAAAACTAAAGTGAAAAGAAAGAATGAGGCAGAACAAAATACAAGCCAAATAACTAAAGTTTAGAAACGGAACCAAAACATCACATGAGTAATTTAGATAGTCAATAGTTAAAATATAAATAGCAGCACATGTATATACATCTTTTTCACAATAATGTGAATCAATAGATTTTTCAAGTTTATTAACATCATTCCTTAGAAACAACACCATCAACAACAGTTACCATAATAACCATTATTTTATATCAATGACACTAAATTTCAAATGGTTATTTGAAGTCTTATAAAATAATCAATGTTACAAAGTTCATAATTATGCAGTGTATAATTGTATTACAAAATGAAAACATTTCTGATTAAATATTGATATGTTTATTGTACATACTTAGTTCACGTATTACAGTTTCATAAAAAAATACTCTATTCAGTTGTTGATTAGACAAACAGAGTTAGTGACCTGCAAATTAAGACAGATACTTTCTGAAATTCAAGATAGGAGATCTGGTTGCTTTGAATTTTCAATTGGAGCAACCAATATGATTGGGAAGTGACTGACTTCAATTCCAAATTGTAATGTCTTTCTGTAACACCATTGTTTTCATGAGCTTGTTTTTTCTTTTAAGATTATTTAGTGGTAAGGAATACAAAACTTTAATAATACTGATCATATACTCTTTATCGACTCCTTCACTGTCATCAGGACAAGACTATTTATTTCAGGTACCAACAACATATTAAAGAAATGTGGACATACAAGTCAGTAGACTTTTTTTATGAAAATAGTTGTGTCTTTAAAGTGACATTACTCCACAAGGCATAATAATGTACTAAAGGTTAATTTTTTAGGAAATTCATTTTTTTCAGTCCCAGTGGGAAAGAAGAAAATGTTTTGTCATTTATGATTTTCTTTGTAGGTAATCTCTCGAACAATTATTGGGCTGGTGGAGTTCAATGCTGGTGCAGTCTACACGGGACTACTGGAGGGTCACGATAAGATTTACTGCAAAAAGCCATTAGGGAAACTTGAGACTGGAAATTTGAAATTTAAGTTCGCTGATTTTTTAGAAACAACATTAAATATGAAAGATATCCAGAAAATCTATGAAATTTATTAGATCACCAAGTTTGAACTAGAAATAGTGAACAACTAAATATATTATATGGAAGAAGACCATGAACAAATAAAGGAAGCGATTGCAATATACATTCAAAGTTAAGCACAGGTATGAATTACTGAACCACTCTCAAAAGATTCATTGGTTGATCTCTTCAGTAAAACCTGCCTACTTACTGCATGCTACCTCCTTATAGCTAATGAATTTTACTCTGGGAGCATTAGATTTGACGGGTAGTAATAGTTCTCCGGAAGTATTATGATTGGGTGATTATTATCAAAGAAACATTATGGTATACTACAACTTACTGGTTTTTAATGGGCAAATCAGCATCTCTGTAGCCACTAGGTCTCATCAATTATTTTTTAATTATAATATAAGACATGTCTTTTAGAGTCAGTAGAAATTTACACATTTAACCACTTGCCATTAAATCACTAAAGATGAACCTCAGGCAATCTTTGAAATGGAATGTTTTATGCTGTTAATATCTTAAATTTATCTTGTTAAAACTATGTTAAGATTTAAATATGTTACAAAATATCATCATATAGAAGTAAAGTTTTACATCATTATTAACATGTACATTTGAACTTGAAACAAAAAACCCATTATGTTTGTGTTTACTGTTATATAGTCACTTCTCTTATGAGATGTCAAAACAGAATTAAAAATAACTTGGATTACTAGGGTACATACTTGATAATATGCTTTTTATTACTCAATCAGACCTAGGTACCATCAAACATGTGCCTCCTATCCCTTTTATGAAATATTCAAATAAAGACATAATATCAATTGCAAGCTTTTCCTTCATTCATTTACATTTTCTTTTGCATAGATTTGTTGGTTGAACAGGTTATACATTTTAGCTGTACTTTATTTATGTGCTGCAAAGGTTTATGGTTTTCTGAAGGTCAAAGCCTATTATCACATTAACCCCTGGAGAAAGTTTTCTGTTTTCGCAATAAATGTTTTTTTTTTTGTTTAGAGGTTGCTCTCCCCGCTAATTTTCACAGACCATTCTTAGGGAGGACCTACAGCCCTATTATGTTTGTGTTTGCTATAGATTGAATAAATTGTAATTTTTGATATTTTATTATTGATTTTGTATTTAAAAAACATTGTAATTGTATTAACAAATTTTGGGGACTATTTCTGAATGCATTCTAATACATCGACTTGCAAGCAATATTCCATTAGACAAATGGCTAGTTTTTGTTCTAATGAAAATGTTTATCATTGGTTAGTTTGCTGGTGCATGAGCAGAACGTGAAAAGTTGGACTCCATTTTTTGGTGCTTAACACCCATAAATTTCATATGGAGAAGACTATTCAAAATATCCACCTTATCCTACTTTTTGCAAAGGTCCATCAATCTGTGTGCGCTTCAGACTGGTCTGCCATAGATCTGATGCCATAGTCTAAAATCTGGACACAAATTCGGATTCCGACCATGGGAGAAGTTTAGGTGGAAAAAAAAGATAAAAAACTTATGTTTTTCCCTCTGTTTTTGTAGTGCAACTAAAATGTTCAGATTATTTGATATAATTGTAGAGTGCAATCTGTCTATCTTTCTATATTACCACCCACTTTAGCGTATCATGCATGACCTTTATGCTACAGACCTTGGAAGAAGGTTACTACCTCATGACATGTAACCTCATCACTAGGGAATAATATGTTAACTTGTTTCTTACAAAGATTTTATATATACAGAAAACACATTGGTAAAGTGTATTGAATTTTAAAGTTGCAGTAGTTATGTCATGACATCATTTTTAGGCAAAACTTGACAAAGCACTACCTGAAATAATACAATTTCAGAACGTTCTAAAGTTACATTGATAATAAGGGTGTCTAAAGGCCATGTGGTTGATAAATTGACTGAATGCTAATGGTGCACAAGAACTTTTAGACTATTTAGCGCTATACAATTTGTAATATGAATAAACGTTAAAAAGAGTAAAAGTTTTAATATCAACCAGTGATATAAAAAACCAAATAATTGAAAGTAAAACGATAAGATGGTAACAGTAAAATGCATGTATAGTGCTTCCTGATCAACGGGGGATGTAAATGGTGTATGTTAATGAAGATAGATGAGAAGATGTTGAAAACAAGGTATTTACATTACATAAACATGCTCTAGGTATTATCATTCAAAATATGGATATTTAATAGCAATGTATATTATCATTTTGATTCTCTATTCATTTTGTCTGGATTATAGCTCAGAAAATGTCTATTCACTAGAGAGTATTCTGATTACACATTTATTAACAGTAGGGTTGGCACACATTAGAATGGAATGTTGGTGGATAGAGGTAAAATAGATAATCAACCTAATGAATTTATATAAAAATACTAACAATATATGAATCACTGGGATGGTTTGGTATTCTCCCATTTATTTAATTTGAATGTTACACAGTAAGTTCTATGCTAAAGTATATACATATTAAAATTAAATACAACATTAGGAGTCAAGCACTTTGTTCAAGCACATATTTAGCCAATACTGCATGTACTCCTTATGAGTAATTTAGCCATGCATGTAGCCAAATTTGGATTTCTAACAGTTATTACTGTAGGTTATGCAAAAGAAAACATTGCATGCAATGGCCAGCAATATTATAAGCTTACATTTACACAACAGTATGGAATAAAACACTGAGGATGGCCAAATATAGCTAATTATAGAGCTTTTAAATTCTAACAGACATACATGCAGCTGTTTTTAAAATCTGTTGCTGACACTAGCCAAATTTTGCTAAAAGAACATTAGCTGTGCACCAGCCTCACTGAGCATGGCAACAGGAATCCTTAGCCAAATTTTGGCTAAGGATACATTTATCTAAGATTTGGTTTCTGCCTAAAGGTCATACAATACATTATGGAAAGGGACAATATTGCAGTTAGCCAAATTTGCCTAATCATAGTTACCTAGAGTTTGATCTTTTGCAGCCATACATGGGGGTTATACTAAAAGACACTAGCCAAATTTTGGTTAATTTTTCCAAAATTTGGTTCCTACCTAAGGGTGTGAAGAACAACTTTGTAGGAATTAGCCAAATTTTGGCTAATTTAAAACCTGTCTAGCCCCTTCAACATACAGTCAAGCTATTGAATAGTGATAGACCATATATTGATCAAAACACTTCCAAGAGTATCACTATAGGCCTTTTCTACTTTGGGTTAAGTGATTTTAGCCCACAGCAGAGGCCTGATTTGAATAAATGGAAAAGCTCAAGTGAAATCGGAAGCTGTTATATATATATATATATATATATATATATATATATATATATATATATATATGTGTGTGTGTGTGTGTGTATAATATGCACCTTGCATCAATAGTATAGCACGAAATGTTAATAAATTGCATTAAAAGGACACTCGGGCACATATCACATATAATACATATAGTTGGTTTCAGAGGTCATATGTACTACTTGCAGCTGCGTATTGACCTAGTTAATGAACTCCCCTTATCCCCGAGAGTGTGTTACGAAATGTAGTTATATGACGTTGTGGCTAATCACATTTTCATATTGATAAGTTGATTGTTGTCGGTTTTAGTTTAAATTTACATTCACAGTGATTAAATCAATATATTAGACAGTACTGCATATCTTGAGCTGAGACGTATTAGCTCCATTCTAAAATATCTTTCAGCTGGTGCCACTAAAACACTTATCTGTTTCATTAGGACTTTCAAGACTGAACCACTGTAACTCTTTTCTCTCTGGTGCATCTTAATATCTACTCCAGAAGCTTCAAAAAGTTCAAAACACAGCTGTTCAGATCAACTTTATATTACCCCGATCAGAGCACACCTCCGCACTGCTTTGTACCCTGCACATCCTATCTTATCGAATCGAGCACAAAATATGTTTTCTGTGCCTCGCTTCACTGACGGACTCCCGTCCAACAAACTAATTTGGCCTCACCCATTTTAATACAACTGCAAAATAATTACGCTCTTCTTTTGACAATCGTATACTCATTATTCCCACAATGATAACGACGTCTTATGGACAACGTTCTTTTAGATACCAGTGCCAAACTACGTGAAATGAATCGCACTTGAAGGTTGACACAGACACAGTAATCCCTTTCAATCTTGCTCTTAAAATTCATGTTTTTTCCACTGCAAGAACGAACTTAAAGACCTAAAAATGTTTCCTACCTAAAATATTATCAGCATTTTTTGTTTACCAAACTCATGGTGTTTTTTTTCCTCGTTTTGTTGTCATATAATTATAGATGTTGTAAAGCGCTTAGAGCTTCTAAAGAATATGCGCTATGTAAAGTCCTTATTATTATTATTACTATTACTATTATTATCATTATTATTATTATTATTTGCATTATTATTATTATTATTATTAGTAGTAGTAGTAGTAGTAGTAGTATTATTATTAGTATTAGTTATAGATGGAAGATTATTTTAAGAATTAACTTAGAGCACTACAAATACCTGGTAAGCTACGCCATTCGTATCAACACTGCCAGTAACCTACAGGCTCATAGAAATTAATGTGGAATATAAACTAAAAAATGACGAACCAAACATAGGTAAATAAATTCAATTTGTTTAAATATAAAAGCATGTGATCTAAGTCATGGTTTCGATTTCGCAACAGTACAAGCGATCAAAAACTTGTTTCTCTCTTTGTGTCTGTCCCTGGTAGGTTTGAGTTTACATCTCTCTTTCTCTCTTTCTCTCTGTCTCTGTCTCTCTCTCTCTCTCTCTCTCTCTCTCTCTCTCTCTCTCTCTCTCACACACACACACACACACACACACACACACACACATTTCGTCGCTCCGGTGGCCTAGTGGTTAAAGCGTCCACCACGGAAGAGGGATGTTATGGGTTCGATCCCCGGCCGAGTCCTACCAAAGACGTAGAAAAATAGTATTAACAGTTGTCTGGCTTGACGCTCAGCATTAAGAGGTTAGTGTTAGGACTGGTCGGCCCGGTATCAGCATCATGAGACGGGGTGGGACATCGTGCTATATGTCTGCGGCATGATATCCCAGTGCTATGCATCACTATAAACTGCCTCACTGCTGACATCGTAGCGATATGACTGAATCATTCTTAAAGCTACATTTAACATACTAATCAAAGAAACAAACTCTGTCTCTCTCATTTCGTCATTTCAAAGATTTTAGTCCGTGTTTCGCTACGATCGTGGTGCTGGGGCTTTATATTTAATTATTTATAATAGATTATTAGAACAGTATAAGATCCTTTAGGAAGCATCAATGAAACAAAACGTACCCGTTTAATTTACTGTTTAATGTCGTGCATCGTTGTATCATTTATGAATAATGTAGATACATCCGAAGGTAAATGCACACTTATCGTTTCGACGAACCATATTCTTCAATGATAATCGTTGCAATTTGTATGTCAAGGTTTTAATCTAGCACAACAATATTTGTAATCTCAGTCCACTTTTCTTCAAATATTTTTCATTATACACGAGAGATTGAAGGGAAAATAAATCAGAATGTATTTTGATGCAAATGTGTATCATATTAAATTCATTTAGAAAACGTGCGGTATTGATACTTTTTATCATTATTTCCATACGTCACTAATAATGTCTGGACATTCAACATTGATCTATAATAAACTGCAGACGTTAGCTAGTATATGTTTATATATGCGTATTATTATGTAATGGGAGAAGCACAATTTCAAATACTATTATAATAGTTAAAGTCGCACGTTTACAATGATCTGCTTGTTTATGTCAGATAAAAGTAACTAATGGTACTGATCTATATTGGCTGCATTTGTATTGCCATTTTCTGAACGATTTTGATCATCAGTATCATCTGGTACTAATTCCACTAGGTTGACCTGTTCCGTCTGTACTTGTTCTTTTCAACTGATTTAGATCTTCTATCAATAATACAAATTTAAATATGACAATAAAGTTTGACATTTCCTTTATCGTCCGGAACATCCACTCTAGTTTCATAAACAATACTGCATATATTTTAGTAGCAACATCGATATTGCAAATCTAGCAAATCATTCCTTAAAATTTGAAGCTCGTGCCTAGAAGACTCTGATACTGTTAACACAACACTACTCGCATTTAAGTTGTGCAAATTATATTGCACTTGTAAACGTCACTCATTATGACACATTCTGCTTGATTCAGTCAGTAATACAATAATTTTGTACTACTGTATGCACTACAGTGTTTTAATACGATATGCACCATTCTTTCTTAAAATGTTTTAGTATGCTGTACACCAGTATACATTGCAATGTTTTAAGATATTGCATGTGCAATTCATAATGTCCAGGTCTGATTCATTTATATTCGGACACAGTTTAACTCATCGATAGATAAGGAAAGTTGGCAAAGGACCTAGTCTTATCCGGTATAAATTGTCTGAGCTTTCAGACTTCGAGTGGTTGCAGATCATTATGTATAATTGGGGAAAATGCTGTCAGTTGGTATTTAGCTATAACACAGAGTACATTGTTAATTGAATCAGTGATCTTAACGACGTGTATCACTAAATCGAAAATTCTTCTGATGAATACAATGTTTCATGTTCATGAAATATTTGCTCTGCATATTATATTCAATACGTATTTCTTGATTTGTTCAATATATCCATCCAATGACTCAAATATAAGGCTGCTTATTGTTGTCTCTTTAGGTGATCACTAATCGATCTTTTGAATTCTTCATGCAGCTAGTCTTTCACAGACCTTAGGCCTTATATCTGTGATTGAGCCAAGTTTGACTAAACCCCGCATCATGTCAGACAAGACTATTTTCCCAGACTTTAGACTTGCTAACTGGATTTATACCTACTTTTTCCATTGACCTCATTCGCATATACGACACTCAGTACGTCCAAACGCGTGTTGCGATGTCGTGACTTGGCTAGAGTCAACGACACGGATATCATCGAAGGAATGAAAAATGAAGGTGTCACTGCAGTACGAAGAATACGTATTAAGCGTAATAACAATCTGCAGGACACAAACACATCTGCACTCACCTTCAACAAACCAAATGTACCCAAAGTTGTCACAGTAAGATTTTTGCACGTGCAAGTCGAGATATCCATACCATACACCCTTAAATGCTATAAGTAAAACACATATGGCTATCATGAAGACCGCTGTACAAAAGACCAGATATGTGGCCGATGAGGAGACCATTTTCATCAGGACTCTGATTGTAGAGCAACTCCGCATTGTGTCAGCTGTGTAACGCCAATTCCAATGATTGTGATACATGGAAACAGGAGAGAAGAGATTCAGAGGGTAAGGTACACATAAAACATTCCCACTTCTGAAACCAGAAACCTTGTATAGGTAAAAGCATCCCTTCCTGCCCCATCATCTCCACTGTCGTGGAAACCAATACCAAACATAGATCGATGTACCGTATTCAACATGATGTACTAATATCCCCCATTACCAACCACAGCAAATCACGGCATCTACATAAAAAACATTCAGTAACACCGCACCCTGAACGCGCCAATAAATAAACTCTATAACAGGTTTGAATACATTGAGAACAGGGATGCAGAAGACACTGATCCATGTACGCAAGGTGTCTCCAAATCTACTAATAAAAATACACCCTCGTACTTTGTCTAGAAAAACAACCACACATATTGCCTTTGCGAATAGTATAACCTAGCTCCACTATCTCCAGTTTAAACGAATAATGAAGAGCATCATCAAACAATGGAACTGTCGAAGACGTAAAGCTAACTACAATGATATTATTCTGCCTTTAAATGAACACGATCCTGCCGTAACAACACAACATTAATATGCATCATTGTTTTGTCTACAATAAATACATAAACTTTATGTGCTAGGACGTTAAACTGAAATTCTAAAAAGTAGATCTTGTACTTGGAAACCGTATATATATATATCTTCAGTGGTAGCCACGTTTTGGGTCGCTCGAATGTAAAAAATATTTTCGGGGACTTCTATATACTTTCTTTATTGCCAGGCTTTTCTATAATGGTCTTGCGGTGGAGGTAGATGGTCTTGGATCTGGATCGATAATGTCCCCTCCAAAATTGCACATCTGATGACACGTCTCACAGCGTATGAGACAAAGCAGTCTTCTGGTTTCTACCTGGAAAGGTTTGTTTTGATCATGACGATTCAAATTAATTTGCTTATAGTATATATAATCTATCCCTACATATACATGCCTTTCCTACCGGAGAGAACACGCTCATTTAGGTTCAGTCTGAAAAGGCTGAAGACAAACATAAAATCAAACTTCTTCTCTGAGATTTACCGAGAGCCATTCAAAAGTACACTTCCAAAAGGGCTTCTGAATAGCCTTCTGGAGATACAAGTCAAAATACCAGTTATGTCACTCAGGATAAACAATCAATACTCCAGAATGACCACTACGTCAAATTAAACGAGCCTATCGAAAAATAGCAAATATGTACTAATATTATGAAAACTGATATTAATATTATAAATGTAGCAATGATCTTTAGAGTGCCCGAAGAGAAAAAGAGAATCAGTAGACTTATCGTAGGGAAGTACAAACAGAAGAAGAAGCAGAACAAACACACCTGCAAAGAAATTCGTAGCAAGATAGTCTATGAAAACTCAAGAAGAACTTATGCATGTGAAGAAATTCAAACGGATACACACCAAAGAAACTGGCAAAATAACGTTTGTAATTCGTTTCAAAATTTCATTGTGTTTCATTTTCGCGACAAAATATCAAACTAAAAGGTATATATCTTATTTTTTCATCGAATGCCTCACGCCCATGATTATATTAGATCATTTGTTCTTTGATTTAGTAAACAGTAATCTTTCCTTGAATTATTTGAGTGGTCTTGTAATGGCAAGTTTTGTTTTGGATAAAACGAAAAGCATTGCCTTGACGGCATCAACAGCTGTCGAGACAACCTTTATCTACCTTTAATTCCTACTCCTGCTAATTTAATGGTCCTAGTGAATGTTGATGCTGCTGACATCTCCGTCATCGTGAATATCGATTTAGTCGTATAATGTTTGAAATCTTTCATTGTCAATGTCTCATTTTCTTAGCTTTATCCAAAGACATGTTTGTCAGATATTTTAATTTAGCCAAAAAGACTGACCATTTTTTTTTCACTCTCTTCCTTCTTCCTGATGTTCAGCATGTTACGTATATTTAATTTAATTCTTTGTTCCTTTTACTTTTTATTCCATTATATGCTATTGTAATGTAACAGTTTTTGCTAGATTTGACATTGTCCACAATTGATTTATTACTTTCTTTATTTTTTCCGATGTAAACAACTAATAATAAAATGAATCATCTAGTTGTTGACCATGTTCCAAAGTCAGTGACAGTTTTTGTAAACAAGTATGTTTAGTTTTCTTATCTTTCTCAGCGAAAAAATCAGGAAGTTGAATAAAGGTCATAGCTGGACTACATTTCATTAAGAAAATGTTTTGGTCTGAACTTATTTTTCTTGAAACTGTTGAATTCAAATCACTAGTTTCCCTGGAAATACAACAATTTATACGAAATTCAAAAGAGGAATATTTTCATCGCCTTTATCTTGAATATCTTTGGGATTTTAACTGATATTCAGTTAGAGCTTTTCATGAATAAGACTTGTGTTTTTAATTCTTGGATTACAATATGGCTTCTTTCTGTAAAGCCATATTGTCTTTCTCTCGTTTTATACTTTGTAGTCTAAGGAAAGAATTGTTTTGTTAAACTTTACCAAGCTTGATGTCTCACTCTGTTCCGTCACTTATTTTAAGACCATATACTCTTAAAAATATGTTGTATCTTTTTCTCTTGTTGTTTTCCTGTCTCTCGTGTTGTTGAGAAAATATGTGCTTTTCTATTGTATGTCGTTGAAATGTGGCCAGGAACTCTTCCTTTTGATTTTGTGATGAAATCATCACATAATGTAATCGATGGCAAGAGAAGTGAAAGTGCTTCTTTCGGCACAATTTCTGGCGAAGTAGATTTAAAAAAGCCAAACTGAAAGCATTACTCTCTGTAAGAATACTCGCATCAGCCGCAGTAGTCTTATTGTCTGTCACGTTGGGTGTACGAAGTGTCACGTGTCCACTGTATTCTGATTGGAAGATAGGAAATACACATTCACACAATGATTTTTAAAAGGGACGTTGGCTTATTGTGGCATCTGTTTTGAAGGAGGATAATTTAAAATAGTCTTGCAACTTCGATCACCTCTTGCAAGGCGTTATTTAATCAAGATTACCTCGTGTAAATAAAGTCATTATGTGCCATTACCGCGAGTACAGTCATATATATTTTTAATAGGAGAGTGGGTACTGAGAATTAATTGTGCTTGAAGAGGGTCATGATCTATATATTGGCAGTAAGATGAAGCTTGTTGATAACATTGACGTGGTGCTACATGTTCTGATCTTCTTTTTAACCATTCCAACAGTTCTTATGGCTACAAAACTCTCTTAGAAACAGCGTTACTACTCATACACTGCCAATATTTGTATTTTATAGTTGTGTATGTCTATTATATACACCAAACACTTGAAATTAAGCCCATTACCCATTGTGTTTAATGACGTGTGTGAGGGTATATATTATATATGAATACTATGTGAAGTGCCAAATTTTCGGTCGATCTATTAAATAGCCATTAGTTGTAGCCAGCTAGCCATTAGTTAAATTTACGAGACACAGCGTGCAGAGGAGAGATACCGGTATTGTAGGATGTGGCCGTTGTACTAATTAACCGTATTTGTTCAGAGACAGAATGCCCGACAGCAGCCTTGTAAAGTTTCATATTATCACGAAAATGTCAGAATTGAGAGAGCACAGAGATTCTGTTACTTAAAACCATAGCGTGTCATACTGACCCTGACGTAAGCGACTTTTAGAGGGAAGCGGGAGAAATTACATTTGATTCTCATTGGTCACGGTTAAATAAGGGGTGTGTTTTACACGAGAAATCTTTAGAACATGATATCTTACTAGCTAAATTAGACTTTAGTCTGAATTTACTACTGTGAGAGTAGACAGTGTAAAATTATTTTAGTAAGGCTCCGGATATGATTTGAGTGAAATCCATTCGTCAAGGAAGCGTGGTCGCAAACCGCCTAAACCAACGGATGAGTGACGCGCCAAACACGAGGAAGAAAATAGTTCTTTTGGAAAGACGTCAAGTACAGAAATAAAGACGTACAAGTACGGAAAAAAGGAATTGTGAAGGAGAAATCGCCGTGTATACGTTGATATAGTGGACAAGTCTGAGTTCTAGCGGAACATCCACGAGGGAAAAGTATCTCGAGAGATAGTAACTTCTGGAACAACATTGGATTGAGCAGATAACGTGGTTCGAGGATAACAGGTTATGAAAATCGAACAAAAGCATTAACTTTGATTGTGACTCGATCCTATGATGACTTTTAAATATCAGTAATAACGGATAATGTGTGTAATGCTATTTAAAATATATTTGTAATTCGGTGAACGTTTAATTATAAACCGAGTGTATTCCTACTGAAAGGAAATTGCATTGTGTATGTATTTGATTAAATTGTTTATTTATCTTTACGGGGGCACGGAGTTGTTTTGTTCAATATACCCGCTCAGGTTACCATATACATCCTCTTACTCGAACCAGGCAATTATACCGTGGGCGATCGTCTGTTGGATAACGAGTATCAGAGGGGAGTATGTTATAGCATTATTATTATATGTTGTGCAATACCCGATCACAAAGTGGGACTTAACACTTACCATTTGACAGGTGTGGCTTGTGCAATATTGTACGAGTAACGCTTATGACCCGCGAGTATCTGACATACTGCTACCCCGTTGTTTGATTATTTGTTATTTAATTACACTTCTTTTATATCTTATCCTTGGTTAGAAAGCGTGGGTTACTGGCTACAACAACAGCCTTTTGAACAGTAAAGGTCGCGTGTTGGATATTTGTTGACTCTGAATTGTTCACTGCACACTACGTGTTGGACAGTGTTACTGGGTCGTGTATATAGTGTTATCATATATCCCCCTCTTTCAGTACCCCATATCTACGAGATGACCGCCTTTGATATAATTCGCTCGGTTCGAGTAAACTTACAGGTGGAGAAAGTAGGAATCTGAGCAGATATAAAGAACAAAATGACTCGAGCTCCCTTACGCAATATAATAATAATTGAATCAATTACAAACAATGGAAAATCAATACAATTCATTAGAAGGATACACTTCTTTTAGAATAAATCTGTCTTCGAACGATTTAAGACACAATTGGATTTATATAACAAAGTAAAGAATAGCCAATATGTTTACAGATATGATTTTTTTCTCATTATACGATCGAGTGAACAGTCGAAATCGTTGCCGAATGCGAGTGCATAACCAGCTTAGCGATGATTCCCTCTTTCTTTCCTCCCTTTTTCTTTCTCCCCGACTTCCTCGCTGTTTCGCCTTCCTTCTTTGGGTGGACAAGTCTATATGTAGAATTCACAATGTGTCTGAAGATGTCCCAAATAAATCTCTGCTTGTGAAGAGCTATTTTACCCTTGTAAGAAACAGAGAGCTAGCTTAAGTTTCCCTATCGACAATTCCACGGAGTGTGAATAATTTCTCCCTGCTTCGTTATCAAAATTCAACTATTTGCATTCCAACAGATGACAAGACTATTTAACCGGGCCAAGCAATGGCAGACCCAAAACGATCAAAGTTTTCTAATTACGCTATGTCAGCGAATACACAGTTCTAGTCTTTCATACATGAAACCATTTAAGACGGGTGAATTAAAACGAATTCTCGTAACTCATATAACTGGAGTAATACATAAAATATGAGAAAACCCCATTGCTATACAACAAAACAACAAATTAAACAATTCGCCACACTTCTATAATAGAAATATAACAATCAGCACAGTTATACGCGTATCAGGTAAAATTGATATACTAATTTAAACAACTAAGTTCATGCACATAGTGTCAGAGTCAGACAATTCAAGCAAAACATTATATTGGCATAAACGAATTTCATGAAAATACCTTACGTTGTGTCATTGACAACCCGTATTTTTCCTAGGCATCCGGCCCCTTGGTCAACATTTATCACGAGGAGAATTTGTTTGCAAATTCGGTCCTCGGAGTCAAAGACTGTACTCCAAAGACTAGTATCCTCCATTGCAGTGCAGCTTAGACTGATTTGAATTTTCGATGCACGATATTACACTAGACATTTCAGTGTGGGAACCACGCCCCTTCCTTTAGTATAGCCAATCATAATTATATACATTTTCTACCTCTTTGAAAGCGACAAACCTTGGGTCAGTCTGAACTCATACATTGACTACTGGTCACCGGAAATTCTCAATTCGTGAAACTTTCACCATGCAATCAGAGTTTACCGTTTTCCTAATAGTCTGGTTGACTCCTGCATAAACAATTGCTAACACATGTTTAATTTCAGAACAGAGCTCTCCCCTCGGAAAGACATTCTGAACATGGCAGTGTGACGAATAATTCGCGTCCATTCTCTAGAAATCTAATTAATGATTATCTGGTCTCAGCTCATTTATTGAAGATAGATCGCCAGAAATTTGCCCCGTTACATATAGTAAATCTAAGGTATTGGCTAGTAGATATGTGGGTGACACATAAATTGCTCAATATGACTGCTTGATCCTAATAGTATAATTTGAATATTAACCACGATGATCTACAGGCAGTTATGTTATTTCCCCTTCCGCCACATATCGTCTTTTCCATGTTTATGTACCTTATTCCCCATACCGTTATTTGCTTGTAAAATTACGGCATATTGTTAGTTCATCTTTATGCCGCACAATTTCCCCAATACATAATTCAGACTATTTTGTTATATTCGAAGCAAACATTATATCGTCATGTTTAATTCAAGTTAGATACGATGGTTCTTTTTAAGTTTGCATCTTCTAACAATGTAACAATATTTACTTTATGATCACTAAGAAACATATATTAACTGTATAGCTTCGCCGTTAAATTCCCTTTGACACCACTAAGGGATATATAAATCGCCATGGTATCATGGTATATGGTTGCCTGGATGATCAAATTTTATTCAAGAGCTACAACTGTGCATGGATGAATATGGATTATATGGGTTTGATAATCTCACTTTGTACTTTATGTTTTATCGGTAATTTAGTAAATATTAATGATTCATGACAATGATTTCATTCTCAGCTGCGTTGGTTGGTGATTAGCCTTTATCACCCGTTAAGTTACCTCCGAACATTGATGACAATTTCGTTAGTTTGGTCTTCATGATGCCTGTCATCAGATTTTGCATGCTTTAATATGATGCTTCATTATTAGCGTCTATAACAGCGTATTGTCATATTTTCGTTCATTTGCCCACAAAACGTTGTAATAATTGTTCCCTCTGTCTCTCTGTCTGTCTCTCTGTCTGTCTCTCTGTCTGTCTCTCTGTCTGTCTCTCTCTCTCTCTCTCTCTCTCTCCGAATGGCATATATGCTTCCTTGAAGAAAACTAGTTACTCATGATGCAATTACCATTGTAAATCAATGACGTTATGATTTTTTTATTATTTGTATTAACTGCAATCATTATATAATAGTTCAATGAAAACAGTTAATATTATGTTCATATCCAGTTTTTGTTTATCCAATGGCAAGGTATCATATCCAATAGCTGGTACAAGGTCATACTGATATGTGCACACCATGAGAGTACTTTGTTAAACGGGTGGGAGGAGGCCATTGTCTAAAAAGAAGGGATTTAAAAGCGAATTAATGAAATAGTGTACGGCACATATGTCAATCTAATTCACTAATTACTTAATTTGTTTAAGATATAAGCATTAAGTTACATGGGAAATTATTCAATAGTTATGTCACCTATATTTCTAAAAATTCAGTAACCATGCGCATTCATGCAGTTATAAGTTCAACCTGACTATTAACAAAGGGTAAAATTAAACAATGGTTGTGCACATTAAGATAAGTGTTATTCGTGGAACGAATTGCCCATTGAAATTAGACACAAAGACACAGTGGTCCCTTTTAACAGTACAGCAGCAAAGAGGGTAGACAAACCGAAACTATTTCAAGCAAACCGAAACTATTTCAAGCAAAACGAAACTAGTTCAGTAAAATCCTAAAGAATTTCAACCGAAACCAATTCAAGCAGTCAAAAAAAAAGAGAAATCCTTTCAGGATTTTACGCTACAGACACGACGCTGATGTCGCTGCGGAGACGAATTGAATATCCTTGAAATTGCTAGCAATTTAGGATTTCACAAACAGACTAATTTGTAATACCTCACTTCGTAAATCAATTAGATTATTGGACTGGTCAGTGAGTTTGAAATTAATTCTCGTTAATGAATCATTATGACATCGCATATACACTGGAATAGTTGGATCCTCAGTGATTAAAAATACGGGTGGAGCTGTTGGTGCAAATGAATACAAAATATATCCTTGTTGAGCTTGATTTGATCTTTCGTGATTTATTTGATAACTTCCTTCGATAGCATCACATGCTAAATTCACTGCAATCACCGAGGATATATTGACGTTCTGAGGAGCGATATGTCGCCCACCACCACCTGGGTCATTATTAAGTTTAACGATAGTTGTTTGTTGTTGTGTTATTTTTTTCCCACGCGTCGTGAATCCTTTTGAAACCATCATCTGTGGCATCATTGAGAGATTTTTTTCATCTCTGAGACATTATATCCTGGAAACTTAAACGTGGGAATATCCTCTACGCGTATATTATATTCCTTTGCAACTTCTGTTCTAGTTTGGGGGTGGTCATCACCTAATATAAGTTGAATGGTTCGCAAATTAAATTCTTCCATGTTGGCAATAATCTTGTTACATATCTTCAGGTACTTTATGACAATCTTTCGGTTGGGAGGAATTGTAGTAATTTCCGTTATAAGTTTATTTCTAACTCGCTCAAAATCGCTATTCATTTTTGTGAACTGTCCGGTAATATCTGGTCCGTCTATTGTAAAATATCCTGTATTATGAACTTCTGATACTGCTTTTAAACGATTAAAAAGAGTATCAAGCGGTAACACATGTTAATTCAGGACGAGGGAGTATGAGTATTATAGGAGGAACAAAAATATGGAAAATGGACGATTTTGATATATTATAACCATGATAATCCTCCTTCGTTGAAATATAATCAGATTTTTGTGGTTCAGGTAGTGGATATTTTCAGGCCATCCTAGTATTGTTCTTATAGAACTCAGATATATATCTACGACATACCCGGGTGAGTTTATTTCAATCGCGAATGATAACGTCGGCTCGTGAACTGTTATAGCAATTTTCGATTCTTTTCCAGTAATGGATTTTATTCTGCGTTGTAATTCGTTATTGATTTGATTTATTTGGTAAGACCCAGATGGTAGCGAAACAACGTTCCAGTCTGGAGTACCATCGGGTTTGTTCTTACTCGCAAACACCAGGGATTTATTCGGTTGTTGACCACAAAATGGTACTGATCTAATATTTGGCCAACTGTGGTATACTCGTAATTTTGCTAGTGCTATCTCTTTCACCGGAATCGCAGTGGGGAAATTCACCATGAACTCAGGGTTTGTTGAGGTTATTGAGATCATGCTGGTTTTCACCAGGGTGGTATTTTCCGCTATTCGTTGAAGTAGTTCTTGCGATGTTGCCATTGTTATTATATGCGTGTTGTTTTTCTAATTTTGACATAAACACGTACCGTCGTTGAAAACTCACTATCGGATAATAATGTGTCATCGAGTGACGACGATATCATCGAGGATAATTTGGAGTACGAGGTTGACAAAACATGGAACTTAACTATGTAGTCTTGTAGTTTGCGCTGGCTACACGATGATATTTTCTTTCTTATAATCAAATTTTGTATTCCCGCGTTTGTTGTCGCCGCTGATATACTAATTGGGACAGCAATCGGGACAATCATTGTCAACGAGGAGAGTATTATACCGGCTCCGGTGATTACACCTGATACTGAGTACACGGTAACATCAACTGCGGCAATTCTTCGTCGGTACTTTTTTAATTTTTGTTTGGTACTCCTCAGTGACTGTTTTGACTTTAGTTTGAAATTCTAAGACCTGATCGTAGCGATACTGCTGTGACGTTGCCAATGATGACATTTTATTTTAAAACGCTAGTGTTAAATTCGCCAGTGTTGAAACTCCTGTGGATTTTTAATTCAGTTGTTTACTTAAATACACCATGTTACTGAAACCCTAGCCAAATTATTATCAGTGGCATATTATTGTGAATTGTTCAATTGTTCATTGTCGATGATCGTTGATATCATATTGTTGACCCCAGATGAACTCGTTGATGAAATATTAAATTGAGTCGGTGGCACTAGTGTTAATCGATAAATACCGTTGACGGTCGCAATGATATTTAATATGTTATTTTGTGGTGTCCACGTAAATGATCCGTGTTGGATCGAGTAAACATTATTTACGATATTTTTTGTTTGTGAGGGATTTTTTTTTTTTTTTCAAGTTATTCTATCATCCTCGCTAAATCATCCCTTATGACATCACTGGTCGTTTTAATATCTTCGCGAACAACTTCTTTTCGCCGTTTAATCGTTGTTATTTCATTGAGTTTCGTGATAATATCAGCGAGGTCTTTTTTTATTTCTTCAAGTTTAGCATTTTACGAAAATATTTAACGACGGCATCATCGGTTTTTTTCAAGTTTTTACGTAACACATTAAATTGTTCGATATGAGCGTCATAATTGGATCGTAGTTTTATCAAAACATCGATAGTGGTTTTATCTCTGTGAGTTTCTGTTTGGTCACCGGTGGATTTCCAAAGAAATCTAATAGAGGTTTGTGAATATTGTCAATAATACTTCTTTGTAACTGATCGAATTTAGTTATATAGTCGTCGTATTCATCGTGTAGTTTTTTTAATGGTTCTAAATTGTAAATTATATCCACAATAGTTGAAATGAGAACATCTGGTTTGAGTTTACCCTGACCGGAAAAAACCGCGATAGCTTTTTCCGCTACACCGCGTTGTTTAACTAAAATATCATCAAGGGAAACATTATTAGTTTTCAATTTACCCTGAAGATCTTGACATACAACTATTTCATTAAGATCAACACTTCCGAGATTTAACATCTCGGATATTTCATCTTCGATTATTTTTTTTACATCACCGGTTGCAACGAGTACTATCATCTTTTATAATATCAAAAACACCAGCTGGTCTTGCTTCATGTTCAACAGAATCAACTGGTTGTGGATCAGATGCAGTATCTCGTGGTGTCCTTACTTTAATGTACTTATTGTATTCAGCGTGATCAGTAATATCCTTAGAGAACATCATAGATGGACCTGCCGATCTTGTATAATCATCAGAATAACTTGCTAACCCCACTATTGTTGTGGCAACATCAACATCATGCTCTATGGATTCAATCTCTCTTCCATCAATCATGTATCTAGCGCTGTTAAATAGCTCCATGATACCATTACTGACAAAACCAACTTTGACATTTAGGTCATCTGGTGTATCAGCTGCAACATTTGTTACAGTTCTCCGTCTACTTCGATAAATGCTTCAGCGGGTAGAAAGTATTTGCTGGTATCCTGGATTTGAAGTTTTATTCTTGATCGACTATTTGGTTGTACTGCATCATTGGAATAATACAAACGAGTACAGAATCATTATTGGGTACTGGGGCGTCCATATCGAACGCTGTATCAGGAGCCGATTTGAACAAATTATTCTATATTTCTTGATCTAAATTGATTACTCGCTCGCTATTTCAAACCACTTCCCACTATCATATTTGCAGTAATATTTCCCTGAGTGTCATACCGTGATGCTATTGTTTGATCCACTGCGTTATTTATTATTTTGCTAATACTTACAGGCATAATTTCCGTAGATGGTAGTGGTCCCAGCGTTGGTAATTTTGTCATTCGTTTCTTTCTTCGCCGAACTAACGCTAGTAGTTTTTAGCCACGGAAAATGCTTTCCCGGCAACATCACCAACAGCGCTAATACCCTTATCACGAATAACATCAATAGCTTTCATCGATAACTGTTTTGCGATTGGTGCTATTTTTGGAGCCATTCTTGCAAATAACCCTGCAATGGTATTCCCGAGACCATCTCCATAGTACTCTCTATAAACAGGAAGTCGTGAATTTACTACATAGACCATGGTTGGTTTGTTGTGGTTGTAGTGTATGATCATCTTTTTTAAATGACATTTATCTAATGTGGTGATTTAATCACTGTGGTAACCGACCGCTAATAGCTAATCAATAAATTATCGATATACACCAATATCCATGATACCGCCCTCAAATAGTCATCTGCAGATATCAGCAGCCTCGTTAATTATTTCCGTAGAGTTATTTCGAGCTCTTCTCCCTCCTAGGAGAATTTCTAATCGTGATATATCCCCGAAAATATTACTAGGACAACGAACTAGACCACTACCTGAAATACCCCTTGGGGCTCCACTTTGAGAAAAACCCTTACCCGTAATACCAGTTGCACCCTGCAAAGAGGATTGTCTTATATCAAAATGTTTTGATTGCCCTGGTAATCTAAGAAATCAAGGATCCGAATTCTTTATTGTAGATGATTCAGCTTTTTTTATTTTGTTCCATCAAATCCTTATATGTTTTATCATCAGATGATACCCTATCTATGTTTGTAAACACGCAATATAATCCATTATGCCATGATTTTTTAAAAAGGAGATTATAATCATCGTGGATATACTTTCTTCTCTGATGAAAACTATTAACGACGAAAGCAGCTAATTCTTCAATAGTATTAAATCTCATATCTCTTATTTCATCTAACTTACCCGGAAGAAATTTATCATTGAATGCAACTCTTTTAAACCACCCCCTTTTCTTGTGGTTGTTCATCTTCCTCTTCTTCTTCTTCAATAATATTACTCTCTTCTTCTTCAATAATATCAACCTGTTGTTGTTGTTCCTCACGCTCTTGTTGTTCCTGAAGTCGTGCAGCGGCCATTATATCACCAGGAAGTGTTTTTAAAGATTTCTTTGTTTGCTTGGATCTCTTTGCTATTTTTCAAGTACAGGAAGAAGGGATGGTTTTTACACTCTTTATTTCTCAGGAATATCTCCCCATATGGCTTTTTCAGTGGTCGATACGACTTTCCCCGTTGCAGTGGTTATTGGTTTGAATAATTGTTCGGTTCCCGTTGTGAAATTAGTTTGAAATTGTTATCTCGATTATAGCTTATTTCGAACGGAATCAGTAATCGGAATAAATTTCTTAATCGCTGCTAATCGTTTGCGTGCTAATTTAGTTGTTAGGGCTTCACCTACCATAATAAATATAATATACGATCTAAATTGTAAGTGAAAATTCACCCTCGACAGTGTGTTCATTTCTTCCGCGTAGTGATAAATCACCATGCAAAAAAATTACACTATCTTACCTGTCTATAGAATTTCAAGTCAATTCGTTCTAGGTGAGTAAGCTCATAATTATCTATAGAATTATTTATCAATGGGGTTATAGAATGTCTGTTCCGTACCTGTATATACACATAATTGCAACAGGTATGGTATTGTACATGTCAATCCATGGTGAGAATTTCATTCACTGTGTTGAGGCAATCAAGGGGGGATTTTCATTTTGGCGGATAATCTCTTTTATTTTTTTTTTTGATTTTCGAGTTAATTGTTAGAGTATCAGAGATTTTTCACTGTGTTGAGGCAACCAAAGGGGGATTTTCATTTTGTCTGATAATTTCTTTTATTCTTTTGATTTTCGAGTTTATTGTGTGTTTGATTTCATATTGTTTGCCCAATTCACTTCTGACTTTTTCGACAGCAGTGAATAACGGGACGAACTTGTTGATGTCATTGTTATATGCGAGGGAGTCATAAATAGCGTGTTGAATTCTCTTTATAAAAGATTAGGATTTCCGTAACACATATTTATTATTCCGACCGCTATCATCAATATCTTGAAAATCAGATAGAATCAGATCACAATCTAATTTATCTGACAATTGAATTCCTTGATTTTTCAAATTTGAAATCTTGTTAATAATGACCTTCATATTTTCGAAATACATTATATGATATATTATTTATTTAATATGAAATAAAAAAATTGGGGTTCAATTTTGACCCTTTTTTGTATGATATGAACTCTGTTTGCTCTAAGGTGTTATTCGCACATCTTATTGCGCCAAGAGAGATATACGAAAAACACCATTTGGAACCCCTCAGGTGTTATTCACATCTGACCAGGCCCAGAGGTACCACGAAATATAGTCTCCAAATAACGGGTTAAAACTCCAAGAAGGTATGCTTGGTGAATGGACGTCACATTTACATATAAATATATAGATATATAGATATTTACTTATTTACAAGTATTTACATATTTACAAGTATTTACATAATGTTTTTTGCCATGAAATGATATGGTAATTACATTGATATATACAAATAGGACAGCACAAGACAATACAACATATAACAATGGATTATAGGTGGACAGACAGCACATACACACACGGGGCTGTTCAATATTCAAACTGAAACCAAACCTCCAACAAAATCAACCGGGTTGAATGCAAAAACACATTCACACCGTGTGACGGTGTGTGACATATGGTGGTTTCACAATTTGAATTTAGAATTCTAATACCCCAATACTATAGGAGACAGCATGGTATATAAGCTAACTAATACTAATGTGGTGGGTTATTTTTATTCTTTCGTGTACTTAATTATGATTATTGAAAGTATCTAAACGAAACAAATACTTGAGAAAAACATCAAAAAAAGAATATCACCTATTTGATTCATTTTCTCACAAAAAAAAATACTTGAAAAAAACATCAAAAAAAAAATTGATTATTTCCATTGAGATCCGTGACTACACGAAAGGAGTTATCGTTGTTTCAAAACTACACACATAAGCCCACACGAGTTAGTCCCCTTGGTGTTATATATAATAGAACAAAATGGAAGTCAGATGTAAATGAATCGAATTTTATGTCCGGTTCTCCTGGAAACCGCTGATTGATATATTCGTTCTGCTACTTTTCTTACCGAAGGTTCGCAAATATCGAAATACTTTCCAGCTTCCTTCATTCATTGAAATACTCTTTTTTCGTTATTTTCTGTATTAAATGATTGTAAAGGTTACGCATTTTTCGAGTGTTTTCCAGTTCCTCCTCGTTTAGAATTTTCACTCTGGGTAATAGACTGTAGATTCGATAAAGAATTATTCTTAGGATTGGAATCAACATGATCAACTACAAATCCGTCTTTTATCAATCCATGAAAACATTCGAATGCAAATCTGTTATTAAGATATTTTCTCCCTCCAGCACCAAACACCAAAATACCATTATCATACCCAACTGGTTTCTTCAGCCTGCGGTGTCTGACAATACCATCACGATATCCGTAGAGACAGTAACAGGCGAGATATTATACGACTCGAAATATAAATCGAGAGGATCTCCAATCAAAATTATTGACCATAATGCACACTCTTGGACATTCGCAGTAATAATATTTCCGCGCGGTAGAACCGTAAAAATTTTATTTCATTTTATTTACGAGTCAAGTAAAAACGGTCCTGTGTCAGTGTGGTTATTTCAGAGTTTTGAAGACGAAGAGGGTAAATTCGATCAATTTGTAAAACCGAATTGCGAATTATATCGTACTGAAGCCCTCCACAATGAGTTGAAAAAATTAGCTAGTGGTTTTTCAATGGAACACGACGAACAATTACTAACAAACTGTTTTACAATGCCGTCAGTTGCAGCTCATTTCACGAGAAAGAGAAATCTATGGAAACCAACAAGAGCAGAATTTGTCTCAGATATCCAAGATAGTTGTGTTGATTATGGCCATGGTGGATTATGGAATACAAAATACGACCCTAAAAGTATTATTTCGGTTGATATGATTGCGTGTTATCCAGGGAGTTTTCTTGGGTATGGAGAGTGTTCTGAGTACTTCAAAAAGATTTGGACATCCAACACACGAGATGACCCGTGTTGCGATTAATGGACCACTGCCCGATTTTGATCTCACCGGTTTCGCTCGTGTGGTATCATTTGAATTGGCTAAAGGACTTCACCCGTGTTGTTATGTTTGCTTTGGTAGACACATCTCTGACAAACACTGGATGCCAATAGTGTTATTACGGTATATGATTGATTCTAAACTGCTGATATTGCTGATTGTCAGTGAAGCAATTATATCATAACGAAAACAAACAGAAGTCTGGTTACCACAACCAGAGAGTCTGCATAGTATAATCACCGAAATAAAATCATAATTTAGACGAAGAATATATCGTGAAATGGTCCAAAGAAATCTTTGAAATTAAAAATAAACACGCAAAAGATCTCGGTAGAAGAATAATTGGTAAATTCACACAAGGTGGAAAATACAACCGTAAACGACATTCTTCGCGGTTGATTATAGATGATGCTGAATACGATTTTATAATCGCAGATGTAACATCTAGGGGTAAATATGTAAATGGTAAAGACGCTTTCTTATCCGATGGAACCAAATTACGTACATTTGTTACTTATATCGAAGGAAAAAATCCTCAGTATACGTACTTATTGTCGTCTATGCTGGCTTATGCTTCAATTAATTTACTTTCGATGATAAATAGATTTCCTGAATCCTCAGTTAGAGTCGCCACTGATTCATTTTATGTAGATGTAAAACATAAAGAAGCAGTGGCTGAATTCACTAATTTAGACGAGAGATGGGGATCATGGAGAATTAAAAAGGAAATTCTGCGTGATTACTCCAAATCAGCAGATGTTATGATTGAAAACAATTACTTGAAAAATAATCAGATATCAGAAGCATCTAATGCACCGTTGTGTTCCGATCCAATATTTAGATATAAAACCAGTTACTTAAACGGCTGTGGTGGGTCAGGGAAGACGATTCGTGCGATTGAATTATTTCGAGTGAAATCAAACATGATTGTGCTAACACCAACACACAGACTTGCACGAGAGATGAAACAGCGAGGAATTATTGCTTGCACTTATAACAGTTTATTTTCGATGCAAAGGTGACGAATGGACTCCTGATCAAATGGGCGAGAAATATATTCCTGAAGTCATTATTTGGGATGAGATATGCACAAAGTCGTTAGATGTATTACAAAGGTTTCTCGATTGGTTATTGCTAGCGAATACAAAAGTGATAATATGTGGCGATCATGGTCAACCAACACCATTTGTCGGTTTATCTCCACATGATTGGCTGAAGAATTTTGTAGACTATTATGAAGAAATTAATACTGATCATAGATCACTTGATAAACAATTACACGAGTTCAAGACACAAAACAGATTACATCCGGATAGAATCCAATGTGAAATAGCGCGTGAAATAATTTCAGAAACCCCATTAAATGATTTTTGGGAAGCGTGGAGACCAAACGATTCGATAGTGACAAGTAGGAAAATAGTCAGAGACACACTTCAGATGAAGATTTTTAACACACACAAAGACAAATTTGCAACACTTCCAGTGCCATTGTGTTATAGACCCAAGGATACACGAAGACAAAATATCGAAGTTGATATTCCAGGCCTGATAGAGTCAGGGACAGAGAAGCATATTTTAATGTTAAATGATATTGTGTTGGTTGATATCAGTGTTCTCGAAGATGCATTATGTGCTGATAAATCCTCATGGAAGCTAGGATACGCAGCGACGATACATTCTTCGCAGGGATTGACTATATCAGATACAGTTTCTTGGATCATAGATAATCGTATCGAGTGATCGAATTTAGTTTATCTTGCGGTGTCCAGAGTACGAAGAATAAATCAACTTCGAAGAGATGTTTTAGACTATAATGACACTACAATAAGTGATATTGTCAGCGATGATACAATCAGAAAAAAGTCTCTGGTTATAAACAGCAGGATAAAAACAATAATAGAAAATTTGACATTGATGCCGAATTTATAATTACGCTGAAACAACAGAATAATCACTGCGCGAGTTGTTATTGTATAATGCGTTGGTGTTGGTCGGATAAAGACCCCTGCCAATTTACCGTAGACAGAAAAAATATCAGCGTAGGTCATACCAGAGATAATGTGATGCTGACTTGTCTTGAGTGCAACAGACGAAGAGGTGCTAGTTAAGACAACGCGGCGGTAATTGAGTATCCTCGGGTATCACTTGTAATTGTTTACTAGTAAATCCTCGCTGAGGAGCAGTTGAATCCAACCTATAGACTAGCGGTCTATCTGTGCATCGTGTTATGCTACATATTTTATGTGCAGTTACACTCCAAATAGGAGCCGTAGCTCTTTTTTCCACCTTCGAGCTCTCCTGGTTCATATAATTATCTAACAGTGACATTGCAAAGTAATTGGTTGTTTTTAAAAATCATTTTGCGGTTTTAAAGGAGTATACTTTTTTAAATCGCGTTGTTAGATTTCATGTTGATTGTTAGAGTAATCTCATTATTCAGCGCGGTAATTAAGCCTGGTAATCTCTTGACCCATTCACGAGATCGTTTATCCTGAATAAATTTATTCGCGTATTGATATCCAAATAACCGCTCAACAATTGTCCGATTAAATCGTTCAACAATTGCCTGATCGCGATGTAATGCAGTATGTATCGTCTGATGGTGACATTATGATGCTTCATTGTTGATAACACTGCACCCTGAAATTCCTTGCCAGGATCAACTTGTAATAGATTTGGCCAATGCAGAGGACAACTACGAAAAATCCTTTCAAACGCAGAAGCCACTTCAGTTGATGACGTCGGTTTTAGCGGTTCTGCTTGTTTGTATCTACTCGCAACATCAACTACGGTTAGCGCATGCTTGTAAACACCATCATGCGACAGAAATAATATATCGGTCTGATGAACCTCATTAACGACGCTGACATCAAAATGCGAGAAGATAATTTGTTTAGGCGGTGGTAGATAAATTTGCCATATCGCCTGTTTGGATAACCAATCCGCTGCTGTAGTATTTTTCACCTTTGCGGCGCTAGCGAGTTTACTGATTCCTGATTTACCCCTCTAGTATCCTCTTGGAGAATAATAAATAGATTCCATGATGTTATTAATTACCAGTACCCAACCTCAATTAACGTTTCATCGCCGATTTTATCAACCATTTTATCAGGCCTCAGCTGGTTTAAGAAAAACGGGATTAAGTCAAGGCAATTGTATGAACACATAAACCGTACGTGTTGTTTGAAAATAGTGTTTTGCATTAAAAAGCCTCGTTATTGTAGGTACTTGGTATCTAACTGGAATACATTTGCATGGATCGTTTACGTATCAACAATATACACGGTCTGTTTGTATGCAGACGTTTTCCACAGTTGTGAAGGACTCTGAACCTCATATCGCAAACCATTATCTCGCTATTCGGCAAACGTTGTAGGAATGTAATGTACACGTATGTGTGTATTCATAATACATGTGTAAATGCAAGTAAATAGCTAAATAGGTAAGTGAGAAGCTGTGCATGCATGAATGTGTGTGTTTGTGCGTGTGTGTGGCAAATTGTAAATCAAATTGTTGATTATATAAACAAGCTAAGTCAGTATCGAATTACACACAATGATGTAAGATGTATGTGGATACGATAACAAATAAGAGGTATGTTCTCTTCCCAGATTCAACAATATACCAGTTTCAAAACGGATGTTGAATCAACTTCCTGATTATATCGCGAGCAAAGTACATACTCGACGAGAATGCAACGTACAGACGGAGTACTTAAGATACTGAAACAAATAATACCCTTAGCAGCAGATAAACATTTTTTTTTCCTCGTTGGGTGAAGAGATGGATTTGGTGCATACATATGGCTGTTGTTGCTAATGAGACATGCTTGAATTAAATGTCTGAAGAGAAAGGTTTAATCTACACAGACAAGTATAACGTACAACAGAATGCCAACACAACGTCGTAATGTCTGCATTTATTTAAAAAGGACAAGGTAAGTTTACATAAACTGTTTAAGTCACAATGACTCGACTGTATACGCATTCTATCAGAATGCAGAACTGTGTGCATCGAGGTAAATCATTACTGTTTATAAATACCTCAATTTTAAAAAAGACGATAATATAATCAAATTATGAAACTGAATTAATTGAATATCCTTAATCGAATCTTGTTAAAATTTCAACCTGAAACCGAAATTTTACCTCCGTTTGTTTGGAGTTGAGTGGAAGTGATGAATATTTATGCCATGCATGGTCAAGCATTGAGTGTGTGTGTGTGTGTGTGTGTGTGTGTGTGTATGTATGTGTGTGTGAAATATACTGTGTGTGAGAGAGAGAGGGGAGGAGAGCAAGAGATCGTGAACTGGACTTTTGCTGTGCTTCAGGTGATAGTGATTTCTACCACTGAGATATTACTTTGCAGGCAAGTAGCATGATTTCCCTCATATTATCCTGACCCTGGGCAGACCAGTCCTATATTTCTAACCTCTTAAAGAAGCACGATTAGCAATTCAGCTGCTATTACCGTTTTAATGTCTTTAGTATGGCTCGGTAGGGGTTCGAACCCGCAGCCTCTGGCATAAGGGAGGACGCTGTAACCTCTTAGGCCACAGGAGAGATTGTCGTTACTGATTACATTACTTGATGATGGTTCAAAATCCGGTTCGTGCGAGCTGAGTGCAGGTGATGAATAGTTATGCCATGTTGGTCAAGTGTGCGTGTGCGTTTTTGTGTGTGTGTGTGTGTGTGTGTGTGTGTGAGAGAGAGAGAGAGAGAGAGAGAGAGAGAGAGAGAGATACAGACAGACAGACAGACTTTTAACATAGCTTGAACAATGTTGCCGACACATCACTACGATGTCTGCGGTGTTGCCGGTGATAGTGATGTTTAGCACTGGGGCATTTCGTATCATAATCTCCCAACCAGACATGCTATCCCTGACACCGGGCCGATCAGTCTTACCTCTGTATTCCTAATGATGAGCGCCTAACAGGGCAGCTGCTATTATAGCTTTTATATGTTTTGTTACCAGTCGGTCGAGATTTTAACCCAGGACCTCTTGAATATGATAGGACACTCTAACTTCTTAGGCAGGAGCCTCGTCAAGCTCGCCATAATGTTTCAAATACTTGCTGATGGTTCAATATCGTTTTGTTCAATGTGTATTAATGTAATAGTATGTACTTTATTATTATTAGTAACATTTAAATCGCCTAACCCTTTAACTTTACATATCTTCACACAATGGCAATAACTATATTTGTCATCCTGACCAGCCTGGGTTGATCACACACAAGTCGCTTACGTTATGTCACTAAAGACGAATTCACTAGCATCCATTGGTTTTATGAATATCAAAATAATGTTTATGTAAAAGGTATACATGTACCTATGGATCAAGTCCACAATGTTTAGGTTCAATTAAGTGTGCATGACTGGTGTATCCAGTACAGCTTTATTTTTCACTAGTTATGTGCATTGGCAATTTTGAGGAGTCTCATCTCATTCACTACTGTTTCCATGTTTTATTGTTATCATGTAATTAACAAACGAGTGATACATGCTTGATTTTATAACTTACTTCTTTTTAATTCTTCCATTAGCATGTGCATATGCCCTACTTCAGCCTAACCCCTCTTTATACTTTGTTATATACGGCACATTCGCGTTGGAAATCATAGACAATTCATTAATAAATGCTTAAACTGAAATATATTTTTGTCAGGTTTTGGAAGAAAATATTAAGTATCATTCTTGTTATTCTTTTTTAATTCACAAAATTTATACTAACAGCTTACCCATCCCTGTACTAAATGCAACCAAAAGGACGAAAATTGATAAAATCACCAAAGAACATACAAGTTGTAGCTTCTCTCTCTCTCTCTCTCTCTCTCTCTCTCTCTCTCTCTCTCTCTCTCTCTCTCTCTCTCTCTCATATAAAATTGTAAACTATCCTCTGTGTGGGCTCTAGTCTTCAGCTCTGTCCTTGATGGTAGGTGAGAAATCATACCAGTAGCTTCTGGTGGTCGGTGGTTGTTCCTAGTGGTGTATCTTTGTTCTCCCTATACTGCTTATATTTGCCTCCATGTATATCCTATATTTTGTTGAGAAATATTCTTAAACCCCATAACAAGGGCGACAACAACATAAAGCTATATCTGCATTGTCCTGCAGTGACGGATCGTAATATCCATGTACGTGTTGTAATATATACAGGAAATATTTGCATGAAGTAACACAAACTGTTAAAGAGTAAAAAAGAACTCAATGTTCATGTCTATTTATTTTTCTATTGTTTTTAATAATGCAACAAATAGGATAGAATCGCGTATTTCGGAGAATCCGAACTGCACGAGATCTTTCATTTCTGTCTGCATCATTCAGTTGAAGCAGATAATTAAAATATTGATTCAAATTATACAAACTTCATGTCCGAATAGTTTCCGAAGTAATGAAAGATGTGATATATATATATATATATATATATATATATATATATATATATATATATATATATATATATATATATATATATACTTACAAAATTGCCAATCTTCAAAATGATTAGAGTGCGAATACTCACCGTGTATTCTGCACAACAATTAAGGCCAGTTAAGAGTAATAAGGAGTTGTCTTTGTCCTTAGTCGTGAGTAGAAGTAATATATATATATATATATATATATATATATATATATATATATATATATATATACATTATGACTAGCGATCAGAATAGCACGTGCTGTCTAACATGAATGCCTGGTGTCATTATTGATATATTGCTGACTTATATAAACAACGTATTGCAGTCCTATAAACCTTAGCTGTTCCTAAATATTAATTTGCAAATATATTAAACAGTTGATATTGCTCATGGAAATTGTGTGCATTACTGAATGAATATCTTATATGTGCAAATTAATGCCGGTAAAAGCTAATCTTGAGGGTGATGTACAGTGAGAGAATGGCGGCTAACGTGACTTCAGATTACGTTCTCGACAAATAGTAAGGTTATCGACGAATATCTGATTTCGCAGATGCGCGTACGGTCTTTCAGGTTCGAGGTCAGTAAGATATGATAGATGAGATATCACGAGCAATTCATGATTTTCTCTACTGATATAGCTTTTAGAAATGTTTTGATACTTTGAGCCACAACAAACATAGAAAAAAGACAAAATCTCAAATAACACAAATATGGCTCAATGATGAAGTTTAGTTATATAGCATATAGATAAAGAAAACCTATGTATGGTCCATTTTCAATGTAAGGTGATACATGTATTGGCATGATCGATACCACCATGTACCAATACAGCGGTTACAAATACACATCGACACTAATTTGTATATTTTAGAAATGAAATACGCGATACGGCACAAACAATGGTATGTGCATGTTATCGTACATTCCTTTATAGTGACCTTGCTTCTAATACAAAATCAATCGAAGTACTGATACAGATTTTTATAATTTGTAATGGTAGGTCGGTATGTTTACTCCATGTGTACATTGATATCCACTTTTACCCCGAATTATTTCTTTCAAAAGCACTTAGCGCTTTCTCATTACTTTATTATAACCTTTATCATTTGCGTATAACACTCCCAACCATCCCTAGCTTGATATCATACGGCACAAACAATGGTATGTGCATGTTATCGTACATTCCTTTATAGTGACCTTGCTTCTAATACAAAATCAATCGAAGTACTGATACAGATTTTTATAATTTGTAATGGTAGGTCGGTATGTTTACTCCATGTGTACATTGATATCCATTTTTACCCCGAATTATTTCTTTCAAAAGCACTTAGCGCTTTCTCATTACTTTATTATAACCTTTATCATTTGCGTATAACACTCCCAACCATCCCTAGCCTGATATCATTGCGGCAATATACTGCTTGAACATGTAATTAGCAGTGTTTACTTCATTGGACCTTTCTTACAACATATACCAACGACCCCAAGAGTTTCCATCATCCAATATTCATTAACCTCTTCCGATAATGTAATACTGATTATGTAAATATAGAATAATATGCAGAGAACCTAATGAATATTTTAATACATGTTTCAGTTTAAAATGAAAGCATGTATCAAACTTTGATATTTTGAAATTATTCTGACAAACGATTTCTTTCAGGGTTTGTGACTCTTAAGACCTGACAAAAGTTGCTGTCTATATACAGACTATGATTGGTCTACTCAATTGTTATTCATGGACATACAATGGTTCGATTAATCCGTTATGTTTAAAGGTTATGAAAAGATATTTGTTTTATATTTTAATAATTCATATAAAAACACTTTGTACAATTTACAAGATATATTGAAGTATATTAAGCATCACAAGGGCAAGATTTGATCCAATGGAGCCCAAAAATATACAGGTTAAGGCGTGCATGTAATTGTATTGCTGACCTTCGGCCTAGAAAGTACATGTTTATATTGATGAGACTGGCTCCCCAGAGAGAGATGTGAAGTAGACCAAATCTGCCGTACGGATGGCGTCATATTATTTTTTTTTTTGTGGTGCTCTCACGATGATATCACCGGTATAATATGTCCACCTTTTGTTAAATCAGAGTTGGTGGTTAGGTTTCCAATCATATTTACGTTTAAGTTATTTGTACCTCCGGCACTATTGGGCAGCACTTACGTCATGAAACTCATCGTTTTCTCTCCACGAAAGGTGTTGTAGATAAACCGTTAAGGATACTTACCCCAAGTTCAGCGATACATGTTTTTACTAAGGTGAGTCAGTGTGACCGCACATGTTACATTGGCGCTGTCATACGTGTATGTACTAATGAAGCATCGTACGCGTCTGTTCAGATCGCCTGTCATGATATCCGCGGTTGTAACACCTTTGCAGCTCTTATACCCACTGCGTTCGATGATGCTTTCTCTTCATAGGAAAGTGCCAAATGTAGATTAACTCATTTAATGTCTAAGAACAATGACAATTTGGTACTGATAAGACGTTTCTGGCGTTTCAAACACTAACAAACGATGGTTTGCTTCGTTTATTGTGTTTAATAATCATAAATACAATCAACTTTAAACACCGTTTATCTCTTGCTGATATCAAAACATACGCAGTCTGGTAACGTGACGGAGTTGACTTATTGAATATTGGACAGAATCGGGATGCTAGACCCTGGACCAAAGATACTACTATGGATTCAAAACTTGTCTGGGTTGACGAGCGGACAATTCAATAGCCACAATGAAAAAAACATTACTACCGACGGCGTTTATACGGCTACAATTGTGCTCATAAACTTAACGATGACAGATATATTGCACGCAATGCAAACAATCGGATATGCGTAAGAGAGATAAAAAAGAGCATTTACTGCCATTTGAACATTTCGAATTCACCACGCTTGTTTAAGTCGTAATTTATGATGACTTTGAGTAGCTTTTGATAACAATAGCAGCAGCGGATTCCGACTCTAATAAATCATCTACTAGAAGTACCAGGAAAGCGTTCATTGTCACAGTGCTTAAAAGGTCATCCGAGGTAACCCAAAATATCCTAAACCTCTGGCGTTGTGTCGCTATCTGACTTCTAGGATTACCCTCAAAATAGCGAAAACTATGATCCTGTTAATAAGATGGTTTTTGGAAATTATAATGATGATTTAGTATGTAACCATCACGAAATGTGCCGGTTGTCGCACTCCGCATCAAGATCTACTCGGTTAAACTTGCTGATCGACAAGAAGCGAGTAACGAATATTTATTACATAACAGCGTTACGTGATGGGTTACATAGATCTTTCGTGAGCACTATACTATCAATAAATCATACATTAGGGCATTGACACTTTGATGTTGTACGTAACATATGTTGAGACTGGATTATAATATTGATAATGGTATAGAAATGGTATCAATGATATCATTATAATTATTTACTATCCTAGGCCATTCTATAGTTTGGGTGGGATAAATACATGTTCAACTGATTTTAATTCGATATGTCTCGTGTAGCATATTTTGATGATTTTTTTATTCACACCAAACGTTTGACTCGCTAATATTTACGAGCTAAATTGTTCTAGGTAGTTTCTAGGGATATAATACACTATGACAGGACTATTTGACTTTAAGCTATTTGTCATTTATTAAATATAATTTAAACAAAATGTTTTCAGCGACAATTGCACCGATAGTGGTGGTCTAATTAGTAACTCATCATGTTTAATGTAAGGCATGCAGAGGCAGGTAATATAGGTATTTAAGAGTTAATGGTTACACAAGTGTTCCCGTCCCTGTGATTTAGTCATGGATGCTAGTTTTAGCAACATTTTGATATGGCCACAGGGAGATCAAAAATGTGGGGTCATACTAACAAAAAAAACATATTTTATCGTCTGATACGAAATATCTCTTCGGGCTCATTAGAAGAATACGTCTTTTTGGTTTTTAAATGTACCATTATACTATTTCCTGTTTCTTTTCGAAGTTCCTTTATATTGTTCTTCTTTGTCTCCCTTTGTTTGTTTATACCGAGGCCAGGGCTACTTTCACCTTTCAGAGAATATGCTAATGCATAAACTCCCTGATTGAAATGCGCGAACATAAAATAACTGGTTGAGTTTTTATTGCAGTTTACAAATGGAAAAGATTTATAGTTACAAGGTACTCATACAAACCAATACACTTAATAAAATGGAATACATTTTTACTTCCCTGTAGCGGAGTTGTTGTTGCTTGTTTCTCTTAATGTCTGACACAATGTCTGACACAAGGAGTCTATGTACTGTCCATATATATGGAATACTCTCCAAATTTCAATGTCTATATGATCAATACCGTGTATAATCTTTGCGAATATGTCATACTTGTTATCATTGAAATACAGTTTTACATATAAGATTAAACATTTCCAGAACAAGGTTTGATAGAAGATGGGCACATAATAGGAAAGAAAATGTTATTAATATTTAACTGGATAATACAATGAATCGGTTTGAATATTCATTTTGATTCATATTAATCCTGTACTTTAAAAATTAGAAAATTAGAGGCATTGTACATACATCCGACTGGTTATAATTTAATGTGGTAATGGAATTATTTTGAATTACTTCTTATTGGGAGTTGTAAAAAGCATTATAGCTTACTGGCTGCATACATTATCATGTCTCCAGCTTGAACATATT
The DNA here is from genome assembly GCA_030141615.1 of Unio pictorum. Taxonomy (NCBI): domain Eukaryota; kingdom Metazoa; phylum Mollusca; class Bivalvia; order Unionida; family Unionidae; genus Unio; species Unio pictorum. Next base: position 1,410,164 of record JARLTB010000108.1, read on the forward strand.
GTCTCATATATGCTGTTCAAGCAAATTATATCAATGGTGCTTCGAACCCAATGAATAACATAGAAACAAATTGTACAGAAAGTATTCCAACAACCCATCATTTAGTTAAGGTTTTGTTTTCATATGGCCTGGCCACGATGGCCTGACACTAAAGTTACAAACAAACTTGAATGCTACTTAGTATTTCTTTTTAAGACTTTGATTCGTCTGTCTGACCAAGTCATGTTAGATCTCGTTACGATTTTCGCGACGGAATATATATCCTCGACTTGACACGGATATGGCACTTAATGTGATTTGCAACGCTTATAATTTAGTTTTCGGTAAAACTAGTAAACGTTCATAGGAATGTATTGAACTATATCTTTTTAATTTAAAATGTTTGTAAGCCCTGACATTAACGGTTATCACTCGCTCCAGAGTAACAAGCTCGAGATAAAAATGGCTTTAAGTAAATCGAGCATTTCTATTTTTCTTTCTTCTATTTATGCTGTAGTACGTATTTAAATTTGATTTCTTCACACCAGTTGTAGCCAGTTGTTTTTTTTAAATCGTGAGATGTGCTAGGTTCTACTGTTTAATTTGCCATTGTACCTTAGTTATTTGTTGTTGATGATACAATTTCGCTCTTTACACATGTGCCTATAGATAACGGGACATGTGATCGTTTTCTGCATTTATACTGGTAGTATAACCCTTTCACCCATTTTAACCCAATTTCCTACGCTATTTACCTAGAGTAGAGTTTTGCTTTTCAAAAGATTTATTAGTTAGCAGCTGTAGATGTTAGCAACACATTTTCCAACTGACCAAAAGAAATAAGAATAAATTCCTTGACTTCTTCAGCATAAATATTTTATTTGTGACATTTAAACACGTTGTTAAAGGCAATCGGAACATACAGGTATATGTTTTATCAAGTATTCAGTTTTAACTGAATTGCACGAAAATAGATTTTGTACCTTTGAAAATTATTCGATGTAAGATGGTGTACCTATTGACATCAGAAACAACGTTTTCGAAAATATTATGCAGGCATATGTGATAGCAGATACTCACAATAAACAGTTTTAGTATAAAGCTGCTTTCATTCGTCATGTGTCTTTAGGTACATCGTTGTAATTTACCTGAATATGACATTGTTTTACGAATCCAGTTATGATCAGTTCGGATTTGGCTTATTCAAAAATATTGGACTATTCGCATATTCGAATGTGCGTCAATATTTGGTCTTGCTCAATCTTCTTAGTGTCATTCATTGATTTAGATTTATTATGTATTTTATCTTTTCCACATTCCACTTGTTTGCAAGGAAATTAAGTTGATGATGTCAATGTAAAGTTTAAATGGAATATAGGTTACGGTAGTAAATCATCCGACGCGTTAACTTAGAGCATCGACATTCAATTAGACATTTTAACTTGGGTTCGTACAGAAAATAAATGTTTTAAAAACATATTTGTGTTTGGATACGTGTAGAATACATGCAAATGGAGAAATTAAAACTGAACATGCAACAATAAAGACCTACAAATGCGGTCAAACCAGAGAACACACCAATTAAAAGACTATATATATATATATATATATATATATATATATATATATATATATATATCGCTACGATATTTGCTGTATGGAATTTTAATGTGATGTCTAACACTGGGGCATCATGCCGTACGCATGTATCATGATGTCCCACCCAGTCACATTATCCTGACACCAGGCCGACCAGTGATAACACTGATCTCTTAATGCTTAGCGAGGTAGCTGTTAGTATCATTATTGTAAGTCTTTGGTATGACTCAACAGGGAATCGAACCCACGACCTCCCGCTTCCGAGGCTGACGCTCTAACCCCTAGACCACCAGTGTCCGAGTGTATTCTAGTAGTTCTATTTCTGGAAATTTTTATCGTATCATACAGTGCTTCCCATCTTTCTGACTTTCTACATTAAGAACAAATAAAGATACTGTTATCACCAAAAGCATAATCCTGTTTTAAGTTTTAACCTGCTATGCAATGTTGAAATTGTAACACAACGTTCTCATCTGTGTTAGAACCTTTTTGTCCGATCATTAATGGCTCTATGTTTCTTACTGAGGTTATAATCTATGTTATAAAATTTAATGACTTAAATTAGTGCTAATAAAACGCATATTACATAAGACATTATTTATTGATATAAGTTTGCATTAGTTTCATCTGTGAGTACACTGCTGCTCTTTGCAAAACCTAAGTCCTGTCACGATCGGAAAAGCCTAAGAGAGTTAAAAACAAGTTCATTAGCTTACATTTGAACACTTTCCAGGGGTAATTTACGATGAGGTTGAAAGC